>JAQSUU010000549.1:3065000-3644647 GCA_038087645.1 Saccharum hybrid cultivar R570 | reverse complement strand
TACACTAAAGAGCTCCACTAGATGAACTTAAGCTACAAAGTAAGCTCTCAATTCTAGCTACACTAAAGAGCTTACTACAACTAGTTTACGGGAATGTAAATGAGTAAGTAGGGTGATCATACCACCGCGTAGAGGAATGAACCAATCACAAGATGAATATCAATTCAATCACCAGGCGAATACCAAAAGGCAAGAGATAACCAATTTTTCCCCGAGGTTCACGTGCTTGGCGGCTCGCTAGTCCCGTTGTGTCGACCAACACTTAGTGGTTCGGCGGCTAAGAGGTGTTGCACGAACCTCGTCCACACAATTGGACACCGCAAGAACCTATCCACAAGTGAGGTAACTCAATAACACGAGTAATTTACTAGAGCTACCTTGTAGCTTTTCGCTGAGGAAGGTGCAAGACCCCTCACAATCACCGGAGCCAGCCACGAACAATCACCACACATACCGAATCTCCTCCGCTGCTCTAAGCCGTCTAAGTGGCGGCAACTATCAAGAGAAACAAGAAATCGGCAGCCACAATGATCCCTAAGTGCCACTAGATGTAATCACTCAAGCAAATGCACTTGGAATCACTCAATCTCACTTTGAATTGGCAATCAAGCAAGAGAGATGAGTGGGATGGAGTATGCTCAGCTCACAAGTATGTCAAAGATGTCAAAAGGCCAAGAGAGACACCTTGGAGCCGACCCCCAACTATTTATAGATGTCCCCAAATGAATAGAGCCATTAGGCTGTCACTGCTGCTTTCCACGGGACGACCGGACACGCTGGTCAGTTTGACCGGACGCAGCCACCTCAGCGTTCCGTCGCTAGATCACTGCCACGTGTCAACACTTTGAACCAGAGCCACCTGATCTCAACGGTCGTTTCCCGATCACTCGTGCTGTTAAGTGATGACCAGACTCGCTGCTTGCGCCACCTGACGCATGAGCGCTCAGCGTCCAGCCATTTCCAGAGACGTTCCAGAGCGCCAAAAACGTGACCGGATGCGTCAGGTCAACGCCGACCTGACGCTCGCCTGCGTCCGGTCAGTGCTTGGCAACTACATGCACCACAGCCGAGCTAACGTCATCGTACGTCATCCATCACCTGACGCGCGCCCTGCGCGTCCGATTGCGCGAAGCCGCCGCCTCTCAACAAGCGACCGGACAGGCCGGTCGAGCCAGGCCAGCGTCCGGTCAATCTTCTGCGTTCTCGGCCAGACAACCCCTTCGCCTATAAATGACTGGACGCACCGAGGTGAGTCCGGTCACCCCGTAGCCAGCGTCCGGTCGTGGACCATCTCCTCTTTTTCTTTTTCTAAGTCCACAACCGCTTCACCCTTGCTTCCAATTTGCTAATCACAAAGTGTAGAACTTGTGTGTACGTGTGTTAGCATTTTTCAAAGCATTTTACTAGGGTCAAAGTTAGCACACTAGGTTCCTAAATGCATATGCAAGAATCATGTCACCTAGTGGCACTTAATAACGGCTTAGCCAAAGATTTTCCCTCTTTATAGTACGACTATCGATCCTAAGTCACTCACACCATCTATGGTGTCTTGAGTGCAAAACAAAAACCTATCTTATACCTTTGCCTTGATCTTCTCGATTTTTATTTTTCTCTTTCTTCTTTTCCATGTTGAGCTTGATCATCATCATCTCATGTCCATCTTCAACTCCATGGACCTCATCTTACTCAATCACTTGGAATGGACCACCTTATCTAATTCACTCACTTAGATCAAAGGTTAGTCCTAGGTTTCATCAATTATCTAAAATCAAACTAGGGCTTTCAATCTTCACCATTTTGGTAATTGATGACAACCTATTTACAAGGATATTCAATTAAATCTTTTTGGATTCATATTGCTTGCCTAAGCATATTACCATGTGTAAAGATTATAGACAAGTTTCATCAATCCAAATTAGTAGTATTAGCTTCCCGTACATATGTGCTAAGAGTTTGGATTTGAAAGCTTGCACATATGCATGGAGAGTAATAGCTACAAAATGATGTTAAGGTATAAAGAATGGACCTTTGAAGTGTGACACCAATCGGAATTGCCATTTGAGCACCATCCTTAGCACCATGGTTAGTTAGATAGCACTTGCAAAACACAATCACTAGATACCTCGTGAGATCAATATTATAAGCAAGGCACTACTACCACTTGCAAGGCACATCTAACTATCATCCTATGCATGCTAGTTTTCATCCCATCAATCATTTTCTATAATCTGGCATACATCACACAAGCATGGATAGGAAATTTAAAAACTTGTGCCATGCAAGCAAACATATGTAATGCACATACAAGTTTATGAGCTTGCTCTCCCTACTTGTGTGTTTTAAATTTTAATTGATCCCCTTACAATGTCATTTCATTTGTTTGCTCCCCCTATCTCTTACTACCTTTGTGAATTCTCTCCCTCTTTGTCAACAATTAGCACAAAAGGTGATCTCAAATTTTAGATAGGTTGGGGTGAAACCATGTGAAGTGAGGATCATTTTTCTAATTTGGTTCAATCTAGATCATTTGCAAAAGATATTTAATTCGGTTTGATCCAAGGACAAGCTTCTTCACACCTTCAAATAAGGGTTATCCTGTACCATGTTGAGTTAAACACTTATAGCTAATTTTCTAGATCAAACACTAGGTTCACAAGCCCACAAATATGTCATATGCTACCACTAGATCATTTCAAGCATATAAGCATTAGTGGTACCATACAAGCATCAAATTCATTTGATTTTCATGAATGAGCCTAAGACATGTGAGGAATGACTAGATGCACTAAACAAGTCCTTAGCAATGGATAAATAACATGTAAATCAACTTTACCTTACTTTGCTCTAAGGAGAGGCATGTCATATAATGAGGTTGCATCAACACATATTTGAGAAGTCAAGTATGGTCAATTCATTCCTTAGCTTGTAAAATCTCTTCTCATCAAGTGGCTTGGTGAAGATATCGGTAAGTTGATCATCGATGCCCACTCTCAATACAAATGTCCCCTTTTTGTTGGTGATCCCTTATGAAATGATGGCAGACATCTATGTGCTTAGATTTTGCATATTGAACCGGATTGTTGGTGAGCTTGATAGCACTCTCATTATCACATAGCAATGACACTTGTTTGAACTTGATTCCAAAATCACTTAAAATAGCCTTCATCCAAAGTAATTGAGCACAACAACTACCGGCTGAAATGTATTCCGCTTCGGTAGTTGAAAGTGCTACACTATTTTGCTTCTTTGATGACCAAGACACAAGTGATCTTCCCAATAGTTGACATGTGCCTGATGTGCTCTTTCTCTCAACTTTGCATCCTATATAACCGGAGTCTGAATATCCAATCAACTCAAATATAGCTCCTTTGGGATACCATAATCCAACATTTTGTGTATGCTTTAAATACCTCAATATTCTCTTGGTTGCCTTCAAATGACTCTCTCTTGGTGAGGCTTAAAATCTAGCACACATGCGTACACTAAACATCACATCTGGCCTTGATGCGGTCACATAGAGTAGGCTTCCAATCATAGACCGATACATCTTTTGATTCACCATATTGCCACTAGCATTACTATCTAAGTTTTCATTTGTCCCTATTGGTGTACTAATAGCTTTAGCATCATCCATTCCAAACTTCTTGAGCATGTCTTTGATGTACTTGCCTTGACTCACAAAAGTGTCATTCTTCATGTGCTTGATTTGAAGACCAAGGAAGTAACTAAGCTCTCCAATCATGGACATCTCAAACTCACTTGCCATCATCTTTCCAAACTCTTCATAAAAATCTTGATTGGTTGATCTAAATATAATATTATCAACATAGATTTGCAACACAAACAAGTCATTACCTAGCTTCTTAGTGAAGAGAGTGGTGTCAACCTTTCCCATTTTGAATCCTTTAGAGAGTAGGAAATCCCTCAATCTCTCATACCATGCTCTTGGTGCTTACTTCAAGTCATACAAATCCTTCTTCAACTTGTAGACATGGTTAGGCTTCTTCTCATCTTTAAAACCAGGAGGTTGCTCAATATACACAAGCTCATTGATGTACCCATTGAGAAATACACTCTTCACATCCATTTGGTACAACTTGATGTTGTGGGCACAAGCATAGGCTAATAAGATCCTAATTGCTTCTAATCTTGCAACCGGGGCATATGTTTCTTCAAAGTTAAGACCTTCGACTTGAGTGTAACCTTGAGCCACTAATCTTGTTTTGTTTCTTACAACTATCCCATCTTGATCTTGCTTGTTCCGAAAGACCCACTTTGTTCCAATCACATTATGATCCTTAGGTCTCTTAATTAACTCCCATATTTGATTTCTTGTGAAGTTGTTTAGCTCTTTATGCATAGCATTCACACAATCAACATCCTTCAAAGCTTCATCTATCTCCTTAAGTTCAATGGATGAGACAAACGAGAAATGTTCACAAAATGATACCAATCTTGATCTTGTTTGCACACCTCTTAAGATATCACCAATTATAGAATTCAATGGATGATCTCTTGCAACATTAGTTGATTGAAGCACTTGCACTTGATTGCTTGCATTTGATTGAACACTTGGTTGAGATGATGAACCAGCTACTTGTTGTTGATCTTGCACTTTATCATCACTAGTTAAGTGTCTGTTTGCTACGGGTATACATAGAATTCCATAACATACAACCGCACAGGTGACATGTAAAAATCTTATGAATCACAAGTAATTAACAATGAAACGCATAATTCGAACTAATATAATATTTAGTTGATGTGGTCCTGTTCGCTTGGCTGAAAAGCCATGGCTGAAAGTACTATTTACTAATTTATTGTGAGAGAAAAACACTGTTCTTGACTGAAAAAGTACGACTTATAAGATAAGCGAACAAGGCCACTATATGAATTGTTTCGTAAAAAACAATTCAGTCAAATTCGTGGTGATTCTTTCACTAATGCCTTCCACAAAAGTATCTTCATCTTTTAACATCAAACAAATCAATTTGTCGGTACAGTGACACGAAAGACAATACCCTTTGAATTTGGAGCATGTATAAATACAAAGGAATATGCCCATGTGTTATAATAGGGGCTATAAAATAGTAAAATTCCACCTTGTCTCACAAATGCCAACTTGTGGTATACAAAACTTCCAAGATAAGAAAATTTAATTTTGACCTTAATCTCCATTTACATAATAAGGACAAGTAACAATGTTTCTCATGAATATGTGTCTAAAGATCGGAAACCAGTTGTGAACGCGCAACTTATTTGTGACCATGTGCCACAAGCAATGTGACTCAATCTCCATTTACATAATATAAAGACCATCGTCCCACCATTCGAATTCCACGGCCAATGTATATAAGGGAACTAGAACTGCTACACATTCATGTAGGTAAGCCATAATCTAGAGCCTCAAGCTCCAAAAAGGGTAGGATGTTCTGAGTTGAACAAGTGGCCATCCATGATTTTGTTGGGCATAAACTTGTAGGCCAGCAACCTCTGTTTACCGGTTTCTGAATCCACTACGCAGTAGCAGATAAGTTCGATAAGGTTCATGTGCAGGGGCGGAGCTCAGTGGAGGCGAAACTGGGCTCCTGCCATTGCTTACCTGCCACAAAATATGAAGGGCCAGCTAAGCCTATTTGTAGATAAAGCCTGTATTAGCAATGCTCATTTTACACGATGCCTAGCTAGCTAGCTTCTTGTAGGAGTACTCAGTTTCTCAGGTGCAAAGGCATACCAGCTATTCATAGGTGTCACAGAACCTCCTAATTATGATGGCCCACATGTACCTGTCATCGTCATAATGACCTCTGACAACCGTACTTATGTTCCTCATAACTTAAAAGGCCTGCTTTCCTCCGAACATGATCTAATCATAGGAGTATTGCAATATTACAACAGTTTATTCAAAATACCATCAGAGTAAAGTAGCGGAAGTCTTATAATAACTTAAGTTTATAAACCACAGTTTCCAAACTCCAAACCTTATGTAACATTATTACAAACCGGTAGTAGGGAAGTATCAGTAGTAACTTTATTACAATCACACAAACGAAGTGCCTTGCCCAGAGGCCACACGGTCTACTCGTCGTCACTTTCTTCAGCCACAACGGTCATGCAACAAGGCTCAAAGCAGACTTGTTCATGAACCGCACCTGCAACAAGGGGTTTAACAAACCCTGAGTACGAGAGTACTCAATAAGACTTACCCGACTAGGAAAAGACTCCAAGGGCATGCTAGCTTTAGGGAATCAAGGTACGGGTATTCAAGAATCAAAATTTCTTTTGCAGAAAAGCTTACTAAAATAAGTCCTTACCTTCATTATTTTACTATTACCATTGATGGTTCATTAACCAATTCTAAGTAATTCTCATCAAGATTCTTTCTTATTCTTTCTTTCAATTCTAGTTCTTAACTATGATGTTGGTGCAAGGTCACGACTCCTTTCTCGTGGAGTAACGACGATTCGAACCGCTTCATTTATCCAGCTGGGGATTCCTAACCACACGACATATGTAGAACCGAATCTTGCATATATCAACTCTTACCCGAGTAACCCAAAACCAGAACATGTCTATCGCCACCCGAGAGCACAGTACTCCTCGAACCCGGCCCAATTCTAGCTCCGAGGGTACACGCTACTCTCATCATCTCTCCACTCCCAGTGCAAGGTTAGACGTTCTCGTAATGGAATAGTCGAAGTAAGGCTTACCCGACATGGGTACATGGCTAGTACAAATAAAAACTCCATGACACGAGGGCCAACAACGTACGGTCCTTAACTGATAAGGCAGAAACACTACATTGAGACTCCTTTCCTAATACAGGTTAGCAGTGGCCAAACCACCCGCCCGATCTTATAAATTTATTCTTATATTTCACTATTTATCAAGTATGTCATCATGGCCATGTAAACATTCATTTAAAAAGCTTAACTCATAAGCATAGCGAAGCATACTACGCATTTTCAGTAAAACAGGTATCAAGGGTGATATCACAATAATCAAGGATGACAATACAGCAATTGGGTTATCACTCAACTCCTAATTACTTAATGCAGTAACCCTAGTATAAATAATAAAGATTTGTAAAACACAAGGTAGGGTTTAAATGCACCGGGGCTTGCCTTGCTCTGACGCGACGACTGACTCAGACTTGAAGACTCCAACTTCCGGTCCGAAACCCACCAAAGACAACTCTTCTCCGGAGACTTGCTCGCCAACTTCGACTTCCTCGAAAGCGGGAACTACACGAGTATATAACATGTCTCAACATGATGCGGTGATAAACATGATGCTTGAGGATTATATGCCACGGTTTACGACTTGAGTATAACTTTCCTTCGCGGTACAGTCGCAAAACAGTAAAACCTACTAACTATAGCGATAACTTAAGCGATACTAATGTCTCTTACCAAACACGTTACTAACAAACTCAGACATGAAATTAAGATGCCAAGGATCACCAAGAATTAGTGACCCAAGGTCATCACTCAATCAAAAAGGCACACAACACGTAAAGTTAACAATTTAACAATTATTTAAACATTTAATTAATTAGGGTATAATTAATAATAAATCAAACTTCATCTAATTGAGCTTAAACTTTTTCTAAGGATTAATCATAGCCTAAAATAGTGTCAAAATAAATTTCATGATTTTTGGATAAATAATTTTATTACTAAAATTCATGGAAGTTGCATTTAATATTTAATTGAACTAATTAAATAACTTGCAAAAATTAATCAAATTTAGCATTTAATATTTTTTCTAAGTAGTTTACATCTTGAAAAGCTTACACAAAAATTTTCACTATTTTTTGAGCTCTACAGAATTTTTAATGAAATAAACAAATACTATTACTATTCACATTTTTGAAAAAAAAAGAAAAACAAAAACTTTCTTTTCGGGCCGCCTTCTCCCTTCTCCCTCCGGCTCGGCCCAGCCGAACGACCCAGCTGCAACGCGCCCGCGCCCGCCTGCGTTCGCTCGCGCCCGCGTGGCCCAGCATCGCGGCCCATCCGCGCGGCCTGCTCGCGCGCGCGCTCTCCCTCTCTCTCTCGCTGACACGCGGCCCCCACTTGTCATCGCCTTCCTCTGTCTCTCTCTCTCCCTCGACTCGGCCATGCCCGCACGGTGGCCGGCCGGTGATCACAGCGTCGGTCGCCCAACCGAGCTGCTCAACGGCATCACCACTTCACGGCGACCCCATTTTACTACCTAGCGGCTACGCTACCACTTCGGGAGGACCCTCCCGACGGCCATGGCGGACCGGCGGTCACGGTGACCGACGTCCTGGAGGTCTACTATGGTAACGTCTAAATCAAAAACATGGGGAGCAACAGGAGCTCACAGCGGTTGCAGCGAAGCACACGGGAAGCTCGAAGCGGCGGTGGAGAGAGCTGGCCACGTGAGGGCGGCTCAGTCGCCGGAGTTGAGCATGGGAGATGGTGGTGCGGCGGTTCAGGCGAGGAAACGACTAGCTCAGGTGGACCAACAGACGCGCGAGAGTGAGGCGAGCTTGCTGGTGTGATTTGCGTGGCCGGTGGCGGCTTAACGGCGACAGCGGCGAGCGGCGGAGCTAGCAGCGGTGGTGACAAAAACAGAGACGGAAAAACGGTTCACAGTGAGCTCGACGTATTTATAGGAACGGCCACGGTGACGGTCACTGGAAGGCGCGCGTCATCACGCTGGCATTCCTAGGCGCGCACGAGAAGGTGCTGGACGCAGCCCGGCGGCTCGCCGACGCCCATGCCGTGTGGTTCCCGGCGGTCATTGGTCGGCTAGTGTAGCTCCCCCAACTTTTGTAAATTCAAACTGTTTTCTCAAATTACTTCCAAATTCATGTAACAACTTGGAAAATTCCCAAGATATGAAATCTTTAGAATTTCAAGCTCTACAAGTTTTGTATTGAACACTTTTTCAAATTCGAACTGGATTTTGAAATTTGAGTTTAAATTCAAAAGGGGACACTTTTTGAAAATTTGGTAATTTAGAAATTACTTTGGATTTTATATTGAAACTTCAAAAACTCCAAACACCAAAGTTGTACATCTAGCCAGGACCTACAACTTTACTAAACAAACCATTTTCAAATTCTACCTCCGTTTTGAAATTTGAGTTTGGGGATAAAAGGGGTCAAATTTGAAATTTGCTTCTTTGCAAAATTGCTCCACATTTTACACTAAAACTTTGAAAACTCAAAACACCAAAGTTATAGCCCTTGAAAAGTTCTACAAACTTAGTTTTAAACTTTTTCCCAAATTTTGCTTAGATTTTGAATTATTTCAAAAGGGGTAAAATAGGGTTTTGGATTTTAGGGTTTTCGGAGGAATTTTCAATTGAAATTTGTTGCTACCTTAATTGGTGATTATTTAATGATCAAACCATCATCCAAGGGCATCATTTAGACAAGCATAACATGGTTGACCAAATGCCACTCTTGGTTGATCAATTTAACTATTGAAAATCTTTTAATATTTCCCCAAATTTGAATTCAAATTCGAATCAGAAAACTCACGACAAGTTTTTGGATTCCAATTCAAACTCAAACTTGGAGCTTCATTTTATGTGTCATAATTGAGTTCATACCCTACACTTGACACTAGTGTGTAACATAGTCACACGCCTCAAATTATGCAGGGCATGGACTAAGTATTTGCGGTGGCATTCGAAATTAGGGTTTTCGGTTCGGATCACACCACTGAGAAGCACATCCAACCTAGAAAGGTAAACTCATTTTAGTTAATGCATAATAGGGTTGACCTAATCATGGATGCTTTGCGATGCAATATGATGACATGGTAGGTTAATTAGCAACCATAACACCCGAGGTGTTACAGCCCTTCCCCCTTAAAGAAATCTCGCCCCGAGATTTAAAGCCTTGAGTTAAGTAATGGAAAAGGAAACTTGTCAAACAAACACGTTCAGAACTTGTCTACAAAACAGGTAGGGGGTTTTCTGCATTACAAAAATTTGAAAAGGACAGGTTACAATTTAAAGAAGTAATTGCAACCTAGATAGAAGCAAAGAACTCGGGGAAATTCTCCAATAGGTAATCTTCCGATTCCCACTTGGCTTCTTCTTCTGAATGTTGATCCCATTGTATCTTTGTACCATTTGATTGTTCTACTTCAGGTAACACGATCCTTTCGATCCAAAACTTGGATAGGATATTCAGAATATATCAAATCAGGCTCAAGTTCAACTCCTTCAACATCAACAACTTGATCAGGCACTTGAAGATGCTTCTTCAATTGCGATACATGAAATACATTGTGCACGGCTGACAGTTGCTCATGCAACTTTAACTTATATGCCACCTTTCCACATTTTTCAATGATTTGGAATGGTCCAATATAACATTGTGCGAGTTTGCCCATGACTCCAAATCAAGTAACTTCTTTCCTGTGTGACACTTTCAGATAAACATAATCTCCCACTTTAAACATCAAGGGTCTACTCCTTTTGTCAGCATAACTCTTCTGTCGAGACTGAGCAACTTTTAAACTCTTTTGAATCTGCTTGACTTTTTCTTCCATTTTCTTTACCAGATCAACTCCATAAAACCATCTTTCTCCTGGTTCTGACCAGTTCAATGGAGTTCTGCATCTACGGCCATACAATGCTTCAAACGGTGCCATTTTGATACTCTCTTGATAACTATTATTATAGGAGAATTCTGCTAACGGTAAACATTCGTCCCATTGATCTTGATAAGTGAGAGCACAAGATCTTAACATATCTTCTAGAATTTGATTTACTCTTTCAGTCTGTCCCCCAGTTTGCGGGTGATAAGCTGTGCTGTAAAGAAGTTTAGTACTTAGTGACTTTTGAAATTGTTTCCAAAATTACGAAACAAACTGAGTACCTCTCTCAGTAACAATTGTTTTGGGTATTCCATGCAAACTCATAATTCGGGCAACATATATTTCTGCTTATCTGGATGCTCTATAGTTAGTCTTCATAGGTACAAAGTGAGCTGATTTAGTCAAACGATCCACAATAACCCAAATTGAATCAAAGCCTCTTGAGGTCTTGGGTAAACCAGTAATGAAATCCATACTGATATCTTGCCACTTCCAAGATGAAATGGGCAAGGGTTGTAACATTCCTACCGACTTCAAATGTTCAACCTTTACTCTACGACAAGTGTCACATATGGCAACATACTTAGCAATCTCAATTTTCATTTTGGTCCACCAGAATCTCTGTTTCAAATCCTGATACATCTTATTACTCCCTGGATGAATAGAAAACCTTGTATTATGTGCTTCATCAAAAATGAGCTGTCATAACTCTAGAACTTTTGGTATCACTAACCGGTTCTTGAACCACAACACATCAGTATCATCAATACTGAAATCTGTCTGTTGACCTGTTCTAACTTTTTCTTTGATGTGGGCTATACCGGAATTCTTTCTCTGAGCAGATATAATCTGATCTTTGATTGTTGATTCCACAGTGACATTGATTAACTGACCTTGCTGGACTATTTTAATATTCAACTTTTCCAATTCGTAACACAAACTATAATCCATTGGCTTCATAGTCATACAATTGCAATGATTCTTTCTACTAAGTGCATCAGCAACAACATTTGCTTTTCTAGGATGATAGTGCACTTCTAGATCATAATCCTTTATTAACTCAAGCCACCTTCTTTGCCTCATATTTAGTTCTGACTGAGTAAAGATATACTTCAAGCTTTTGTGATCTGTATAAATGTGGCAAGTATTACCTAACAAGTAATGACGCCAGATTTTTAATGCTTGAACCACAACTGCTAGTTCAAGATCATGAGTTGGATAATGCTCTTCATGACGCTTCAACTGTCTCGAGGCATAAGCAATGACTCTGCCTTCTTGCATTAATACACAACCAAGGCCAATACTAGAGGCATCACAGTATACATCAAATGGCTTTTCTATATCTGGCTGTGCTAAAACTAGAGCAGTTGTCAGTGACTTCTTTAGAATTTTAAAAGCCTTCTCACATTCTAGAGACCAGATGAATTTGGTTTGGTTTTTCAACAACTTTGTAACACCCTAAAATTTTGAAAAGAAGAAAAATAGGAAAAATATGATTTTTTTTATATTTATTTTTGTGAGGCATGCAAATTTAGAATAAGAATAATTTTTATAAATTTAAAATTAAATATAAGGGTAGAAACATGATTGAGCATTCATGCTGCTGCATTTGAAGTTTTGTATTGAGTGGTTTCAATCAAATTCAAATTTGATTTGAAAATCATTTGAAAAAGGAATTTGAAAAATTGGAAAATGATTTCTTATTCTCTCTCTGCTCTCGGGCCGTTTCTCTCCGCAGCCCAGCGCGCGCGGCCCGCTCTTTCCTCTCTCCCGCGGCCTCCTTCTCCTTCGCGGGCCGAGCCCAGCAACC
This sequence comes from Saccharum hybrid cultivar R570, assembly GCA_038087645.1. Lineage (NCBI taxonomy): Eukaryota > Viridiplantae > Streptophyta > Magnoliopsida > Poales > Poaceae > Saccharum > Saccharum hybrid cultivar. Next base: position 3,632,251 of record JAQSUU010000549.1, on the reverse strand, counting down.
AGCCGCGGCCTGCCAAGCCAGCCGCCGCCCCGTTTTTCTTCTGAGTCGCTGACATGTGGGACCCGTCTGTCAGTGACCGTTCTCCTTTCCTTTCTTCTTCCTCCGGTTCTTTCCAACCGCGAGCTCGCTTTCCTCCTTCTCCGATTCGAATCCGCGGCTCAATCTTCGTTCTTTCCTTAAGTGCGACGCCTTCGGGCTATAAAAATGGAGCCCCCGCACGATTCCGCCCATCCCAACCCTTTTGGAGCAGCCGCAACCGCCTAGCGCCGCCACCGTGAGCACCACCGCCTCCACCGTCCGCCACCGCGAGCTAGCCGCCGCCTTCCGGTCATCCTCTGGTCCCATCTTCGCGCGGGGTGAGCTCGCCATGCCATTCTCTCTCTCCCTGTGTTTTCCGTTCGTAAGCTCGTGCTCTGTAGCGCGAGGAAGCCATCTCCGGCCATGGCACCGCCGCGGGAAGCTCACCGACGGCCGGAGTCCGGCCGGAGCGCCGCCGGGTCTTCCCAGATCCAATCTGGACCCTCCGATTTGAATCCGACGGTCTAAATTAGAAGATACCGATTCGGCCGACGTTTTGCTAAAGAGACCCTGAAGTTTTTAAGTATGTAACCCGCGGTCCAAAGCGTAATCTGAAAAATACGTTTTGATTAATTGAAAACGTAATTCGTTTCGAAAAAAGAAAAATACGCTTTCTGATATTTACAGTTTTGCCACTGAGTTTGTTTTAGTCATAAATTATCTGTTTTAACTCCGATTTGATCCATTCAAATTGCGTTAGATTCGTATTTGCGAGCTCTACATGATTATAGAACTGTACAGTAGGTTTGAGATAATTTATTTTCGAGTTTATATTAAAGTAATTATTTATCTATAGGAAATCTTAGAAAACTCATAATTTTTACGTTTTAAATCCAAAATTCGTGATCTTTATGTCTATGTGATCGTAGTAACGTGTAGAAGAGTTTTACAAACTTTTTATACTGTTAGTGCTACTGTTGGTTAGGTTTTCTATCTTTAAGATTCGATGTTAGATTTAATCTATTACTTTAATAAAGTAAATCTTGTTTAAATCATATCTTCTACGTTTTAGATCCGTTTTAGCTCATTCGAGTTGCGTTAGATTCATAGCAACGAGATCTACGCGTTAGTGACAGTATTTGCCATATTACTAATTCTGAAATTTTATTGTTTAAATCATATCTTGATTAATAATTATGCAACTGGGTTTTGTAAATAAAATATGATTTGTTTTACTTTAGTTTTATAATTTGAATCTAAATTTGACTTAATTCCATATATAGTATCTATAAAATATCTTATATATGTTATTATATAATTAAAACACATGAAGCTAATAGTTTTATATTTTCTCCTATGAGCAAATCTTTCGGTAGATGTATCTTTTCAACCGTAGCTCTGATTAGTGTGTTTTTCGCGTCTGTGTATTCGTAGAGAGACGTAGATTCGTTCTACAAACTTTTCATCTTAATTTTATGTTTGGTGTATTGTTCTAATTTAGATCTATTGTTTGCTTCGTGTATGATTGCTCGATGTGTGTGTGGTGATTTATTGATCAAGTCCAGTCGGTGAGATATACGTGGTTATCAAGAAGAAGAAGAAGAACGTTGAAGATTAAAGCTTACCGAAGGATCGGTGTTTAAGGCAAGTATAACATGGGATTATCCTTGTTTCCTATTCACCTTTAATATACTTAATTCATGTGCATGTGTCTACCTTGTTACCACTAAGGATATCCTAGCTTTTGTATCTTGTACCTTGACACCCATGGGATATTGCATTAGATAGTATTTATGCTAGTGCTCAAGATAAATAACCATGATCTGTAACTTGACTAATGGTATATGCAATAAACGTTTAAAAGATGCTTTATAGAAACATGGCTCAAGAGGGCTAGAGCATATTTGGTTGTTTTTATGGTGCTCTAGTTTCTCTCCTTAAGGACTTATCTGTAAGCGAACATCCGGGACTTACAGTACAACTGTGAGGGCTATATGGCTCTGACTTTAGTCAAGTATGAGGACCTTTTCTAGCTTGTTAGAGGTTACCCTTGTGGCGCAAATGGGGTGAAGCAGACTGTGGATCCCTGCGTGGTGTATCACACGGACTGACTTCGGAAACCTAGCGGCCCTAACTTGTTAGACGAACCTTTGAAAGGCTTCATAGTGAACCCTGCCTGCTCACCTTGGGAGTGTTTTGGGGATTGGCCGCCTCGGACATATGGGTAATCACGACTCACAGTGAAAGTGTACAACCTCTGCAGAGTGTAAAACTGTTATAACAGCCGTGCTCACGGTCACGAGTGGCCTTGGACCCTTACAGAATAAATGATGAACTCTGATGATAATGATAATATTGATGATATTGATGCTCACTGATGATTATTGTTTCTTGCTATACATTATTCTCGTTTACATGATCATGAGGTTATTTGGGTTTTTGGTAAACTTGTTGCTACTCAACTGCTAAAAAGATGACTCACTAAAAGCTATTGCAGTAAACCCGTGTCAAACCTTTTGAGCCGCATGAACCCCATGTTATATTTGTTGAGTTCGACATGGACTCACTCTTGCTATTTCCCCACATCTCAGGAAGGGTACCAGACTGTTAGATTCTGGAATTGTTAGGCTTGTGATCAACCAGTTAGTTTGATCCTGGAGTGAAGGTTGCACCCGGTGTTCAGAGTTGTCTTTCCGCTGTGTTATTCTTTAAGGTATACTTTATACTATTGAGTTATGTGTATTAAGCATTTATCTTTTGATATTACACTTATCTGTGGCTATATGTGAGATTTGTCGTCTTTATTTCACATATAGTGTATGTCTGGTTTTATCCTTAAAACCGGGTGTGACAGATTGGTATCAGAGCAATGCTGACTGTAGGACGCAAGCCTAGTTAGAACTGGACGTTTAGCATGTTCTCATTGTTGCCTATTTCTTGCTTCTCTTTAACTTTGTTATTTTCTCAAAGTTATGCTTAATTCTATCCCCGTTCTATTATAAAAACCTTGTCTCTATTTGAACCTTTTCTCCTTGTCTATTAGACGGCTCGTGACGAGAAGACTATGGATTTCAGAGGTTAAGAGGACTGAATTGTGTCGCTCTTGCTCACTTTTGACAAGAAACCATTAGCGATGCAAAACCAATTACTAGAAGAAATGGCTCAACATGGGAATTCTCAACGATGCTTATCTCAAGGTCAAGCCAACATATCCAAGGGGTCAGAGAAGATACAAGTAGTAGAAGCTTGGAAGAATATGAAATCCAATAAAGATGTTGATAGTAAGGCATTTGGAGAGCAGGAACAATGACACTGCTGTAAGCATTATGGTTTTCCCTGTCTTCGAAATGAGTCTAATAAGGGGAAAGTCAAGGTGGATCCAAATTTTGAGATTAACATGGACAAGAAGAGAAAGGCAATCTCATTAGAACCACTTGTGGAAAGCAATCAGCAAGCGAGTTATACTACATTGTCACATGCAGCCCTGATCCCCTGTCAAACAAATCCAAACCCTGAAGAGTTAGAAGCCCCTCCCGCTAAAACTACTCCCCATGAAGTAGTCATAGATGGGTGGACAATTACCTATAAGGAGTATCAACCCCGAAAGGCCAAACAAGCTAGGAAACAAGCCAAAGGGACGAAGGTGAACTTTTATGGCCAGCAAGATAGCAGCATACCAAACAACAGTTCCTTGGAGTATGACATCACAAAAGATCCAGCTAAGAGAAAGTGTTATCATTGCCAGCAGGAAGGACATTATATCAAATCTTGCCCACAGAAGAATCAACAACAGCAAGACCCAGGACAGGATGTCCAAAAGGAGCATGTGCAGGGAAATAAATTAAAGAGAAATTACAATCATGGAAGGTTGAAACATGTGGATATTTCCACCATTCCTGGAGCTAAGGAGGTCGTGTTTGGATCAATTCCAGTAAGTTCAGGAAATGCCAAGGTTTTGTTTGACCCCAGTGCCTCACATTCGTTCATATCTAGACAATATGTAAAAGATCATAACATACTTATGCTTCCAAGGGGGAAAACAGTTATGGTTGAAACTCCAAGAGGTGAAATAAAGGCAGACCGCATATGCCCAAAAGTTAGTCTTGACATAAAGGGGGTAAATTTTAAGGTAAACCTCATTGTTTTGGAATTAATGGGCATTGATGTTATCCTTGGAATAGACTGGTTATCTACTTGTAAAGGAGTGATTGAGTATGCCCAATGTTCAGTGTTTCTAACTACACTTTCAGGAGAAAGGATTAAGTATGAGGGTATTAAATCTATACCTGAGGGATACCAGGTTGACCCATCTTAAGGTATGAGTTATAAGAATGGTAAAGAGAGATGCAGAGATTCAGATGTCCATATAAAGCAATAAGGAATGTAAGAGACGTTATCTACTCTGGAAGCTGTTACAATCACACCATGTTTAAGGAATAGGAGTTATGTCCCGTGTAATAAAACCGTTAGTAGCCAAGTTGAGTCGTCTTAATGTGTGGCTAATGAACATTTAAGTGTTTAGTTGTTTTGTGCTTATGTTTATGCTTGAGTTGGAATTTTGTAATGAGTGGAATGATCTCGTGGGCTTTGACCATGATTTCATTTAGTTTATATGTATAAGGTATAAGGATTAATGAAATAAATAGCTGAGTTTTGTTTATCTCCTGTTTTCTATATCTTGTCTTTCGGAGCAGCCTGTCTTTATCAACTTATATCTCTGTTCTTGAAAGACCAAAAATCATGAGAAAATTCTGGACAAGAGTGGACTTCAACATCTCTCTCTAAATGCAAGAACTACCCTCATAGCTATTTTGGATTGGGAGATACAAAAATCACAAGACGATGCAACTGTGCTGTCTGAAACCTGGAACATAATCTGTTATGTGTTGTTTTCGGTCAAGTTAGCTGCAGAATCTGGAAGAGTGTTCTATAAGAAAGTTGCAGAGAATTTTATAAGCTTTCCATCGGTGTAAACTACAGCTTCATTGGATTAACATAATGAGAGTTACAGCTGTTTTACTGCACTGCTGATTTTCTGCTCGTGAGAAATTTCAGATTTCTTGTTCTTACCCATACACAAGAGTATCATTGGGATGTCAGAACACTTTTATGCTAAGTAGCTCATCTAGAAGAAGGGTTCAAGCTACCCTATTTGGTGTCCCTTATTTTAAGGGGGGTAGCCAATGTAAAGAAGGATTATTAAGATTGAACTCTTTAGTTGGAAGTATTGGTTAGTCTCCATGATTGAGTTGCCACTCTTGAGCAAAAATGTTCTGTGAACAAGGTTGATAATTTTGGGTCCATGGAGACAAGAGTTGTCCTTTTGGATAGTTCATGATTATGATCATCTATACTTGCTCGTGTTGCTGATGTTGGTCACTTGATGACAGGAAGTGTAGTGTCTCATGACTCAGGAGCCCTATATGACGTCTCGCACTGATATGTGGGAAAAGACTGATGTTTCTGCCATTGAAGGATGTTATGGGTATGATGAAGCTGAGCACTATCAAAACAACAATGTTGAAGAGCAAGTTGGGAGTGAACTAAGTCAGAATCCACAACAACGAAAGCGAAAAAGGAAAGCCCATAAGAAGCCTGCTCAAGGAAGCAAAGCGCAGCCAAACTATGTCAATGGAAGACTGAGCAATGTGGACATGGATAAAATTCATGGAGTTACCAAAGTAGTGGGAGGTTATATTCAAGTAAGCTCAGTACAAGTTTTTGTTTTATTTGACCCCAGTGCTTCGCATTCTTTCATTTCCGCCGACATGGTAGAGACGTGCAAGATGGTGAAGTGTCCAATGAGGAGGCCTTTGCTAGTTCAAACCCCAGTGGGAGAAATGCAGACAGATCAGATATGCCCGAATGTCAGTCTTATCATAAACAAAGAAAACTTCACCGCAACACTTATTGTGTTGGAGTCACTTAAAATTCACGTGGTTCATGGTAATGTATGGCTCTGTGCACACAAAGGAGTGATTCATGGTACTCGGTGCACAATGCTCTTAACAACACCGTCAGGGAAAAGAATTGAGTATCAAGGTGGTCGACTTTTACCTGAGGAAGATGAGAATGATCAATTAGAAGATAGGTACACCAAGGATAGCAAAGTGGACCATGAGTTTACTGAAGTCATAGCAGAGGAACAAATAACTTTGGAGGAGCTCAATAGGAGAGATGATCATGCTTAGGCAGATTAGTTAGTCAGTATATGAGAAACTGTCTCATGACTCTGCACGAAAGAGTAATTTGGAAAATGAGGATCAAATAAAGACAAAGTGTCATTATCTCTATTGTCATCATCTTCCGAATCTCGGGACGAGATTCATCTTAAGGGGGTAGAATTGTAACACCCTAAAATTTTGAAAAGAAGAAAAATAGGAAAAATATGATTTTTTTATATTTATTTTTGTGAGGCATGCAAATTTAGAATAAGAATAATTTTTATAAATTTAAAATTAAATATAAGGGTAGAAACATGATTGAGCATTCATGCTGCTGCATTTGAAGTTTTGTATTGAGTGGTTTCAATCAAATTCAAATTTGATTTGAAAATCATTTGAAAAAGGAATTTGAAAAATTGGAAAAGGATTTCTTATTCTCTCTCTGCTCTCGGGCCGTTTCTCTCCGCAGCCCAGCGCGCGCGGCCCGCTCTTTCCTCTCTCCCGCGGCCTCCTTCTCCTTCGCGGGCCGAGCCCAGCAACCAGCCGCGGCCTGCCAAGCCAGCCGCCGCCCCGTTTTTCTTCTGAGTCGCTGACATGTGGGACCCGTCTGTCAGTGACCGTTCTCCTTTCCTTTCTTCTTCCTCCGGTTCTTTCCAACCGCGAGCTCGCTTTCCTCCTTCTCCGATTCGAATCCGCGGCTCAATCTTCGTTCTTTCCTTAAGTGCGACGCCTTCGGGCTATAAAAACGGAGCCCCCGCACGATTCCGCCCCATCCCAACCCTTTTGGAGCAGCCGCAACCGCCTAGCGCCGCCACCGTGAGCACCACCGCCTCCACCGTCCGCCACCGCGAGCTAGCCGCCGCCTTCCGGTCATCCTCCGGTCCCATCTTCGCGCGGGGTGAGCTCGCCATGCCATTCTCTCTCTCCCTGTGTTTTTCGTTCGTAAGCTCGTGCTCTGTAGCGCGAGGAAGCCATCTCCGGCCATGGCACCGCCGCGGGAAGCTCACCGACGGCCGGAGTCCGGCCGGAGCGCCGCCGGGTCTTCCCAGATCCAATCTGGACCCTCCGATTTGAATCCGACGGTCTAAATTAGAAGATACCGATTCGGCCGATGTTTTGCTAAAGAGACCCTGAAGTTTTTAAGTATGTAACCCGCGGTCCAAAGCGTAATCTGGAAAATACGTTTTGATTAATTGAAAACGTAATTCGTTTCGGAAAAAGAAAAATACGCTTTCTGATATTTACAGTTTTGCCACTGAGTTTGTTTTAGTCATAAATTATCCGTTTTAACTCTGATTTGATCCATTCAAATTGCGTTAGATTCGTATTTGCGAGCTCTACATGATTATAGAACTGTACAGTAGGTTTGAGATAATTTATTTTCGAGTTTATATTAAAGTAATTATTTATCTATAGGAAATCTTAGAAAACTCATAATTTTTACGTTTTAAATCCAAAATTCGTGATCTTTATGTCTATGTGATCGTAGTAACGTGTAGAAGAGTTTTACAAACTTTTTATACTGTTAGTGCTACTGTTAGTTAGGTTTTCTATCTTTAAGATTCGATGTTAGATTTAATCTATTACTTTAATAAAGTAAATCTTGTTTAAATCATATCTTCTACGTTTTAGATCCGTTTTAGCTCATTCGAGTTGCGTTAGATTCATAGCAACGAGATCTACGCGTTAGTGACAGTATTTGCCATATTACTAATTCTGAAATTTTATTGTTTAAATCATATCTTGATTAATAATTATGCAACTGGGTTTTGTAAATAAAATATGATTTGTTTTACTTTAGTTTTATAATTTGAATCTAAATTTGACTTAATTCCATATATAGTATCTATAAAATATCTTATATATGTTATTATATAATTAAAACACATGAAGCTAATAGTTTTATATTTTCTCCTATGAGCAAATCTTTCGGTAGATGTATCTTTTCAACCGTAGCTCTGATTAGTGTGTTTTTCGCGTCTGTGTATTCGTAGAGAGACGTAGATTCGTTCTACAAACTTTTCATCTTAATTTTATGTTTGGTGTATTGTTCTAATTTAGATCTATTGTTTGCTTCGTGTATGATTGCTCGATGTGTGTGTGGTGATTTATTGATCAAGTCCAGTCGGTGAGATATACGTGGTTATCAAGAAGAAGAAGAAGAACGTTGAAGATTAAAGCTTACCGAAGGATCGGTGTTTAAGGCAAGTATAACATGGGATTATCCTTGTTTCCTATTCACCTTTAATATACTTAATTCATGTGCATGTGTCTACCTTGTTACCACTAAGGATATCCTAGCTTTTGTATCTTGTACCTTGACACCCATGGGATATTGCATTAGATAGTATTTATGCTAGTGCTCAAGATAAATAACCATGATCTGTAACTTGACTAATGGTATATGCAATAAACGTTTAAAAGATGCTTTATAGAAACATGGCTCAAGAGGGCTAGAGCATATTTGGTTGTTTTTATGGTGCTCTAGTTTCTCTCCTTAAGGACTTATCTGTAAGCGAACATCCGGGACTTACAGTACAACTGTGAGGGCTATATGGCTCTGGCTTTAGTCAAGTATGAGGACCTTTTCTAGCTTGTTAGAGGTTACCCTTGTGGCGCAAATGGGGTGAAGCAGACTGTGGATCCCTGCGTGGTGTATCACACGGACTGACTTCGGAAACCTAGCGGCCCTAACTTGTTAGACGAACCTTTGAAAGGCTTCATAGTGAACCCTGCCTGCTCACCTTGGGAGTGTTTTGGGGATTGGCCGCCTCGGGCATATGGGTAATCACGACTCACAGTGAAAGTGTACAACCTCTGCAGAGTGTAAAACTGTTATAACAGCCGTGCTCACGGTCACGAGTGGCCTTGGACCCTTACAGAATAAATGATGAACTCTGATGATAATGATAATATTGATGATATTGATGCTCACTGATGATTATTGTTTCTTGCTATACATTATTCTCGTTTACATGATCATGAGGTTATTTGGGTTTTTGGTAAACTTGTTGCTACTCAACTGCTAAAAGATGACTCACTAAAAGCTATTGCAGTAAACCCGTGTCAAACCTTTTGAGCCGCATGAACCCCATGTTATATTTGTTGAGTTCGACATGGACTCACTCTTGCTATTTCCCCAAATCTCAGGAAGGGTACCAGACTGTTAGATTCTGGAATTGTTAGGCTTGTGATCAACCAGTTAGTTTGATCCTGGAGTGAAGGTTGCACCCGGTGTTCAGAGTTGTCTTTCCGCTGTGTTATTCTTTAAGGTATACTTTATACTATTGAGTTATGTGTATTAAGCATTTGTCTTTTGATATTACACTTATCTGTGGCTATATGTGAGATTTGTCGTCTTTATTTCACATATAGTGTATGTCTGGTTTTGTCCTTAAAACCGGGTGTGACAGATTAGTATCAGAGCGATGCTGACTGTAGGACGCAAGCCTAGTTAGAACTGGACGTTTAGCATGTTCTCATTGTTGCCTATTTCTTGCTTCTCTTTAACTTTGTTATTTTCTCAAAGTTATGCTTAATTCCATCCCCGTTCTGTTATAAAAACCTTGTCTCTATTTGAACCTTTTCTCCTTGTCTATTAGACGGCTCGTGACGAGAAGACTATGGATTTCAGAGGTTAAGAGGACTGAATTGTGTCGCTCTTGCTCACTTTTGACAAGAAACCATTAGCGATGCAAAACCAATTACTAGAAGAAATGGCTCAACATGGGAATTCTCAACGATGCTTATCTCAAGGTCAAGCCAACATATCCAAGGGGTCAGAGAAGATACAAGTAGTAGAAGCTTGGAAGAATATGAAATCCAATAAAGATGTTGATAGTAAGGCATTTGGAGAGCAGGAACAATGTCACTGCTGTAAGCATTATGGTTTTCCCTGTCTTCGAAATGAGTCTAATAAGGGGAAAGTCAAGGTGGATCCAAATTTTGAGATTAACATGGACAAGAAGAGAAAGGCAATCTCATTAGAACCACTTGTGGAAAGCAATCAGCAAGCGAGTTATACTACATTGTCACATGCAGCCCTGATCCCCTGTCAAACAAATCCAAACCCTGAAGAGTTAGAAGCCCCTCCCGCTAAAACTACTCCCCATGAAGTAGTCATAGATGGGTGGACAATTACCTATAAGGAGTATCAACCCCGAAAGGCCAAACAAGCTAGGAAACAAGCCAAAGGGACGAAGGTGAACTTTTATGGCCAGCAAGATAGCAGCATACCAAACAACAGTTCCTTGGAGTATGACATCACAAAAGATCCAGCTAAGAGAAAGTGTTATCATTGCCAGCAGGAAGGACATTATATCAAATCTTGCCCACAGAAGAATCAACAACAGCAAGACCCAGGACAGGATGTCCAAAAGGAGCATGTGCAGGGAAATAAATTAAAGAGAAATTACAATCATGGAAGGTTGAAACATGTGGATATTTCCACCATTCCTGGAGCTAAGGAGGTCGTGTTTGGATCAATTCCAGTAAGTTCAGGAAATGCCAAGGTTTTGTTTGACCCCAGTGCCTCACATTCGTTCATATCTAGACAATATGTAAAAGATCATAACATACTTATGCTTCCAAGGGGGAAAACAGTTATGGTTGAAACTCCAAGAGGTGAAATAAAGGCAGACCGCATATGCCCAAAAGTTAGTCTTGACATAAAGGGGGTAAATTTTAAGGTAAACCTCATTGTTTTGGAATTAATGGGCATTGATGTTATCCTTGGAATAGACTGGTTATCTACTTGTAAAGGAGTGATTGAGTATGCCCAATGTTCAGTGTTTCTAACTACACTTTCAGGAGAAAGGATTAAGTATGAGGGTATTAAATCTATACCTGAGGGATACCAGGTTGACCCATCTTAAGGTATGAGTTATAAGAATGGTAAAGAGAGATGCAGAGATTCAGATGTCCATATAAAGCAATAAGGAATGTAAGAGACGTTATCTACTCTGGAAGCTGCTACAATCACACCATGTTTAAGGAATAGGAGTTATGTCTCGTGTAATAAAACCGTTAGTAGCCAAGTTGAGTCGTCTTAATGTGTGGCTAATGAACATTTAAGTGTTTAGTTGTTTTGTGCTTATGTTTATGCTTGAGTTGGAATTTTGTAATGAGTGGAATGATCTCGTGGGCTTTGACCATGATTTCATTTAGTTTATATGTATAAGGTATAAGGATTAATGAAATAAATAGCTGAGTTTTGTTTATCTCCTGTTTTCTATATCTTGTCTTTCGGAGCAGCCTGTCTTTATCAACTTATATCTCTGTTCTTGAAAGACCAAAAATCATGAGAAAATTCTGGACAAGAGTGGACTTCAACATCTCTCTCTAAATGCAAGAACTACCCTCATAGCTATTTTGGATTGGGAGATACAAAAATCACAAGACGATGCAACTGTGCTGTCTGAAACCTGGAACATAATCTGTTATGTGTTGTTTTCGGTCAAGTTAGCTGCAGAATCTGGAAGAGTGTTCTATAAGAAAGTTGCAGAGAATTTTATAAGCTTTCCATCGGTGTAAACTACAGCTTCATTGGATTAACAGAATGAGAGTTACAGCTGTTTTACTGCACTGCTGATTTTCTGCTCGTGAGAAATTTCAGATTTCTTGTTCTTACCCATACACAAGAGTATCATTGGGATGTCAGAACACTTTTATGCTAAGTAGCTCATCTTGTTCTTACCCATACACAAGAGTATCATTGGGATGTCATCACGCTGGCATTCCTAGGCGCGCACGAGAAGGTCCTGGACGCAGCCCGGCGGCTCGCCGACGCCCATGCCGTGTGGTTCCCGGCGGTCATTGGTCGGCTATGTAGCTCCCCCAACTTTTGTAAATTCAAACTGTTTTCTCAAATTACTTCCAAATTCATGTAACAACTTGGAAAATTCCCAAGATATGAAATCTTTAGAATTTCAAGCTCTACAAGTTTTGTATTGAACACTTTTTCAAATTCGAACTGGATTTTGAAATTTGAGTTTAAATTCAAAAGGGGACACTTTTTGAAAATTTGGTAATTTAGAAATTACTTTGGATTTTATATTGAAACTTCAAAAACTCCAAACACCAAAGTTGTACATCTAGCCAGGACCTACAACTTTACTAAACAAACCATTTTCAAATTCTACCTCCGTTTTGAAATTTGAGTTTGGGGATAAAAGGGGTCAAATTTGAAATTTGCTTCTTTGCAAAATTGCTCCACATTTTACACTAAAACTTTGAAAACTCAAAACACCAAAGTTATAGCCCTTGAAAAGTTCTACAAACTTGGTTTTAAACTTTTTCCCAAATTTTGCTTAGATTTTGAATTATTTCAAAAGGGGTAAAATAGGGTTTTGGATTTTAAGGTTTTCGGAGGAATTTTCAATTGAAATTTGTTGCTACCTTAATTGGTGATTATTTAATGATCAAACCATCATCCAAGGGCATCATTTAGACAAGCATAACATGGTTGACCAAATGCCACTCTTGGTTGATCAATTTAACTATTGAAAATCTTTTAATATTTCCCCAAATTTGAATTCAAATTCGAATCGGAAAACTCGCGACAAGTTTTTGGATTCCAATTCAAACTCAAACTTGGAGCTTCATTTTATGTGTCATAATTGAGTTCATACCCTACACTTGACACTAGTGTGTAACACAGTCACACGCCTCAAATTATGCAGGGCATGGACTAAGTATTTGCAGTGACATTCGAAATTAGGGTTTTCGGTTCGGATCACACCACTGAGAAGCACATCCAACCTAGAAAGGTAAACTCATTTTAGTTAATGCATAATAGGGTTGACCTAATCATGGATGCTTTGCGATGCAATATGATGACATGGTAGGTTAATTAGCAACCATAACACCCGAGGTGTTACAGCCCTTCCCCCTTAAAGAAATCTCGCCCCGAGATTTAAAGCCTTGAGTTAAGTAATGGAAAAGGAAACTTGTCAAACAAACACGTTCAGAACTTGTCTACAAAACAGGTAGGGGGTTTTCTGCATTACAAAAATTTGAAAAGGACAGGTTACAATTTAAAGAAGTAATTGCAACCTAGATAGAAGCAAAGAACTCGGGGAAATTCTCCAATAGGTAATCTTCCGATTCCCACTTGGCTTCTTCTTCTTAATGTTGATCCCATTGTATCTTTGTACCATTTGATTGTTCTACTTCAGTTAACACGATCCTTTCGATCCAAAACTTGGATAGGATATTCAGAATATATCAAATCAGGCTCAAGTTCAACTCCTTCAACATCAACAACTTGATCAGGCACTTGAAGATGCTTCTTCAATTGCGATACATGAAATACATTGTGCACGGCTGACAGTTGCTCATGCAACTTTAACTTATATGCCACCTTTCCATATTTTTCAATGATTTGGAATGGTCCAATATAACATTGTGCGAGTTTGCCCATGACTCCAAATCGAGTAACTTCTTTCCTGTGTGACACTTTCAGATAAACATAATCTCCCACTTTAAACATCAAGGGTCTACTCCTTTTGTCAGCATAACTCTTCTGTCGAGACTGAGCAACTTTTAAACTCTTTTGAATCTGCTTGACTTTTTCTTCCATTTTCTTTACCAGATCAACTCCATAAAACCATCTTTCTCCTGGTTCTGACCAGTTCAATGGAGTTCTGCATCTACGGCCATACAATGCTTCAAACGGTGCCATTTTGATACTCTCTTGATAACTATTATTATAGGAGAATTCTGCTAACGGTAAACATTCGTCCCATTGATCTTGATAAGTGAGAGCACAAGATCTTAACATATCTTCTAGAATTTGATTTACTCTTTCAGTCTGTCCCCCAGTTTGCGGGTGATAAGCTGTGCTGTAAAGAAGTTTAGTACTTAGTGACTTTTGAAATTGTTTCCAAAATTACGAAACAAACTGAGTACCTCTCTCAGTAACAATTGTTTTGGGTATTCCATGCAAACTCATAATTCGGGCAACATATATTTCTGCTTATCTGGATGCTCTATAGTTAGTCTTCATAGGTACAAAGTGAGCTGATTTAGTCAAACGATCCACAATAACCCAAATTGAATCAAAGCCTCTTGAGGTCTTGGGTAAACCAGTAATGAAATCCATACTGATATCTTGCCACTTCCAAGATGAAATGGGCAAGGGTTGTAACATTCCTACCGACTTCAAATGTTCATCCTTTACTCTACGACAAGTGTCACATATGGCAACATACTTAGCAATCTCAATTTTCATTTTGGTCCACCAGAATCTCTGTTTCAAATCCTGATACATCTTATTACTCCCTGGATGAATAGAAAACCTTGTATTATGTGCTTCATCAAAAATGAGCTGTCATAACTCTAGAACTTTTGGTATCACTAACCGGTTCTTGAACCACAACACATCAGTATCATCAATACTGAAATCTGTCTGTTGACCTGTTCTAACTTTTTCTTTGATGTGGGCTATACCGGAATTCTTTCTCTGAGCAGATATAATCTGATCTTTGATTGTTGATTCCACAGTGACATTGATTAACTGACCTTGCTGGACTATTTTAATATTCAACTTTTCCAATTCGTAACACAAACTATAATCCATTGGCTTCACAGTCATACAATTGCAATGATTCTTTCTACTAAGTGCATCAGCAACAACATTTGCTTTTCTAGGATGATAGTGCACTTCTAGATCATAATCCTTTATTAACTCAAGCCACCTTCTTTGCCTCATATTTAGTTCTGACTGAGTAAAGATATACTTCAAGCTTTTGTGATCTGTATAAATGTGGCAAGTATTACCTAACAAGTAATGACGCCAGATTTTTAATGCTTGAACCACAACTGCTAGTTCAAGATCATGAGTTGGATAATGCTCTTCATGACGCTTCAACTGTCTCGAGGCATAAGCAATGACTCTGCCTTCTTGCATTAATACACAACCAAGGCCAATACTAGAGGCATCACAGTATACATCAAATGGCTTTTCTATATCTGGCTGTGCTAAAACTAGAGCAGTTGTCAGTGACTTCTTTAGAATTTTAAAAGCCTTCTCACATTCTAGAGACCAGATGAATTTGGTTTGGTTTTTCAACAACTCCGTGATTGGCTTGGCTACCTTTGAAAAGTCAGGTATAAATCGACGGTAATAACCCGCCATTCCTAGAAAACTTCGGACTTCATGAACTGAGATTGGTGGTTTCCAATTCAAGATATCTTTCACCTTACCAGGATCAACTGCTACTCCCTCAGCTGACAACACATGTCCTAAGAATTGTACTTCCTTTAACCAAAACTCACATTTACTAAACTTAGCATACAGTTGATGATCTCTCAGACGAGTCAGAACAACTCTGAGGTGCTCAGCATGCTCTTCTTTACTTTTGGAGTATACCAAAATATCATCAATAAAGACAACCACAAACTTGTCAAGCTCCAGCATGAAAACTGAGTTCATCAAATACATGAAATATGCCGATGCATTAGTGAGGCCAAAAGACATAACTAGATACTCGTACAATCCATATCTGGTTGTGAATGCAGTCTTTGGAATATCTTCTGGTCGAATCTTGATTTGATGGTACCCCGATCGAAGATCGATCTTTGAAAATACCTTTGCCCCCGCAAGTTGATCAAAAAGTATATCAATACGAGGCAACGAGTATTTGTTCTTAATGATTACTTCATTCAATGGACGATAGTCAACACACATCCTTAAAGTCTGATCCTTCTTCTTGACAAAAAGAGCCAAACATCCCCACGGTGATGAACTGGGTTTGATGAAACCTTTTTCAAGCAACTCTTGCAATTGAACCTTGAGTTCGGCCAATTCATTTGGTGGCATTCTATAAGCTCTCCTGGATATTGAGGCAGTACTAGGTTTTAACTCAATTACAAATTCTACTTCTCTGTCCGGTGGCAAACCAGGTAGATCATCTGAAAACACATCTAAAAATTTATAGACTATCGGTATATCACAAATTTCTTTCACTGAAGTTGCACATATCCTCTTGACGGTTCTCTTTGGAATAGGAAGTTGGATAAGAAGATGAGATTTATTATCTAGCAAGTTCAACCTTATAGTTCTGTGAAGTGCATCTATAATAGCTCCTCGTTGGTACATCCAATTCATACCCAGGATTACATCTATATCCTGTTTCTGTAATATTATCATTGAGGTAGGAAATATATGCCCACCCAACTCTATAGGTACTTCGCGTACCATCTCCTTAGTACACAGTCGTCCCCTGGACGACTGAATAAAGAAATCCTCTTGTGTTCCCATAATTGGAATGTCATGCTTTGTAACAAAGGTGCGATTTATGAATGTATGCGATGCACCAAAATCAAATAACAGTACTGCTAGATGATTAGTAACAGGGAACATACCCATCATAACAGGTTCTCCCTCTGAAATTGCACTTGCTTGGGTGTAGAATACACGTCCTGTCTTCTTCTTTTCACCCTTACCCTTCTAGACATTCAGATTATTATTCTTACTCTAAGGCTGCTGTTGTTGTGGTACGAGAGTTCTTGGATAATTGGAGTTGTACTGCCTTGGATACGGGCAGTCTCTTGAGAAGTGGCCTAGCCTTCCACAGTTATAGCAGAGAAAGTTATGGGTTATTGGGCTCTGATTTTCGAATACCAGGGGCATTCGACTGTTGTGGATATTGCTAGGTTATGGCAGGACGAATAAACGTCTGCGGTCGAGCTTGGTATTGCGGTGGACTATAAGGAGGGCGGAAATGATTCTGAGGGTGATAGATAAACCTTTGGCGCTTCTTAATGCCGCCTGATGAGCTGGACAACACCTCCTTCTTTTTCTTTGACTCTTTGTGAATGCGGGACTTCTCTTCTGAAGCAATAGCGATATTGACTACTTCATGATATATGGCATTGTAGCATGTGACCAATGCTGCCTGAATCTTGGTATTTAAACCCCTCATGAAACAACTCTTCTTCTTTGCATCAGTGTTCACATACTCGGCTGCATACTGTGACATATGATTGAATTTGCCAACATACTGAAGAATTGTCTGGTTTCCCTATTTTAGAGAGAGAAACTCTTCTAACTTCATGGCCATGACACCATCTGAAATGTAGTGTGTTCTGAAAGCATCATGAAACTCTTGCCAAGTGATACGATAGCCAGCGGGCTGTGCGGCGACCAGATTCGCCCACCACGCCCCTGCGGCACCCCTGAGCTGCTGTGCTGCAAACACGGGTTTCTGGTATTCAGTGCACTGGATAAGTTCAAACTTTTGCTCCATTATTCGGAGCCAGTCATCCGCCTCTAGCGGCTCATCGTCCTTTGAAAACACCGGTGGACGGGTATCGGTGAAATCCACATAAGTGGTTTCTCCTCCATTATTATGGCCTCGACGACCCTGATTTCCATTCTGATTCTGAGCCAACAAAGTAATGGCATTGACCAGTGCTGCAATAGCTTCTACCAGAGTAGGTGGAAATGGTGGGGGATTTGGAGCATTGTCCCCAGCCTGAGAAGTTCCAGTATCATCCATCTGTTGTACACAAACCATGCTTATTTACATTGCTTTATTGAATTAGAAAGCAGTTAGTACAATACTAGTACACACATCAACCTTATTTTACATTATTTTTTTACAAACTTGCTCGTAAGCAAGCAAACCAACCCCGCTAAGGTTCTTAGAAAATAGGAAAGACTACTATATTACATAACCATCCATTTTGACACTTCACTCCTCATCATCATGACTGATCACTATCACTCCATCCTTATTCTCCTGAACACTTACACCAGTGACATGACTTGCCTCATCCCCACTTTCCATCATGGGTTCATTTTCTTTCGGATCCTCTTCCTCATTATCCTCTCCACCAGGAACGACCACGACACCGACATCATCTTCTACTGCCTGAGGCTGATGATTGGGATTCATCAGGTCATGTAACCTATGGACTTCCTCATGCAGGATTGTATTGTACTGCTCCAGGTGTGTCGCATAAAGCTCCAACTCTCGAACACGAGCCCTAGCTTCTGTCTCCTTTTCTAGAGACTCGTTCTAGCACTGCTTCCAAAAATGCATGTTATGCTTCAGTCGCTCTATCTCTGATGTAAGCCTTGCGACCTCTAATTAGGAATCCGGGTTCAGATTGCGACTACTACTCGCTCCATCACCTCTGGTTGCCAACTGATGACATGGCACTCCTTGCAAACTAGTTTTCTTGCGAGGAGTCAACTTCACATGGGCCATCCTGAAGCAAGACAGAATTAGAAAGATGAGGATAGATGGGAGGGATCTGAAGGTTAGCATGAACAGGATTGAACCTTACTTAACCCAAACCACTTTAAAAGGGAAGGTAACTTAAGCAGGTTAATTAAACATGATGCATGCATCGTACTTACGAACTAACAGAAAAGTTTTAAGTAACACATGCAATAACATTTGTAACTTAGGGCAATATAACATGATACTTCACTACGAAGCTTTCAAATATGAGCTAAGGAAACTACAGAGAGTAGATTGGGATAAGCCAAAAGCAATTTGGACCAAAATATCAATATTAAGTTTGTTCGATCCAAATCATTTTGAAGTTTTGTAAAGTAATACTACAATAACTCCAGTAATTAGGCTCTGGTACCAGTTATCATAGAACCTCCTAATTATAATGGATCACATGTACCTGTCATCGCCATAATGACCTATGACAACCGTACTTATGTTCCTCATAACTTAAAAGGCCTGCTTTCCTCCGAACAGGATCTAATCACAGGAGTATTGCAATATTACAATAGTTTATTCAAAATACCATCAGAGTAAAGTAGCGGAAGTCTTACAATAACTTAAGTTTACAAACCACAGTTTCCAAACTCCAAACCTTATGTAACATTATTACAAACCGGTAGTAGGGAAGTATCAGTAGTAACTTTATTACAATCACACAAACGAAGTGCATTGCCCAGAGGCCACACGGTCTACTCGTCATCACTTTCTTCAGCCACAACGGTCATGCAACAAGGCTCAAAGCAGACTTGTTCATGAATCGCACCTGCAACAAGGGGTTTAACAAACCCTGAGTACGAGAGTACTCAACAAGACTTACCCGACTAGGAAAAGACTCCAAGGGCATGCTAGCTTTAGGGAATCAAGGTATGGGTATTCAAGAATCAAAATTTTTTTGTAGAAAAGCTTACTAAAATAAGCCCTTACCTTCATTATTTTACTTTTACCATTGATGGTTCATTAACCAATTCTAAGTGATCCTAATCTAGATCAAGTAATTCTCATCAAGATTCTTTCTTATTCTTTCTTTCAATTCCAGTTCTTAACTACGATGTTGGTGCAAGGCCACGACTACTTTCTCGTGGAGTAACGACGATTCGAACCGCTTCATTTACCCAGCTGGGGATTCCTAACCACACAACATATGTAGAACTGAATCTTGCATATATCAACTCTTACCTGAGTAACCCAAAACCAGAACGTGTCCATCGCCACCCGAGAGCACAGTACTCCTCGAACCCGGCCTAATTCTAGCCCCGAGGGTACATGCTAATCTCATCATCTCTCCACTCCTAGTGCGAGGTTAGACGTTCTCGTAATGGAATAGTCGAAGTAAGGCTTACCCGACATGAGTACATGGCTAGTACAAATAAAAACTCCATGACGCGAGGGCCAACAACGTACGGTCCTTAACTGATAAGGCGGAAACACTATATTGAGACTCCTTTCCCAATGCAGGTTAGCAGTGGCCAAACCACCCGCCCGATCTTATAAGTTTATTCTCATATTTCACTATTTATCAAGTATGCCATCATGGCCATGTAAACATTCATTTAAAAAGCTTAACTCATAAGCATAGCGAAGCATACTACACATTTTCAGTAAAACAGGTATCAAGGGTGATATCACAATAATCAAGGATGACAATGCAGCAATTGGGTTATCACTCAACTCCTAATTACTTAATGCAGTAACCCTAGTATAAATAATAAAAATTTGTAAAACTCAAGGTAGGGTTTAAATGCACCGGGGCTTGCCTTACTCTGACGCGACGACTGACTCAGACTCGAAGACTCCAACTTTCGGTCCGGAACCCACCAAAGACAACTCTTCTCCGGAGACTTGCTCGCCAACTTCGACTTCCTCGAAAGCGGGAACTACACGAGTATATAACATTTCTCAACATGATGTGGTGATAAACATGATGCTTGAGGATGATATGCCACGGTTTACGAATTGAGTACAACTTTCCTTCGTGGTACAGTCACAAAACAGTAAAACCTACTAACTAATAGCGATAACTTAAGCGATACTAATGTCTCTTACCAAACACGTTATTAACGAGCTCAGTCATGAAATTAAGATGCCAAGGATCACCAAGAATTAGTGACCCAAGGTCATCACTCAATCAAAAAGGCACACAACACTTAAAGTTACCAATTTAACAATTATTTAAACATTTAATTAATTAGGGCATAATTAATAATAAATCAAACTTCATCTAATTGAGCTTAAACTTTTTCTAAGGATTAATCATGGCCTAAAACAGTGTCAGAATAAATTTCATGATTTTTGGATTAATAATTTTATTACTAAAATTCATGGAAGTTGCATTTAATATTTAATTGAACTAATTAAATAACTTGCAAAAAGTAATCAAAATTATCATTTAATATTTTTCCTAAGTAGTTTACATCTTGAAAAGCTTACACAAAAATTTTCACTATTTTTGAGCTCTACAGAATTTTTAATGAAATAAACAAATACTATTACTATTCACATTTTTTAAAAAAAAAGAAAAACAAAAACTTTCTTTTCGGGCCGCCTTCTCCCTTCTCCCTCTGGCTCGGCCCAACCGAACGACCCAGCTGCAACGCGCCCGCGCCCGCCTACGTTCGCTCGCGCCCGCGTGGCCCAGCATCGCGGCCCATCCGTGTGGCCTGCTCGCGCGCACGCTCTCCCTCTCTCTCTCGCTGACACGCGGCCCCCACTTGTCATCGCCTTCCTCCATCTCTCTCTCCCCCCTCGACTCGGCCATGCCCGCACGGTAGTCGGCCGGTGATCACAGCGTCGGTCGCCCAACCGAGCTGCTCAACGGCATCACCACTTCACGGCGACCCCATTTTACTACCTAGCGGCTGTGCTACCACTTCAGGAGGACCCTCCCGACGGCCATGGCGGACTGGCGGTCACGGTGACCGGCGTCCCGGCGATCTACTATGGTAACGTCTAAATCAAAAACATGGGGAGTAACAGGAGCTCACAGCGGTTGCAGCGAAGCACACGGGAAGCTCGGAGCGGCGGTGGAGAGAGATAGCCACGTGAGGGCGGTTCGGTCGCCGAAGTTGAGCATAGGAGATGGTGGTGCGGCAGTTCAGGCGAGGAAATAGCTAGCTCAGGTGGACCAACAGACGCGCAAGAGCGAGGCGAGCTTGCTAGTGTGATTTGTGTGGCCGGTGGCAGCTTAACGGCGGCAGCGGCGAGCGGCGGAGCTAGCAGCGGTGGTGACAAAAACAGAGACGGAAAAACGGTTCACAGTGAGCTCGACGTATTTATAGGCACGGCCACGGTGACGGTCACTGGAAGGCGCGCGTCGTCGCGCTGGCATTCCTAGGCGCGCACGAGAAGGTCCTGGACGCAGCCCGGTGGCTCGCCGGCGCCCATGCCGTGTGGTGCCCGGCGGTCATTGGTCGGCTAGTGTAGCTCTCCCCCCCAACTTTTGTAAATTCAAACTGTTTTCTCAAATTACTTCTAAATTCATGTAACAACTTGGAAAATTCCCAAGATATGAAATCTTCAGAATTTCAAGCTCTACAAGTTTTGTATTGAACACTTTTTCAAATTCAAACTGGATTTTGAAATTTGAGTTTAAATTCAAAAGAGGATACTTTTCGAAAATTTGGTAATTTAGAAATTACTTTGGATTTTATATTGAAACTTCAAAAACTCCAAACACCAAAGTTGTACATCTAGCCAAGACCTACAACTTTGCTAAACAAACCATTTTCAAATTCTGCCTCCATTTTCAAATTTGAGTTTGGGGATAAAAAGGGTCAAATTTGAAATTTGCTTCTTTGCAAAATTGCTCCACATTTTACACTAAAACTTTGAAAACTCAAAATACCAAAGTTGTAGCCCTTGAAAAGTTCTACAAACTTGGTTTTAAACTTTTTCCCAAATTTTGCTTAGATTTTGAATTATTTCAAAAGGGGTAAAACAAGGTTTTAGATTTTAGGGTTTTCGGAGGAATTTTCAATTGAAATTTGTTGCTACCTTAATTGGTGATTATTTAATGATCAAACCATCATCCAAGGGCATCATTTAGACAAGCATAACATGGTTGACCAAATGCCACTCTTGGTTGATCAATTTAACTATTGAAAATCTTTTAATATTTCCCCAAATTTGAATTCAAATTCAAATCAGAAAACTCGCGACAAGTTTTTGGATTCCAATTCAAACTCAAACTTGGAGCTTCATTTTACGTGTCGTACTTGAGTTCATACCCTACACTTGACACTAGTGTGTAACACAGTCACACACCTCAAATTACGCAGGACATGAACTAAGTATTTGCGGTGGCATTCGAAATTAGGGTTTTCGGTTCGGATCACACCACTGAGAAGCACATCCAACCTAGAAAGGTAAACTCATTTTAGTTAATGCATAACAGGGTTGACCTAATCATGGATGCTTTGCGATGTAATATGATGACATGGCAGGTTAATTAGCAACCATAACACCCGAGGTGTTACAATAGGTGGTCTACACAAAACACAAACTGCAATGCTGCATGGAGTAGCAAACCGACTCTCACCAGTTAGCACAATGCTCAGTTGTCAGACGCCACGAAGACATATACTAATGCCAAGAAATCCTTGTTCTAAATCACTTAATATTCATGAACACAAATGTAGTGCTTACTATAGAAATTAGGAAAATAATGTTTATTAGTGGATTAGCCCATGCTTGATATTATGTCACGCTCTGCCACTGTTCATGTGTTTAGGAACATACAATAATTGGACTTCAGCCAAACACTGCTTGTACACTTCATATTTTTTATATAGAAAAAACCTGAACTATTACTGCTTGTGCCACTGCATTTGTTAGCTGTTACTCTCTAAACTTCAAAGTTCAGACGTACTGTCTTTCTGAAGCAGAATAGTACTTCCCGGCTTCATGCATGGTAATAACTAATGCACATATATTTGGGGCAAAAAAATAGCGTGCCAGAGCAGCAAGTCCATATTATCACAAGATAAGATTATGCTGACTGAAAAAAAGACCTTTTAATGGTTTTATGTAACAAAAAGACTACATATATCTTTGGCTTTAGTAATTACAACTCTAACTACTCTACATCAAGCCATTTGATGAAGGTTGTGGCATGTACATATGGACATTTGACTTCTCTAAAGTTTCAAATGGCTTCTTTGAAATTTCAGGAGTAAACATGTGTAATGTTAAAAAGGTTTTATTCATTGACACTACATGCAGATCTGATGCTCATTAATATGCCAATAACAGAAAGTTGGATAAGCCATGGCTGCCAGGTTGCAAAGCTGCCAGATCCAAGACCATGGCTGCCATTTCTCCTATCCACATAGAGTTCACAGTCAAATTGGAAATTAATTGCTTACCATTCCATGGATGAGACGATGTTGAAGTTGGTCAGAACCCTCTTATGGAGTTTGGGTGGTAGAACTTGGTTAACAATGAGTCACCTTAAAAACACTTTCCTATGAAGAATGCAGTCTTGATGACTCACTGATTGCCAACACCTGAAAAATGCCAATCCAAAAAGGTAAGAAAAAAGATTACCTTCAAGGGAGTACATAACTGCATATGTTTGGGGCCTAGGGAGCTAATCACACAATGAAAAAGGTCTCACACAATGACCATTCTCTCTCTGAGTTGCTCCAATTAATTTATTAGCCTTTAGAAGGAAGAATATGAGTTAAAGATTTGATACACCTAGTGAACAAACAAATATATTATATTCCACAGGAATTGGGCAGAACATCTAATGCATCCTATTGTTCAATCTCTTTTCCAAATATTGATTTAATAGCTGATGTAGCAGAAGAATTCTTGCTCATCAGTTGTGAAAAAAGAAGGCAAGTTAAATTGTAAGAAGTTAGCTGATGAAATATTATATCTTGGTCGTGATACCTGAAAAATAGCATCATATCAGATTCCAATTTAATTGCAAAGACAATTTTCAGATATCTCTCTGAGTTACTTTTTCAAATCACAATTATCCTATGTCGGCATGCATCCATAGAACATTCGCAGAAGTGTTCCAAACAAATCGGAGAGCCCTTCCATTAACACTCCCATTATGTGCATAGATTCTAAGAGATTCAAAAAAACTAATGTATCTCACAAGACGATGCATTAAACAATCCATTTGCATAGCATAAACAAAGGCTTTGAATGAAGGAAGCACACTATAACTCGATTCATCAACAGTACGCAATTCAACAAACAGGTGGTGGGTGTAGTATACCAGACTTAATAGGAACAGAGCAACAAACCTTACAAGGTGAGCCCGAGGTCGTGGAAGCTAGCAACGTGCGTATGCACTCGTCACCTCGGATACCTCATCATCTGCAGGAGCCTGGCAGCGCCACGAGCGGAGGACGCGAGGCGGGCAAGGTCCTTGTCGGGTGGTGCTGGGCGCAGACCACGGACGCAAGGCGGGCAGCGTCGCAGCACCGAAGTGCGGCCTGGGCCTCGATGTCGTGGCGATTGAGCAGCTTCCTGCACTAATCGGTGATGGCGGCCCGTCAGGCTCGCGGCGGCGGTGTCCTCCCCATCGGCCAAGCGGCGCGAGGTCGACCTTGATGATGGGGTTGATGACATCGAGATCTCCGGGCGCTCGTTGGGGCGGCGCAATGCAGCGCCGGCGGCATCGTCGCGTGGAGGCAGCGTGGCACAGGTCAGGGAGCGTCCCAGCGTCCTCGAGGGGTGGCGCATATCGGAGTCCTCGAGATGCCAGATTTGGCAACAGATGGGGCGCAGACCATGGGGGAGCGGGCATGATGTGCAGCGCAGCGGGGTTAGCGGGGGAGGAGTAGGGAGGCGAAATGGGTGAGGGTGCTCGTGGAGAGGATGGGGACGATCATGTGCGACGATGGTTGTGTGGGCGAAGGAGGAAGGTTTATCGGGGTGATTACGGGAGGGGGCGATTAGTTTAGCGTTGACGATGACTTCCGGGTCTTTTTACTTGCAGAGACTTGCACTAGTTTGACCTTGATCATGAGAACCACTAGCTTGCACATTTAAGTTTGAAAACGCTTGATTCTTGTCATCTTCAACATTGATCACCTCTCTAGGCCTTATGTTACTGATGTCCATATTCTACATTGCATTGACCAATTGAGTGTCTCTTACACCGTCTAGATTCTTATCTTCCTCTTGAGAACCATTGGTTTTATTAAATTCCACATCATAAACCTTCTCAAGAGTACCACTAGCCAAATTTCAAACTCTATAAGCCTTATTAGTAGTTGAGTAACCAAGCAAGAAATCTTCATCACATTTCTTCTCAAACTTGCTCAATCTAGTGCCCTTCTTCAATATGTAGCATTTGCATCCAAAAACCCAAAAGTATGCAATATTGGGCTTATGTGGTAGAATCGCCTGAAATAACTCAAACAGTTCCGTCGAGCACACCCCAAGAGAGAACTTGAAACAATTCACATTTTACATCCAGAATCCAATAACGAGTATGAGCTTACAATACTTAGTCCATTTCATACAACATAGAGTCTTAGAAATTATTTATTACAATACCAGAGTTCAGAGTGCGATAATTAAACAGTGGAATTAAAATAAACGTCTCGCGAAAAGATACAAGGATCCGTCTATGTCCACCAGAAGAATCCTCCACATAAGAGCTACTCCTCATGCTGCACCTGCAACAAGGTAAAATAAACCCTGTGTACATAATGTACTCGCAAGACTTACCCGAGTAGTGAGAATATATATCCCGACTCTCAAGGGATATGATAGATAGTATGGCTTGTGGGTTATTTTGTTTTGCAGAAAGCATTACTAGCATTTTGTCCTTAAGATAAAGTTTGATTAGCAGTCATGATTAGTTTATTATCCAACCATTCTATGTAAGCACCTATTCTACTTTCAAGCAAGAGTTGAGCAATCAGAACTATTTTTACTATCTACCTTATTCCAGTTCTTACTACGGTGCCAGACCATAGCAAAGTCGTACCGTTACATAGAAACGGCAATTCACGAATCAATGTAGCTCAGCTGGGTACCCCAAAAATACACGCCTCGCTTGTAGCCCAGGCATAAACAAGATCAACCCATTCCACTCCTGTTGAGGGGTCCAGGTACCCATCCAAACTTGGACTCCAAGCCCCCACACTTGAGACCCGGTCTCAGTGCGGTTCTTAGACCTCCACCTTTCTCCGACTCCAATCAGTCGATCTAGAAAGAGCCAAAACCCACGACAAGAGAGGAACGAGCCTTCCCGCTCCCATAAGCAGGTATGTGCTCGGGATAATAAATCTGTGACCTGACTACCATCCATAGCAATGGACGGTCCTCAATTGATACGGACAGAGAAAACAGTGCAACCAAGCTATGCCCCATGGCCACGAGACATAACCTGTTACACCCACCAATACCTATACCATATCCCTGCCCGATCACCATTTTCCTTTCCATCATTTTATCATGAGTGTAATACTAATATCACCTACTTGCGAGTAACGGTAGGTTACTCACGCTACCGATAACCTAAGCAAAGCACTACTCGAACCTGCACTAGTAAGACTCTTAGGTGTATATATATGGTGATTAAAAAAATAAGGGTTATGCACTGGGGCTTGCCTTGGGCAGGCGCGGTGTCAGCTGCATCAGTCAGCCCTGGAACTCCCTCCTGTAAGGAGATCTCCTCCTCTTACTCCTCGACCACCTCCTCGTACTCCTCCTCGCAGGTGATCGCGAACTCCACCAACTCGTTCTCTATATGCATGCGATGATGATGCAACAATTTAGAAATCAGGCAACAACAACTTTTAAAATAAGAATACACATGCTAAGCTACTAAGCTAGCTCTAATGACTAAGATATTAAGCTAATCATTATCCCTACCAATAGATTCCAAACTCACCCTACAAGCGCTTAATTTTTATACCAATATCACACCATTATTCGTATTTGTCTTAATGGGTATTTAGCTACCATCTTAAATAGTCTATTCTAGGGCTACAAAAATTATAGTAAGCACCTAATAATGCCATGAAGCTACTATAACAATTTCAAGGTTAAAGCAATCATGAATTTGCCACAACAATTCCTAATAATATTATCATAATAATATTACGCGCTTTTAATTGATTTAATATATCTCAGCATCATCACATATATGCATAAACTAATTACATCAACAGATAGATCACATTTTTAGGAAACTAACAAAATAGGACATTCATACGAATTTATATTAAATAAACAAATCTAACTCAGAATTGAAATAGAAAAGCTTTACTAATTTGGCTAGAAAAATAAAAAGACCCAAATGGCCCAACGCGGGCTTGGCCCGCACGCGAAGACGACCCACGTGAGGAGCCCATAGGCGTGCTGGCGCTCTTGCCAAAAAGCCCTTGGCTTTTGGACAAAATAACCCGCGATCCATGCTACTATTCCTAGAGACAGCATTTATGCACAAAGGCCCTCGCATATTCTCTTCTTTACAACGGAGAGGTCCCCGACACCCTCGCGCTCGCCGGCGCGACATCGGCCAGCATGGGATGGTCACGCCGACCGACTGGGGACCTCCACACCTCACCTAGAGGGTCAATGCTCACCTAGGGGTTGATGCGTGGCACTAGGCAGCGGTTCAGAGGCCGGAGACGAGGTAAGGTGGCTTCCCTACGGCGGTGGCAACATATAGCGGTGGTGGCCGCGTTTCGGTGAACTACTACACTCGTAGGGGAATAGCGATAGTGGGTGAGTATCAGGGACTCACCACGGTCCTAGCGGAGGTGGTGGCTCGGCCGGAGACTACCTGAGTGGGCCTAGCCACGCGTGAGCCGATGGGGCGGGCGTGTTAGTGGCGCCAAGGTGGCGGTAGAGTTGCAGCGGGTGAGTGCAGGGTGGAGAGGGGATTGAGATGAGGCTAGTGGTGCAGCTGATTGTGCACAAATGGCGCTAGGAGAAAGGTTGCTGCCCACATGGCCGGTCATGGCCTTAATGGCTCGGCGGGGAGAAAAACTCCAAATTGGATCGTGGTCGTGCATGGGTCAGGACAGAGTGGGGTCGAGCGGCTAGGCGGCTTGATGATGGTGGCTGTGGATGCGATGGATTGACCTGAGCCAATCTCTACCTATCGATCTTAGTGGCGTGGGTCTATCGGCCATGGCGGCAGAAAAAGAAAGGCAGGGGGAAAGACAGGTCTGACTCGCCTCGTCCACGTCTTGGTGGCAAGCGACTAGCCGCTAGCGGGCAGCACACGCGCGAGCGCTATGGCCAGCATGACCAGAGGGACCACACACGCGCAGCGCCATAAATGGCTAGGCGATGACCACGGCAGCGGGACAAGGCACAGACGGACGCGACATCGAGGCGACAGCGCTGCAGTGGCCGGGCCAAGCCCACGCACACACGATTGAGAGCAGCAGCAGCACGAGGCAATGGGGCCCCGATGAGCTACAGTGGCCCATGCGTGACATGGCCGAGCGTGGCCACGGCGCACACAGGGCATGGTGACCACGCACCCAGGCTAGACAAACCAAGGCAATGCGCGTGCATGAATTTTAAAGCACCCATAACAACTTATCGATTGAATTTGAAACTATACCACCTTCACCATGTCAAAGAGGGCAAATTAGGCTATCCAGAGGAGCTAAAATGTGACACCAATGCTTAGCTAAATTTTGTAGAATAAATTCCCAAACAAAGCACTGCCACACTGTTTTTAAACTTGGAAAATGTTCTAAGTCTTTGCTAAATTTGTTTTTCAAATTTGATTTCCAAGCTATTAGAAATGCTAGCTAGTAACATTATTTTGCTAGGACAAAAGTTGCATTGTCAAATATAAAGTTTGCACTTTAAACTCTATTTAAGCGTCACATATATGTCCTATAGTATTTTTGCTCAATAAAATTGGTTTTCAACCCTATTTAATATAACACGAGTTATTGAATATTTTGTATGCATCATTGGTATTAATCATTTTCAGTGACAAGAAATTTATTTTTATATGTTATCACATGCATTAACACATAAATATGATGCTCATGACATGATTTAGCAAGTTGTTTAAGCGGTAACACCGAGGGTGTTACAACTTTCTATCATTCAAGAGCTCATATGGGGTCTTCTCCTTCAATGGATGATAATAGAGTCGGTTGCTATAGTAGCATGCCGTGTTGATTGCTTCAGCCTAAAAAGAATGACTCACATTGTACTCACTCAACATTGATATTGCCATATCAATCAAAGTTATATTCTTCCTTTCAACTAGGCCATTTGATTGAGTGTACTTGGCCGAGAATTGATGCCTAATTCCAAACTCATCATAAAGCTCATCAATTCTTGTATTTTTGAACTCACTTCCATTGTCACTTCTCACTTTCTTGATGGTTGTTTCAAACTCATTGTGAATTCTCTTGATAAATGTCTTGAAGGTTGCAAATACATCACTCTTGTCAACAAGAAAGAACACCCAAGTGTATCTAGTGAAATCATCCACAATCACAAATCCATATTTGCTTCCACCAATGCTAGTGTATGTGGTTGGTCCAAACAAGTCTATATGTAACAACTCAAATGCCTTAGATGTGCTCATCATGCTCTTCTTAGGATGTGTGTTACCAACTTGCTTTCTGGCTTGACATGCACTACAAAGCTTATCCTTCTCAAATATGACATTCTTCAAGCCTATAACTAAGTCATACTTGATTAACTTGTTTAATTGTTTCATTCCAACATGACCAAGCCTTCTATGCCATAACCATCTCATGCTAGACTTAATGAGCAAATATGTTGACAATTGAGCTTCTCTAGCATTGAAATCAACTAAGTATAGATTCTCATATCTAAACCCTTTGAATATCAAGTTAGAGCCATCTACACTTATGATCTCAACATCATCCACACCAAATATGCACTTGAAACCAAGATCACAAAATTGAGCTACCAACAATAGGTTAAAGTTCAAGCTCTCTACTAGTAGCACATTGAAAATGCTCAAGTCATTGGATATTGCAATCTTACCAAGACCCTTGACCTTGCCTTTGCCATTGTCACCAAATGTGATACTATCAATCCCATTGCTCTCATTCTCATTAGTTGAATTGAACATTCTTGAATCACCGGTCATGTGTTGTGTGCACCCACTATGAAGCACCCAATGTCTTCCTCCATATTTATAATTAACCTACAAAAGAAGATCAATTCTTTTTAGGTACCTAAACCTGCTTGGGTCCTTAAAAGTTAGTTACCAAGGTCTTTGGTACCAAAATGGCCTTCTTCTTTAGGCCCACAATTGGTGTACCAATGAACTTAGCCTTCACACCATTGGCACCCTTAACAAGCATGTAATAAGAATCAAATCTAATTGAGGATACATTAGGTTGCTTGTTCTTGTTAGTTTTGCAATATTGCTCTATATGCCTAATTTGCTTGTATATATTGCAAAACTGACCATTGCCCTTCACAAAGCTGGCTTTGGGAGTGACAAAGGCTGCCTTGCCTTTCTTAGGGGTATAGCCTAATCCCTCTTTGTTGAGAGAAAACCTTTGGCTACCCAAGTACTTTAGCAAGCGGGCATCTCAACCATAGGCATTTCCTAAGGCACGAGTGAGCTCATTCACCTCCTTCTTAGGGTCTCATTTTCCACCATTAGTGAGGCATCACAAGTGAAACCATCATTTAAAGGTAAAGTAGAAGTGGTGGTGCTAAAGAAGGGTTAGTGGGAGCAACAACAATGGGCTTATAAAAAGATTCATCAATAATACCACATGTTAGTCCCACATCACAAGACACAATCACTTACTCCTTCGCTTCCTCCTTGCCTTGCTCGATGAGAGAGGAGTGAGCCTTTTCAAGCTTAGAGTGATTTGCCAAGCTTCTCATGGGATTCATTAGCCTCTCATGAGTGGCATTTAGCTCATCAAAGGATTGCTCAAGAAATTTGACTTTCTTGTGCAATTCTTTGCACTCCTTTCTCTTCATCTCAAAGCAAGTGTGTACTTGCTCACACATGTTCATAAACTCCTCCTTTGTGTAATCCTCCTCCTCATCATCATCACTCCTACAAGCATCACTTTCACATTCATTATCATCACTCACATCATATTTTACCTTGGTAGGCTTTGCCATGAGGCATGTCCATGGAGTGTCGAAGATGAAGGGCTTGTTGTTGATGGCGATGCTTGCTAGTGCTTTCTTGATAGATTTTTTGTCATCATCACTAGAGCCATCACTATCCGAAGAGCCATCACTGTCCCAAGTGACTACATAGCCTCCACCCTTCTTCTTCTTTTAGAAGGTCAACTTCTTCTCCTTCTTCTATTTCTTTTCCTTCTTGTCCTTCTTGTGCTTTTTCTTTTCATCCTCATCATTGTCACTATTGTAGGGACAACCCGCTACAATGTAATTGGAGCTCTTGCAATTGTAGCATCTTCTCACACATTCATTGCTCTTGGTGTGATCTCTTTTCTTTTGTGCACCATAGCCCTTCATCTTAGTGACATTGATGATAAAGATCTTAGTGACATTGATCATCACTTGATTCTTTCTTGGACTAGCCCTTGTTCTTGGATGATGAGCTAGCCTTGAATGCTACACTCTTCTTATTGTCTTCATCTTCCTTCTTGTCATCCTTGTCAACCCCTTCTCTTTCCAAATGGTATGTCTCTTGTGTCATGATATTACCTAGTACATGGTTAGGGGTGATCTCCTTCAATACTCCTCTTATGATGAGCAATCTCAACATCTCAAATCTTGGAGGTAGACACATCAAGAACCGATGAGACACATCATCATCATTGATCTTCTCTCCCAATGCCTTTAAATCATTGATAATCATTTGTAATTGATGGAACATCTCCGGAATGCTCTCATCTTCCTTCATCTTGAAGCTTGTCAACTAGTCCTTGAGAATATATAACTTGGCATTCTTCACCGCCAGTGTGCCCTTATATGTTTCCTCCAATCTCTTCCACACCTCATTAGCTCTATCACAATCCATGATTTGCTTGAACACCTTGGAATCAATGGCATTGTAGATGGTGTTGAGAGCTATTGTATTGCATTGTTTGTTGGCCTTGTCTTGGTTGATGAGGTTGTCAGGATCAATGATAGCATAGTCACTCTCAGTCACATCCCACACTTGACCATTGATTGAACCAAGATACATCTTCATCTTTCTCTTCCAATAATCATAGCATGTGCCATCAAAGAACGGTAGTTTGCCCCACATGGTTGAACACAACTTGAGCCATCTTTTGACACTGAGGTTGTTAAGTCTTCAATCAAATGGTGACCACGGCTCTAATACCACTTGAAAGGTCCTAATATGGCTAGAGGGGAGGTGAATGGCCTATTTAAAAATCTACAAACCAACTAGAACAATTTGATTAGTATGACAAACGGCGAAATATGAACTTGCTCTAGCTCTACAATGGTTGCACGCCACCTATCCAACAATTCTAGGTGCTATGATCACAGGCACACAAGAGGCTAAGTTGCAACTCACTAAGAGCTCTCACACTTGCTACACTAAAGAGCTCCACTAGATGAACTTAAGCTACAAAACAAGCTCTCAATTCTAGCTGTAAATGAGTGAGTAGGGTGATTATACCGCCATGTAGAGGAATGAACCAATCACAAGATGAATACCAATTCAATCACCGGGAGAATACCAAAGGGCAAGAGACAACCAATTTTTCTCCCGAGGTTCACGTGATTGTCGGCACGCTAGTCCCCGTTGTGTCGACCAACACTTGGTGGTTCGGCAGCTAAAAGGTGTTGCGTGAACCTCGTCCACACAATTGGACACCGCAAGAACCTACCCATAAGTGAGGTAACTCAATGACACGAGTAATTTACTAGAACTACCTTGTGGCTCTTCGCTGGGGAAGGTGCAAGACCCCTCACAATCACCGGAGCCGGCCATGAACAATCACCAACTCGTGCTGAAGCTCCTCCGCTGCTCTAAAATGTCTAGGTGGTAGCGACCACCTGTAAGGTCCTAAATGGCTAGAGGGGGTGAATAGCCTATTTAAAAATCTACAAGCTTCACTAGACAAGTGAGTTAGTAAAACAAACGGCGTAGCAATTCTAGCACTAGCTCACTAAGCTATGCAAGCCACCTACACAAGTCTAGTTCAAGGCTAAACACTAACCACACTAACAACTAACTCTACTCCTAAACAAGAACAAAACTACACAAGCTAGAGACAAAGAATAACAAGCTACACAACTAGCAAGGTAGATAAGTAAGCAAAGGAATGAGCTAGGATTGTTATACCAACATTGATGAGTAGAGATATGTCCAATGAACCAATCAATCAATGCAATCACATACACAAGATGAAATCCTCAGCAAAGAGATGACACAAGAATTTTTACTGAGGTTCACTTGCTTTCCGGCAAGCTAGTCCTCGTTGTGGTGATGCACCCACTTGATGGATCGCGAGCTAATTGACTATCAAGAGTCAAACCCTCAGTGGGTGCCGCACATCCACTCACAAAATGGGGATCCTCCAAGCCACGAGCTCCACTAGAGTAGCCAATTCACGAACTCCACGGGAAAGGCTCAAGAACCCCTCACAATCACTTGGTGAGGCTCAAAACAATCTCCAACCATGAGTTCAACACCACCGCTGCTCTAAGCCATCTAGGATGTCGGGAAACACCCAAGAGTAACAAGCAATCCACAGCCAACTCAATGGATCAAGTGCCACTAGATGCAACTCTCAAAACAATGCACTTGAATCTCACTCAATCTCACTAAGATACACAATCAAGCAAGAAGATGAGTGGGAGGGGATGTGCTCAGCTCAAGAGGATGTTAAAGAGTCCAAATGTCCAAGAGAGAGTCCCTCAAACTGGCCAAACACATATTTATCTGCTCTACGTGCACTGACCAGACGCGCAGGTTAGATCGACCGGACACGGCCACAGTGTCCGGTCGCACCTGCGCGACTTTGCCGATGCTCATCACATGTCCCGTTTTAAATTTCATTCGTTCGATCTCCAACGGTCATGAAACGTTACCTTCTTAGTCAAAGCATGACCGGACACGACGCTAGAGTTAACCGGACGCGTTACACCCGGCGTCCGGTTAGAGTCCAGTTAGGGTCCAGAGAGCGATTTTGTCGACCGGACGCGTTCGGTCGCATGTGACTGGACGCGCCACCGCGTTCGATCAAACCTTCCCTTTGCGCTGCTCTCCTAGGTGTGTGATCAGACGCTCCGGTCACAAAGCCTCGCACTTCGCTCCGCGCGCCGGCCCATTGAACTGACCGGACGCGCCAGCCGTGTCTGATCCAGCGTCCGATCACGCGTCCGGTCACACGTCTGATCACCCCAGTGACTTTCTTTTGCCTCCATTTCTTTGCCTCCAGCGCAGCGAAAAATAGGTGTTTCACTTCCACAAAAGCGCCGAATCCAAACCCCTCTCTACCATAGTTATCAATTCCATTCCGGTACCGGCCGGAATGACCGGTACACCCCGTTCCACCAGCTAAACCAGAATGAAAATGTCTTAATTCAGTACCGTCCAAAATACCAGCCATTCCGGTACTTCTCTCCTGTTCCAGCCGAGACATAAATTCCAGATGTGCCGGTACCGGCCTCCTAGTCTCTCCTAGGCCTTGAAGTTTTTCAGGTTCTGTGCAAGCATGATGACCCATTGGATGGCACGCTCAGCGATGCTTCACAAGTGCCATGCGCAAAACCATATTCTATCTACAGTACACCTGTACAGCTGCAATAAAATGCATTTTATTTATTTTGAGTACACCAAACCACTGTATTTTTTTATAAACACATATATTATATACGTTCAAGCTATAAATTTGTAAGCGTGCCACCATATGATTGAAAATAAATAAATTCTAGCAGTTTTATATAGATTTTTATGACATAAAAGTATTATCTATAATTTTCCGGAACGGTACATCGGTATTGTCCGGTACCGAAACATCTCGTACCAATAGACAAACCAGAATGATCTCCGAAATGGTATTTACAAGTATGCTCTCTACCCCTCAAACTCCACCTCCTTCGTAAATGTGCTAACACTACCAAGTGTTCACCATCTTATGCTCGTGTGTTAGCATTTTCTCAAATATTTTTCAAGGGGTTAGCATCTCACTAGATCCTAAATGCATATGCTCAAGAATATGGACCTAGTAGCATTTGATTCATGAGATGACCGTGATTGCCCCTCTTGATAGTCAGCTATCAATCCTAAGCCCGGTCAATTACTTCTCTACTCATCTTTAGACCGACAAAAGAGAATCCTATGATTATACCTTTGCCTTGATCATCTCATTCCTTGTCCATCTCCTATGTGCATGTTCACCATCATCTTTATCTTCATGCACTTATGATCTTATGGCCATCACCATCATGCTCCATGCTCCTTCATCGCATGTGTTGCTATGCCTAACTCAATTCACTTGACACAATGGTATTAGCAACTTGGTGTCATTAATTACCAAAACCAAACTTAGGCTTTCACCACCAATAGAAACAAGAAATCAGTAGCCACAACGATCCTCAAGTGCCACTACATGCAATCACTCAAGCAAATGCACTTGGAATCACTCAATCTCACTTTGAATTGGCAATCAAGCAAGAGAGATGAGTGGGATGGACTATACTCAGCTCACAAGGATGTCAAAGATGTCAAAAGGCCAAGAGAGACACCTTAGAGCCAACCCCCAACTATTTATAGATGTCCCTAAGTGAATATAGCCGTTAGGCTCTCACTGCTGCTTTCCACGGGGCGACCGGACGCAGTCGCCTCAGCGTTCGGTCGCTAGATCACTGCCACGTGTCAATGCTTTGAACTAGATCCGCCCGATCTCAACCGTTAGTGATGACCGGACTCGCTGCTTGTGCCACCCAACGCGCGAGCCCTTAGCGTCCAGCCATTTTCGGACACGTTCCAGAGCACCGAAAACATGCCCGGATGCGTCAGGTCAACGCCGACCTGATGCTTGCCTGTGTCCGGTCAGTGCTTTGTAACTACATGCGCCATAGCCAAGCTGACGTCACCGTACGTCATCCATCACCTAACGCACGCCCTGCGCGTCCAATTGCGCGAAGCCGCCTCCTCTCAACAAGTGATCGGACGCGTCGGTCGAGCCAAGGCTAGCGTCCGGTCAATCTTCTGTGTTCTCGGCCAGACAACGCCTTCGCCTATAAATGACCGGACGCGCCGGGGTGAGTCCGGTCACCCCGCGGCTAGCATCTGGTCATGGACCATCTCCTCTTTTTCATTTTCTAAGTCCACAACTGCTTCACCCTTGCTTCCAACTTGCTAATCACAAAGTGTAGAACTTGTGTGCATGTGTGTTAGCATTTTTCAAAGTATTTTACAAGGGTCAAAGTTAGCACACTAGGTTCCTAAATGCATATGCAAGAATCATGTCACCTAGTGACACTCGATAACCACTTAGCCAAATATTTCTCCTCTTTATAGCATGACTATCGATCCTAAGTCACTCACACCTTCTATGGTGTCTTAAGTGCAAAACAAAAACCTATCTTATACCTTTGCCTTGATTTTCTCGGTTTTTATTTTTCTCTTTCTTCTTTTCCAAGTTGAGCTTGATCATCATCTCATGTCCATTTTCAACTCCATGGACCTTATCTTGCTCAATCACTCGGAATGGACCACCTTATCTAATTCACTCACTTAGATCAAAGGTTAGTCCTAGGTTTCATCAATTATCCAAAATCAAACTAGGGCTTTCACCCCTTCCCCACGTTTTTCATGGGGGAGCAATCCACGCTGCAAGAGGCCAGGCACACTTCCCTGCCACGAGTCGCGTCGCCTCCTCCAACTCCAAGTCTTCGACGGGCGTGCCGCTAGCCAGCCACACAATCTGCAGCTTGCCCACCACGCTGCCCCGTGCTCCCGCCGCCACACCTACCTAGTTGTGCCCTGCATTGCATCAGACCGACGCCGGTGCGGTGATGCATGGGCGCTCGCAGCCGCATGGGCAGGGTCATGGTCACGCCGGTGTCACTGGCCAACCCCTACACTGTCGAGGAGATCTAGGTCTTCTCAGAGCGCGGTGCGCTCGTGCCGGTCTTCATCGAGATCAGGCAAGACAATTTCGTTATGGAGGACGTTGTGGAGAGGTGCAGACCTGTGGGATACGAACGGTGCCAGCTCTAGAAGGCCTACGTTGGCGTGGAGGACAAGTGGAGGGAGAATGTGGAAGGGCTCGCTCACGCCGAGCCCACGGTGGAGGTGCGCCTCGGTGACCTCCCTGACCGTGTCCTCGACATGCTCCAGATCCTCGGCGCGCTTCACTGCAAGACATCGATGGCCCCGGCTGTCTGGGCAAGTCTCTAGTGCTGCGCATCTACCGAACAGGCGGACAACGTGTTCAGGAGGAAGAGGATGCGTTTAGATTTTTTTTCCCTTCTTTCTAATTTTGGAGACCATTTTTACTACCTGGGATTTTTGCCATTGTTGCCAAACAGCGACAGAGAATTGACACCCTGCTAGGGAAGGCTGGCCAAGGAAACGAATTGCCATCAAAATCATCGCGGGTGCTTTCCTTCCCTGGGACAGGCTCCACCTACTTCCAAAGTAGCCCTTAGCCTATTTTTTTGTCGTGGGGATCCAAACAGGTGTGCTAAAAGTGAGCAAATGGGGGGGAAGTGCATTTGTCCATTTGCTCCTCAAGAGGCCCTAAATTGGGCTAAAAGTGCATTGGGGGCGCATTGGACACCACATACCCCCACCCACCCACCTGCAACCACCGCCGAAGCATGCATTGAGGGGTACATCAGTCATTGTAGGATGAATGACTAAAGTTTAGCCCATGGATCCAAACAGCCCAGCAAGACTAAAGTTTAGAAGCTAAAGTTTAGTCCATGGCAAATGAATCCAATTAGGACCTTAGTTTTCGGGGAAAAGAAAAAAGATTGGTTGTTTTAGGGGAAATGAAAAAGGTTTGCTGCAAGCACAGGACAATGAGGTTCAGGTCTTCAGGATCGCTCATGTTGGTGGGCCGAACCATTGGGCCAGCCAGCCGCAAAGTCTGGCACCCACAGGCCACAACAAACATCCAACAACATTCGACGCAAGATGTGAATGACGAGAGCGTTCGAGATAGTTCCCCTGGCGTTCCTAGGGTCCTGTTACTCCACTGACTCTTCAATGCGAGATTGATCCCAATCTTTCCCAAAGCTGACCAGATCCTTGCAGCTCCAAGATCCCCAACGCAATTCGGGCTAGTTCAAGGGCAAACATTGGGTTTGCTTCTCGGCCTTGGTTGCGATTTTGGGTATTGTGAGCTGAGCCTCTGATTTGCTGGTTGAGCTAGGAATGGCTGAATCTAGCACAGGAAAGAAGCAGTCTGAAAAGCAAATGTAGCAATTAGGGAAGGAAATAGAGAGTGACCTAAATAATCTGCTCCAGCACTTGGAGATTAGGGAAGATGAGGAACAACGCATTGTTCAGGAAGAAGACTTAGAGGAGTTAAAAAGCAGAGACACGATGGACAGCATTGCCAAAGGTTAGCTCCTCAAAAACCTTCAGTCATGCTGCATTTATAGAGAACATGAAGTATGCTTGGAGCTTGGCAAAAGATTTTAGCTTTAAGGCCATAGAAGAAAATTTGTTTGTGCTCAAGTTTTCTTGTTTGGGGGTTGGAGGAAAGTGATGGAGGAGGGTCCATGGATTTTTAGGGGCCATGCTGTTCTATTGGAAGAGTATGATGGGGTTACGAAGCCCTCCAAGGTAAAATTCAAATACCTAGCAGCTTGGATTCGTGTTTATGATTTGCCAATAGGATTTAGAACGAAGAACATTGGGCGCCAATTGGGAAATAATATAGGTGATTTTCTAAAGGTGGATCTCGACGAGGATAGTAGCGGCTAGAGAGATTGTGTATCAGAGTTAAGCTTGATGTGGAGAAACCTCTGACTAGGGTTGTGTATATTTCGGTGGGGGATGGGAAGCAATATGCTTTTCATGTGAAGTATGAGAAGCTTCCTAAGTTCTGTGTTGTTTGTGGTCTTTTGGGTCATGTTGAATCTGAGTGCGGTGATGGTGTGCATGATAAGAAGGCTCTGCAATATGGGGACCGGTTGATTGCTAGTTTGGAAAGGAAAGGGAAAATTAAAGGAAGCAGATCCTCTAGTTCAATGGATACGAAAGAGTCGGATTCTAGAGATTCAACCAAGTCCTATTTCCAAGAGAGAAACTCAGATCCTAGGAGCGATAACAACAACAACAGAAAAGACTTAAATGCTTCAGTTTATTTAAAGGATGACGGAAGAAGCCCCTTGAAGAGGAATAATGATCGGCACCTAAAATTTGATAGGGGAGGAGATAAAAAATATCTCACTCTAGGAGATGTAGTCTTACCAGAAATCAACAATATGGCCTTGGCTGTTATTCTTGCTAATGAGATGAGAATGAATCTGGTACACAACTTGGAAAAAGAGGATGGACATACTTTGTTAATAGGTGCTGAAGTAAGTGAATCTTTGAAAGATGGGTTTTCCATAGAGCGAAACCAGAAGCGTCTAAGAGTGCAGGAGAAAAATGCAGATGTTGATTTTTATATGAGATCGGCGGGCTCCCCGGAGGAGTACCGCCGGTAACAATGAAAATCATAAGTTGGAACTGTCGCAGGATTGGCAACCCTACGATAGTAAAGGAGCTTCGTGATCTCGCGAAGGATTATACCCCCTCGGTGTTGTTCATTATGGAAACTCATATTGATAAGTACCGAGTGGAAAATTTGTGTTACACTCTGGGTTTCAATGCTAGTTATGCAGTTAGTAGTTCCGGAAGAAGTGGAGGGCTGGGGCTATTCTGGAAGAACGATGTGACAGTAACCTTTCAAAAATTCTCA
This sequence comes from Saccharum hybrid cultivar R570, assembly GCA_038087645.1. Taxonomy (NCBI): domain Eukaryota; kingdom Viridiplantae; phylum Streptophyta; class Magnoliopsida; order Poales; family Poaceae; genus Saccharum; species Saccharum hybrid cultivar. The sequence goes on along the minus strand of JAQSUU010000549.1, from coordinate 3,592,006 downwards.
AACTACCACATCCATACAATTATTAAAGAAGATGGGAAAGATCCTTGGCACATGTCTTTCATTTATGGAGAGCCCAACATGTCGCTAAGGTATCGGACGTGGGACCTTATGAAGCAAATAAGAAGTGATACAGATCTTCCCTGGGTTTGTATGGGTGATTTAATTATTGAGATCCTTAGAAGGGAAGAACAATTGGGACCACATAATGTAACATCCCAAAAATCAAATAAATGAATTATGCGAATTCAAAACTATTTTCAAAATCATTTCAAAATTAATTCTCAATTGAGCTCTTAATTCATTCCTCGTCCAAATATTTTCTAGCCCACATCAACTTATTTTTAGCCCATTGAAATCAACTCCATCTCCTATCTCCTTGTCTTCCTCCTAAGCTTCCTGTGCGCACACACAGCAGCCATGGCCCTTGATACTATGGCAAGCACGCTACTGCAAAATAAGCTAGCGCTGTACCTCTTTGTCTCGTTAAGCACACCAGTTCTCCATACGCACACATACAGCATGCACACAGAACACGCACGCTAAGCACGACGCCGACAGCTCCCGTCATTTCGCCGCATCGCCATAACTCCGCCATGCCAAGCCGCATGAAGCACGCCGGAGTCTCCCATCCTACGGCGCCGCCGCAATCGACGACGGCCGACCGCAACGCCGCTCTGCAGAGCACGCGCACCATTAATGGCATGCTCAAGCCTGCCGGTTTTTCACCCTGTGCCGATGAGAACTTGTGCCTCTCCCATGCCTATAAAAGGCGACGCCATGGAAGCCTTCCACCAGCCGAGCCTCCACTCTCCATAGCGCCAGCTCCCTTCATCACTCTCTCGACTTCCTGCTCTGTTCGCACGCCGCACGCAGGCCGGGGTCGACCTTTCTCGCCGGGCGAGGTGAGCAGTTCATGAGCACTCTGTCGCCCTCCTGTCGCCCCGTTGTCTTCTTCTTGTTCCTCTGCATCAGCACCTTGCTGCCCATACCCTCCAGAAGCTCACCCATGGCTTTCGAGCATGGGAAGAAGAAGGCCATGCACTAGTCTCTCTCCTTCCACATAGTATGACGTGTGGACCCTGCTAGCAAAAGTGCACCAACCCCACAAAACAATACACGCAAGTACAGCCATGCAAACTCCATCACGTGAACACCATGCACTAATCACCTTCCTTGATCACCCTTCACGTGATTAATTTGCGGCCACCTTGCAAAATCAATATCTCCCTCATACAAACTCCGATTCTATTGATCCTTCTTCCTAAATTCGTCTAAAATCACGCTCTACCCATCCATACCAATTTCTTGATTCCTAGAGCTCATTTGAAATTACTTGTTTATTGTGATTGTTTGTTTGCGAGCATAGCTAACAGAGTGACCGAGGAGGAGCAGGACGAACTTGGTGGCCAGGAGGAGTTTGGAAGACAGTACCACGAGTTTGAGCCAGTACCAGAAGACCCTAACCGCGAGCAGAAATTTGCCAAGGACGCTAACGAAGGCAAGTCCAACCTGATCCCACCTTGATCATGTTGATTCCATTTCCAAACACAACCCATAGAAGCCATTTTATTGCATAAAATTTATTTTAGCGACATAGCTAAACCCGGTTGGATAGAGATCCTTGATTTGTGTTAACTTGATTGCCTTGCTCAAACTTAAGGATTATTGTTATGCTATGACGAGATATCGTTATCTAGTATGCTTAGGAATTGGTACTCATCATCAATACTTATACCACTATGTTTTTCTCAAATACAGTGATTTCAAATAAAATGGTGTGAGTTGTGAGGATAAGTGATGTGGGTTAAACATAATGGTTAATGAACAAGTTATAGCTGGTGATTACCCTAGAGATGTGGTGGATCGGTGTCTCTGTTGTGGGATGCCTAGAAGTTGTGGCTTGTACCTTTTATGGTTAAGCATGAAGATATCCGCCTTGTCTCGATTAAGGACTGAGTTTATGATTCATCTTTCCTAACTCATTTATCGTACAACCACTCATCTTGCATAGGAAAGGCTTAGTCTAAATCCCCTAGTCGGTATAGCAATCACCTGGAGGCAAATGTGCAACGAGACACTAAGAGATTTATGTAGAAGAATGGTATATGAAATATAATGAGCTCTATTATATATTGAACTATGAGAACCTTACCTTAATGTTCCCATGGAGAGCGTCATTACTTAGCTATGGAGGGTAATGGCTTTGATGGATCTATGCTTACACGATGGTGTTAAGATCAGTATCCTACTTGTGGTGAAAGTGTACAACCTCTGAAGAGTGTAAAATCTATCTAGATAGCCGTGTCTACGGTCTTAGACGAGTTATGCTTTGGTTTCAACAACTAGTTGGGTTGGGATGAGTGAAAACATGAGTGATGATTTCAGAAATGAATGGCGATGTGCCATGTGTTGTGGGAACAAAGTGTTCAGCAACACTTAAAATGTGACAAACCCCTTTTCAGAATTACTCTAATATATGGAAAATGCCTTTTCCAAAAATGTTTACAAAATCAAAACCTTGCATGTGTCAAAATATAGCTTTATGCAAATCAACCAAAGCCTTATCCTTGATATATCCATATGCATGTATTTATACCCCACTCCATAGGGTAGGGTTGGATTTACTGAGTACTTTGTACTCACCCTTGCTTTGTTATACAGAAAAAGACTCGGATTTCGTCCCAGACACTGCGTTCGAGTAAGGTCAGGTCTGCACCCAGCTTAGCCTGTGGCATGGGATCGTCAGATATTAGTGTGTTGATTTGTGTGGATCTTTGGATCCATCTGTATTTTCATTTTGGCGTGATTGAAGCGTCCACTTCCGTTTGAACTGCTACTCAGAGAACTATCTGATGTAATAAATGTGCGTACTAGCCTCCTGGGACTAGTATTTGTATCACATTTGAGTTCTTGGATAACAGGGGCGCTTCACATAATAGGGAGGAGAACTTGATGGAGGGTTTCAGGGAGGCGGTGAATGTTTGTCAGTTATGTGGTATAGGTTATATGGGTTCGGACTGGACTTTTGTAAAGAGAGTGGCTGGAGGATATTTCGTCCGGGTTAGACTTGACAGGGTGCTGGCGTCAGCCAGTTGGTGCACATGTTTTCCTCTTGCAGCAGTTCGCCACCTCATGGCAGTGAAATCTGATCACTTTCAGATTCTCTTATCACTTGAACCAGATGAAAGGAGTGTTTCTGTACAAGGACAGGGCAAGCCTTTCAGATATGAACTTATGTGGGAAACAAATATTGGGTTATCTCCAATAATCCAGCAGGTTTGGAAAGACGAACATCATTGTAAGTTAGTTAAGAACATGAAGGACACTACTACACAAATGATTTTGCAAGACGGTGCCCTTTTATTAACGGAGGCGGTCACAAAATCCAACCACCTCGGTTAATGCCTATGATTAATGGAGGTGGGCACTTTTTATTTACCGAGCCAGGCATCCAAAAATAGATTTACGGAGGCGGTCATCTTAAGGAAACTGCCTCCAAAAATAGTCTATTTTTGGAGGCAGACATCTACCCGCCTCCGTAAATCTATTTTTGGAGGCGGGCACGCTATAAAGGCCTGCCTCCGAAAAGGCCGAGGCCCAACAACCAAGCGCAGCCCAATTTCTGTCTTCAAGTATAAATAGAAAGACTTTAGGGTTTCTTCACTCCTCCTTCTTTCTGTCTCACCGCCTCCCTCCCACCAAGCCGGCGCTGCGGCCTCGCGAGACTGAGCCGCGCCTCCCTCTCCCTCTCAACTCTGGCCTCCCACTCTGTCTCTACTCTGGCCTCCCTCTCCCTCTCTCGTGGCGCACGGGGCAACCCTCACCGACATCGGCGGTGCGTGGGGTGGCGACGGTGGCACGTCTCTCCTCCCTCCCTCATCGCACAACCAGCCGATCTAGTTGGGACACAGCCACCCGCTCGCATGCACCCTGCAACGACGGCGGTGGCATGGTGGCCCGAGGCGGCCACCAGCTCGTGCGTGGATTCTTCAATGGTGGCGTAGATCCGGCCTCGATCCGCTCTTCGACACAGGTAACTGATGGATCCGCTCTTCTCTCCCTCGCTCTCCATCTCTCCTCGCTCCTCTCTCCCTCACTCTCTCTTTCTCCCAGGGCTGAGGATCCAACGGTGGCGTGGAGGTGCATGCTCTAGATCCGGCATGGAGGAGGGTGGACACGCCTAAATCTGGCGAGGAGGAGGTTGGATGTGCCTGGATCTGACGATGATGGCGTTCTAGATCCATGGCGGAGGTTGGCGGGGCCAGATCTAGCTACTGGGCTGGGAATGGGCTCCCCGGCAAGCTCACCGATGGGCTCATGGATATTTTTTTTTGTTTTTTTTATCGATTAACCAAGGCGGGCATTCTAATGTGTCCGCCTCCGTTAATCGATTAACCGAGTCGGGCAAAGGAACCGCCTCTGTAGTTCCTCTATTAACGGTGACCTTTGATTGGAGGAGGTTGCAATGCCCACCTCCATTAATCTATTTCGCCTGCCTCCATTAATATTTCTATAGTAGTGGGACAAATTATGCCATCTTGGGGAAGAACTTAAGTCATGGGGTGAGAAGACTTTTGGTGCTGTAAGGAGAGAACTAAGAGAACATAAGAAAAGGCTCGAGAAGTTGAGATCTAACCCAACAAGGATTGATGTTTCAAAAGAGGAACAAATGATAGTAGAACGCATTATTATGTTAAACTGCCAAGAAGAGATAATGTGGAAACAAAGATCACGCATTACATGGTTACGAGTGGGGGACAGTAATGTTCTTTCATCAACAAGCAAGTAGAAGAAGAATGCAAAACATAATAACAAAGCTGATCCGCCTAGTTGTCTTTGAATGTACAAATATTAATGAATTACATGGGATGGCAACAGATTTCTACCGTAAATTATTTGAGTTAGAGGGTACATCCAACTTGTATTAGGTTCTAGATGATGTTCGCTGCAAGGTAACTGATGAGATGAATCATTTTTTATGTGCCCCTTTTGATGAGAAGGAAATAAAGAATGCCCTTTTTCAAATGTTCCCAACCAAATCGCGAAGGCCTGATGGTTTTCCTGCACATCTTTTCCAGCGTAACTAGGACATTTGTCATGAGGATTTGACAAGGGAGTGGTGCTGGGGGTTCTTAATGGAAATGAAATACCAACTGAAATCAATGGTATGTTCATTGTTTTAATCCCTAGAGTCCAAAATCCAATGTCTTTGAACCAATTTCGACCTATAAGTCTTTGCAATGTTGTATACAAAATTATATCCAAAGCTTTGGATAATCAGTTGAAAAGGGTTCTCCCGGATATCATTTCCAAGGAGGAATCAGCTTTTGCCCCTGGTAGAATCATCACTAACAACATCCTAGATGCTTATGAATGTTTGCATTTTATGTGCACTAATTGGTCAAAAGCTAATGCTCACTGTGCTATGAAGTTGGATTGTCGAAAGAGTAGAATGGAATTATCTGGAGGCTATCATGTTAAAATTGGGTTTCTGTCGAATGTGGGTGAATAAAGTAACGAAATGTGTCACATCTGTTTCTTTTTTAGTCCTGTTCAATGGAGAACGATTACAAGATTTCAAACCAACTCAAGGAATTAGACAAGGAGACCCAATTTCTCCATATTTATTCTTGATTTTGTGCTGAAGGACTGTCTAGTGTACTCAAAAGTGAAGGTGGGATCCAAGGAATTCAGGTTGCAAACGGCACCAAAGATAAACCATCTTTTATTTGCTGATGATAGTCTTTTGTTCTTCAAAGCTGCAGCGTGCAATGCAAGAGCAGTGCAAGAGTCCCTGTCAAAATATTGTGAAGCCTCTGGTCAATAGGTAAATCTGGCAAAATCATCCATATTTTTCAGCAAAGGTTGTAGGCAAACCATTCGCAATGAAATTAAATCAATAACTCATGTGGAGAGTGAATCCTCAAATGAGAAATATTTAGGACTGACTACGGAGGTCAGTAGAGCAACAAATGGGGCTTTCCAGTACATTAAAGATAGAGTTTGGAACAACGTTCATGGTTGGATAGAACAAACTTTATCTGCTGGAGGGAAGGAAATTTTAATTAAAGCTGTGGCCCAAGAAATTCCTACTTATACTATGGGATGCTTCAGACTTCCAAAAGGCTTGTGTGGTCATATAAATTCTTTGTTACGAAAATTTTGCTGGGGCAGTGAAAGAGGCAAAAGGAAAACAAGCTAGGTAGCATGGGAAAAGATGATCCAACCAAAATATATGGGAGGCATGTGCTTTAGAGAGATATATAGAAATTTTTAATTTGGCTCTGCTTGCTAAGCAGGCATGGCGCCTCCTCACTAGGCCAAAATCACTCTTCTCCCAGTTGTTGAAGGATATTTATTTCCCCTCAAATGACATTCTTAGTGCGCAGATTGGGAATAATCCATCTAAGACGTGGAGGGCTATTTGTGATGCGATAGATGTATTAAGACATGGACTAATTAAACACATAGGTGATGGTGAAAGCACAAAAATTTGGGAGTGTAACTGGATACCAAGATCTAGAATGTACAAACCTCTGGCTTCAAACAAACCCAACCCCCCGACACGAGTAAGTGAGCAGATTGACCATACTTCTGTGACATGAAAAATTAATGTGGTGAGGCATTTTTTCCATAAGATAGACAGTGAAACAATTCTCTAGATTCCACTAAGTATGAGAAAATAGGATGACTATTGGGCATGGATCCATGAAAAAAGTGGGCTCTTTACTATATGTTCCACCTAAGAAAACTAGAGAAGACTATTTTGAAAGCAAGGCCAATTGCTCTTATGTTGAGAGAAGTCAGAAAGAATGGTGTAATGACCCGAGTTCGCTACATCCTAGGCAGTCATTTTTGACCATCCGAGTGAGCGATCATCTAAGCTCTTGTACAGATCCCTGGTGCCTTGAGCCAAGCCAACCATGAGAAAGCTATTGAACCAGCCCATGGAATGCACCCGGATAGCCATTGTCAGGCTCACACCCGAAGCGATGGAGGAAACCCCGATTGGATTGAGAAGACATCCTATTGACATCATCAACACCAACTCAACCTCAGAGAGTACCTCAAGCTATGGCAACTTAATCCCCAATACCTAGCCATTCGATGACAGAATCAATTCAGCAAAGACAGTGAAGTATCGGATAGTTTGCCAGCATTACCGGACCATCCGATGGAACTCAGATCAGCAGCAGAAAGTGAAAAATGAGTTGTTTGCCACTTAGGTGAGTGAGACACTCATGTCAGCATGAGTTGGGATATTTCATCAGCTGAAGCAACACCCTCTCACCCAATCTCTCACTCACCCATTCATTTACCACTCCCCCCCCTCTCTCTCTCTCTACACCCCAAGAATAAGGATGAACCCTAGAACTAGAGGGAGGAAGGATTGGATGGAAGATTGAAGAAGGAAAAGAGGGTGAGGAAGGAAGCACCAGCACCACTCTATGAACATCATCAACATCTTCAATCTTGTTCATGGTGAGCTCAAGAAGACTAGTTCTCATTTCTTGGATTTTCCATCAAGTGCTTAAGTTTTGGTTTTGATGAAGAATTGAAGGATTCCTTACTGGTGGTGGTTCCATCATATGTAGAGTAAGTTCAAGAAACATTCACCTAGCTCAAGCACTCAAGCATCTCTTGGATTAATCATTGATTCATGTTTTGGTGCCTTGCAAGAGGAAGCCCATGAGTGACCAATCTTTTGGATGAAGAAGTAAGAGTGAGGAAAGCTTGGATCTTCAAGTTTTGGCTACGGAAGCTCTCAGATCTCAGAGCTAAGGATTCCATCTCTATGCCAAGGTTGCATCTTCATATCATCCTATCCCTAAGTTTGATCCTAAACCTATAGCCACACTTAGCAAAACAAGCTTCAAACCCAGCTATCTTGAGCACAATAAGCCACCTAAGCTACCCAGAGATATCTTGCACATGCAAAGATCACATTTCAATACATCTAAGCTTGAACCCCCAAGATCACCCGAGAACATAGGTTCTATCAACTGTTTGATGGAGTGTCTGTCAAAGTTGATGGAGTGTCCGATAACCCTAGAAAGCCACCCATCAGAGCCTTATCTCATGTCAACCTGAGTCAACGAAGTGTCTGCGGCTTCACCAAAGTGTCTGTTGATTTATAAGAGTGTCTAACCCCACAACCCTAGAGCACAGAGTCCTCAGCAAAGCGTCCGTGACCTCTCACGGAGTGTCTGTTGATTTATAGACTCAGTAACCCAGCAAACCTGAGAACTTCCAGTTCCTACCGGAGTGTCTGTCACCTCCAACGGAGCGTCCATCAACCCAAATAGAGTCAAACCAGACCTAAGTCACCTCAAAGCCCAAACCTACAAAGTGTCTGCCACCTTGGTCGGAGTGTCCGTCAAGCTAAAGTAAGGATGTAGTTGCCAAGATAACTTACCCAAGAGGTCAACAATATTAGGTTAGGCTTAGTTGCAAATAGTGCAATAGTAGAGCCACAGTTAGATGTCTCTTCCCAAGTTCCAAAGCAAGCCCTTGTCTTTAAGTCCTCGTCGGTTATCTTCAATTCTGATCTTCGTCTTCTTTCAGGAGCTGAGTAGCGTAAGGACGTGTGTGAGTTGTCATCTACAACTTCGAATTCGTTCAAGCGGCAAAACCAGGCAGGCACCCCACTACTATGAACCCTATTTTGGATACGTATTGTGTTTCGTTATGAGTTATGCATTCCATGTAGATTGGTTATCAACTTAATGTTGCTTCACTAAGTTAGAACTACTCACTAATTGATTAGAACCTTCTTTTAATCAATGGGTTTGGTAATGTTTAATTGCTTACTACTTAGTAACGATAGAAGTCGAGTATGAGAAGGGAACTCATGCTTGTGCATGTAGGATGCTACACCGGGTTAATTAACTACTAAAATGAATGAGGGTTACAAAACTTGTGTATCTTCACTAATCTTGATTAAGGACTCAACCTAACCTTGTTATATGAACATGGTGATCAATTTGGTAATTCTTGCTCATGCAAGGGGTAGGTCACTGTGAGTGGGGGATCTCAAGTGACATAGCTCGTGGAGTAGATAAGGACCGTGCAATGGGATACATGAGTCCGAGAAACCGCCTGTACAGACCACATGTGGCATATGGGAGTGGCAAGCCTAGTAACTAATTACGACCGATCTATCCGTGAGACTAGCAAGAAGGGGGCACCGATGAGTGGGTGGAAGCACTAGCACTAACTGGGCACCAGTCGAACCCTTCATGAGATATTTGGGCTGATTTAGGGAAAGGTTAAAAATCATGAGGCAACCCTTATTCCTGGATCAGGAGTGTCGGTGTTCGGACCCAGGAGGGTCTAGAACAACGAGTGAATTTGTGTTGCGTGCTCCTTAATCCGGATAGTGATGCAAGGAGAGTACATGGGGGTTTATCCTAGTTCAGGCAAAGAAGGCCCTACATCCAGCGGGGAGGGAGTATTGTATTTTCTTGCACCGAAGTGCTTGCGTAGGGGTCACAAGCTGTGAGAGAGGAAACCGATCTCAAGTCTCAAAAGAAAGGTAAAATGGGGTGTTGCTTGAGATGTTGATCTCAGAAGTGGAGGAAAATGTCTATCTTCCTCTACCCTGCAGAACCCTCTGCTCTCTCTTTTATAGAGTCAAGTGAAGGCCGAGGGGTCTCTAAAACCCTAAGGCGGTGCCTTAGAGGTGAAGGTTCACTGGGTGCTGTAGAGGTCGCTGTAGCGACGTGCCCTGGTAATGGCCGGCCATCCCCGGGACGTCGTGTTGGTGTTCATGATGGGACGGTGAAAGGCTCTGGGTCCTGTGGCGAGCGTGCGATCCCTTATGGTCGACGTGCGGGTGTCATTCCTTTGTTGACCGACGACGGTCGAGGTCGGGTTGGGACGTAGCTGAGGGGTCAATGAGGGACGGATAAGGCCGAGCCCTAGAAAACTCGGGCGTGGTGGTTATCGTCTTGCGAGTCGAGGGGCGTCGATGGTAGAACAGTGCTTGACGTGGTGCGCATAGTGGTAGCTTTTTCACCGCCCATCCTAGGATGGGCAGTAAAAAGTGGGATTAGACATGAATGCTACTCCCATGCTGGTGGCACTATAGCCATATTAGTGGAAGTGGTTGCATTAAATGCTTTTATCAGTAAGTAGGTGGATGAGGAGGGGTCGATCGCCTTGACCCCGGGTCATACGAGTCAGAAGGTTTCCGGAGTCGAGGCTTCTCGTCGAGCGGGCCTCATATGTGTCAGAACTTAGTCGAGGGTGCCCCATTTTCACATTTGCGGTCCTAGATCGATGTATCCGTGTAGATGGAGTTTTGATTCGATTTTTAGGGGGTCTTTAGGGTGCGGATTCCTTGGAGTTTGCTCCTTTTAATCGTTAGTTTTGGGTAATCCTAATTTAGGTACCTGACAGTAGCCCCTGAGCCTTTTGCGTGAGTGTGGACACTCTCGCAGAGGCTCAGCGAGTTATGAACTGGAGTCATAGCATCGTCGCTCTTCTGGTGGGTGCGTGCGAGCGCACCCACCGGGTGTAGCCCCCGAGGCCTCAGAGGAGTGGGTGACTCCTTCGAGGGCTTTTAGTATGATATGTTGAGGGGGGACTCCCGTGCTCGAGCCCCCGCAGCACGCTTAGTCCTCTTTCGTCGATGCTAGCTCATTGCGGGCAAGCCCCGAGCCTCGTGCGCATGAGGTCGATCAGGGTCCTGCCTGTTTTTAATCGTATGACCCTCATGCATCCTTCAGGTAAGGAGGAGGGATGTGAACATCATACTACCCCTGATGGGTGAGTTCTAACGATCTATGGTGAGCTACTAGCGGGCAATTCAAGTGGGAGCCCGTGCCTCATCCGGTAGGGGTCGGCTGGTGGCCGCGGAGGCGCTCTCCAAAAATGCCAAAGAGTTGTCGCGTGGATCTCGGCTCTATTCGATGGGATCCGAGGGCTCGATGCCTCCCTCCGGGGGGATTCCACCATTGACCCTTCCTTTAGCCTCAAATATGTCTGAGGGCATCTCGAGGAAGTGGCTCGAGTCCTAGCCTTGTATGGGCCCGCTCTCAGTCATCCATCACTCGGGTTACTTGAGGGCAGCTGTCGAACCCTGGTCGAGGGCTAGCTTTCAAACCCTCGAGATTTGAAGTGGGCTCGGAGCCCGTGGCTCCTTCGCTTGGAAGTGTCCGCCTGTGAGCCTTCCTTCCCGCCCGTTGGGGTGCATCTTTTTAGGGAGGAAGCGGAAATGGCGTGGTAGTGGGCGACGTGGCAGGTGGTTAGCGAGCGAATGGCTGACACGTGCCCGTGCGTGCGGATTTCGAGGGAGCAGTTAGGTAAGGGCATTGAATGCGGGAACTGTACTTGCCTTTTCACCGGATCCGTCCGTTGGTCTTTTGCCAAGGTATAAATACGGAACCCAGGGTTTTGTTTGTTCCATCCTAGCCCTTTGCAATCGTGTTCCCCTTCCTTGGCCTCCATCAGCCGTTCTCTTCTGCCGCCGTCATCCCTTCTGTTCCACCGCTGTAGCTGAAACCTTGCGCTGATGGCGGGAAAGAGCCCGGTCCTCCCCGTGGAACCGTGGATTCGTTCCTCAGTGACAGAGAAGAAACTTTAGGAGCTTGTCCATGATGGCCTCCTGCGTCCAAGGACTAGCCAGGACCTACCGGAGTGGAGGGTGCCGCCGACCAAGCACCGAGAGCCGACGCCACAGGAGGGATACGTGGTCAGCTTCGTCGCTTTCCACGAGAGGGGGCTCGTAGCACCACCGAGCCATTTTATGTGGGCCATCCCGCATTATTACGGGGTGGAACTCCATCATCTCGCCCCCAACTCTATCTCACATGCCACCATTTTTGCGGCTGTATGTGAGGGATACATGGGGGTCGAGCCCCACTGGAAGTTGTGGCTCCACCTCTTCAAGGCGGAGCACTTTGCCAAGATGGCGGGTGAGAGAGGAGTGCGGCAGGCGATGCATGTTGGGAGCTACACAATCCAAGTGCGGGCGGGTCAAGGGGATCTGTACATCCTAGCCCAACTCATTTCATCGAACAGTGGGTGGCACGACGGATGGTTCTACCTGTGCAATGACGACAGCTACCTTCCAAACTTCTTTGGCTAGGTCCTGATGTCCCGGAAGGAGAACTGGTCATACGGCATCGTTGAGGAAGACAAGCTAAAACTATAGCCGCTCCTTGACGTGTTAAGAAAGCTTCGCCAGCGCGGGCTGACCGCGGGCATGGTGGCTGTGGCTTTCCATCGTCGAAGAGTCCTCCCTCTGATGCAGCGTCGACTCCGATTGGACAAGATGAAGCCAGGCGTCTCGTTGGAGGGGAGTCGGATGTCCCATGAGACCCTCCCCCTCGATGAGGTGGTGCGGCGCGCTCGATGGGTGATGGGCAGTTTCAAGCAGGAGGACATCGACAAAGTCCCGATGCGGCCCAACCAGGGATTCGAGCCCGTGGTAAGTGTTGTCTTGCTGGTGTTGAGCTCCCCTTTTCTCCTAGGTCTCGTAGATTTAACCCATCGAGCTTTCTATGCAGGATCTGTCAGCGGTCAAGGACTCACTGCCACCAGTCCTAGAGGATCACGCTGCTCGACAGGTGAGACGTCTCTCCGCGGCCTAGGAGAAGAAGGAAAAAGACGCCACGAAGACGCGGCGTAATAGGAAGATCCGCGAGCGCGAGGCGTTGCTAAAACGTCATTGCCAGCAACGGCTCAAGGGTCTCCCTGAGGAGGAGTCTCCCTCTGAGATGGCCTCAGAGGAGGAGGATGAGGAGGGCGATGACGACGACGCCGGGTAGCAGTATGACACCACGACTTTCCTTGCGCATCTCCCTGACGTACGGTCCCTACAGGGGCCTGTCGGCGGGGGGTCAACCTCCTAGGCGTCAAGGACAGCCTCAGCGCCTGTCGAGGGGAAGGAGGAACGAGCGGAAGGGAGGGCCCGTGAGAGGCCTTCAGAAAGGGGATCTGCCGAGCCTGGGGTCCCTCCGACGACATCAACAGCGCCGCGTACGCATGCCCAGTCGCCACGCACCTCATCGGCGGGTGGGACAGCGACATCGGCACCTGAGACGGGGGCACCATTGTTGGGTGTGAAGACCTGAGGCTAGACGGCCTCGATGACAAAGAGGACCTTAGAGGCCTCGTCAGCCTAGGCTCCAAGGAGTTCTGGGCCAACGAGAAGCTCGACGGAGGGGCCGTCATAGAAGCCCCCAGGCAGTTCAGGGAAGCCAGGGGCAAAGCCCCTGATCTCCATGTCTAGGTAAGTGTCTCATGTTATCTTTCTGTCAAAAGTTTATTTTGCTTCTCGTTCTCATGTTCTTGTTCATTGTGCAGCCGCAAGCGCAAGACGGAGTCGGCGGCCAGGCCGGTGCGAGCGCCCAGGAGGGCGCCAGAGCTAGGGACACCGCTTAGCAGTCGGAGCAGGTCAAGGCTGCCCTAGGTGCTACCAGGCTCGACCGGTCTAGAGGTGACGGACAAGAGCCAGGGTTGACCATGAGGACCCTGGAGACCATCGAGGCCAACGAGGTTGTAACATCTGCCCACGATGCAGGGCAGGCAGATGTGGGGGAGACGAGGAGCGTGGTGGAGACCCCACAAGATGCGGGGAAGGAGGAGGAGGTGCCAAAGTTGTAGGCGGAGCGGGAGGAGCCGCAACAGAAGCCGCAGCAGCAACAACAGCAAGAGCCGTCATCGCAGCCGCAACCGGAAGCGGAGCCACGAGAGCTGAGCCAGCCAGAGAGGCTGGTCGTCGAGGCGGCTAGCGAGGGGCCACCTCCGCCCTAAGGGCCGATGGCAACCATGATCGTCCTCATGTTCGATGATCCCCCGTCTGATAAGGGGAAACAGAAAGCGGACGTCGAGATGGTCGACGCCACAGATCGGCCCGGAACCTCTGTGGCGCCAGATGGTGACATGGTAGAGGCATCCGCTAGGTGGACCAACTTCGCGGAGCTGGTGCTTGTGTGGGCAAAGGAGGAGCTCCCACGCTAGGGTCACTCACCCCTTGAGTTTAGGGACGCGGCCAATCCTGATGCCGAGCCCTTCTTCACCCTCGATGATAAGGACGAGGTGAAGTTCTAGGAGTACATCGAGGGGCTCTGCAAGCACTCCATCTAGTCCCTGTGGCTGGTCATGGAGACCCTAGTCTAGCACATGTTGGGGGCCTTCGAGGTAGGTTATGTTTATTTTGGTGCTTTATTTATCTCGACCCCCCCCCTTTTCCCCTTGGTTCTGACTTTAGTCTTGATTATGACCAGGAGCTCAAGGAGCCATAGCGCCGCAAATCACTATTCATCTACCATGAGAGTGGTGTGTGGGCAGCGCTTCCCCATCAACGAGCTCTAGTCGAGGAGGAAAACAAGCGACTATCCAAGAAGAGCACCGAGGCGGATGAGCTTCGTGTCGTCACCATGGCGCTTAAGGAGGAGGCGGCGTAGGCTCGGGATGCTACGGCCGAGGCGCATGAAGATGCGGCCAAGGCTCGAGAAGAGGTGGCCAAAGCCCGCAAGGACCTTGTGCCATTATTAGCGTGAGTGAAGGAGCTCGAGGAGGATGTCGCTCTTGTCAGCGGGCAGCGTGATGCCCTCAACATACAGATCGGGCTGGCCTCCGCCCACGTTGGGATCTTGACCAAGGAGGTCAAGACACTGAAGGGGACCGTCCGAGAGAGGGACAAGGCTCTCTCGGGCACCGGTCAAGAGATCGAGACATTGAGGAAGACTATCCACGACAAGGGTGAGGCTCTCCGGGTGGTCGAAAAGGCATGTGGCGAGCTGCGTGATGAGATTGTGGGCTGGCAGACCCACCCTGAGGGTAAGCTTTTGCCATGTTCTGACCTCTACTCTAGACTCCCTTGTTCTTGCTAACTTAATCTCATGTTTCAGAGCTAGAGAAGCAGCAGCGTGAGGCCCAGGCGAATGCCACCTCGTTTCAAGCCCTCCTTGAGGCCGACGTCGGGCGGAACCAAATGCTCCAAGGTGCCATCACTATGGTGTGTGACAGCTTGGGGGTTGAGCCTAACGCTGACACCAAGGAGGATGCGCCGAGGAACTCGTTCATGCGCTAGATGACGGCGCTAGGTGGCCTCATACACGAGAAGGTGCGGAGCGCGCTGCACCATGGCGTGAAGAGGGCCATGGCGGTCGTCCGCTCCGGCTTCGAGTATGACATGGGCCTCATCGCTGATGGCTTCACCTCCGACCCAAGCAAGATTGAGGAGGAGAATGAGGCGGCCTGCCTGGGGCTGATCAAGGTTGCCGAAGAACCTAGGGTTGACTTGCAAGGCTGTTCGAGGACGAGGTGCTCCCACCTGCTGATGACGAGGGCCTGTGAGCCAAATATGGGCATAAAGGACCATGTAATAAGTTAGTTATTGCTTGTGACTCATGCTGTCATGGCCCCAGGGGCCTTAAAACATTTAGGTGTGAATATGTACTAAATGTCTTTTTTCGTTCGAGTCCTTCATTCCCTTTCCGTTCGAGTTGTGTTCTTGCGTAGTCTTCTTGGCGCGCGGTTACACACCTTGGTGTGGGGTATGAGCGGAGATACCGTAGCCTAGAGGCATAGGCGGTTTCATGGCTCGACAGCCCCTTGTCCTTAAGATGGCCTTGCAGCCTCGTTGACTATGTAAGAACTCGTATCGAAGCGTATAGGAACATTAGGCGTTGATTTTTCAAAATCATGAGCTTTTACTAGGTCTTCTTAGAGTGCGGTTGCACCCCTTGGTGTGGGGGAGTGAGTATAGGTATCGTTAGCGCGGATGCGTAGGTGATCTCACAGCTCAACAGCCCTTGAGCCTTAGGGTGCTCTCGCGGCTTCATTGACTATGTAAAAGTTCTTGAAAAATGCGAGTTTTTTAGGGACATCGGGGGTTCCCCCCTTTTCAGCCCCTAAGGGAGGTTTGACTCTGTGAAAACAGGGTTGATCCTACCTACTTTTACGAAAGAACGCTTTGAACATGGATATACTCTTTATTCATTCATGTAACTGAGAAAAAAGGTACAAAGCCTCAAGGCTCTAGGGGTAAAAGCGATGTAGCTATTCAATGTTCCATGCGTTGGTGAAGATCTCGCCCTTTTCATTTGAAAGCTTGTAGGTCCTAGGCTTCAACACCTCTGCGATGATGTAGGGTCCTTCCCACTGTGGGGTGAGCTTGTGTCGTCCCTTGTTGCTCTGGCTTCGTCGAAGCACCAAGTCACCAACATGGAGGTCTCGACTGCGCACGTGCTTGTCGTGGTAGCGTCGGAGATTCTGCTGGTATCTTGTGGAGTGTAGTAGAGCTATATCTCGAGCCTCCTTGAGCTAGTCGAGGGCGTTCTCTCTTGCGGCATCATTGCTTTGCTCGTTGTAGGCTTTTAGCCTCGGGGATCCACATTCTAAGTCGGTTGGAAGTATAGCCTTGGAACCATAAACCAAGAAAAACTGAGTGAACCCCGTGCCTCAACTCGGCGTTGTTCTTAGGATCCATAGGACCGAGGGGAGCTCGACGGCCCATTTCTTGCCATGTTTGTTCAACTTGTTGAAGATTCTCAGCTTTAGGCCTTGTAAAACCATGCTATTGGCACGTTCTACTTGGCCATTTGTCTTTGGGTGAGCCACAGCTGACCAGAGCACATGGATGTGATGGTCATCACATAATTCCAAGAACCTTTTGCCGGTGAACTAGGTGTCGTTGTCCGTGATGATGCAGTTGGGAATCCCGAAGCGATGGATGATGTCAGTGAAGAACAACGTGGCTTGGTCTGACCTAATGTTGGTGATAGGACATGCCTTGATCCACTTGGAAAACTTGTCGATGGCGACAAGCAAGTGGGTGAAGCCCCTGGTTGTTCTCTTTAGAGGTACGACCAAGTCGAGCCCCCAAACGGTGAATGGCCATGTGATGGGGATAGTTTGCAGGGCATGAGCCGGGAGATGGGTTTGCCTTGCGTAGTACTGGCATCCTCTGCAGGAGCGTACCAGCTTAATGGCATTAGAGACCATGGTTGGCCAATAGAAGCCTTGCCGAAATGTGTTTCCGACGAGGGTTCGAGGCGCCGCATGATGACCACAAGCCCCCGAGTGTAGATCTCTGAGTAGATTCCTGCCTTCCTCGATCGTGATACAGCGCTATAGGATGCCTGTGGTGCTGCATCGATAAAGCTCCTTATCATTGTCATATATCACAAAGGTTTTGGCCCGGTGAGCGATCAGTCGAGCCTCGGTCTTATTCGTAGGGAGCTCCCCTCGATGAGACAGTCGAGGTACGGGACACGCCAGTCGGGCTCGAGGTCAGCTAGTGGAGTTGAGCCTTCTGTCTGCATGACGTCAGCCCCGGTCGAGGGGGCCTCTGCCTCAGGTGGGGGGTCGAGTGATAGACCATCGACCCCCTCTATCGCTCTGAGGTCGACGGAAGGTTCATGAAGGTCCCTTGAGAAAACGTCAGGTGGAACCATGGTTCGACTAAACGCGATTTTCATGAGTTCGTCGGTAGCCTCATTGTATCTGCGTGCGATGTGGCTAAGCTCGAGGCCGTGGAACTTGTCCTCAAGGCGTCGTACCTCCTTGCAGTAGGCTTCCATCTTAGGATCGTGGCAGCTTGAGTCCTTCATGACCTAGTCGATCAAGAGCTACGAATCACCACGAATGTCGAGGTGTCGAACCCCGAGCTCGATGGCGATGCGCAAGCCATTGACGAGGGCCTCATACTTAGCTACATTGTTGGAGGCAGCGAAGTGGAGTCGGATCACGTAGCGCATGTGAATTGTAAGGGGCAAGATGAAGAGCAAGCCCGCGCCCCCTCTTGTTTTCATCAACGACCCGTCAAAGTACATGGTCCACAGCTTGGCTTGAATCTGAGCGGGAGGCAGTTGGGTATCGATCCACTCCGCCAGAAAATCTGCTAGCACTTGGGATTTGATTGCTTTGCGCGGTGCATAAGAGAGGGTCTCAAGCCCATGAGCTCGATTGCCCACTTGGCTATCCTTCCCGAGGCCTCCCGATTCTGGACTATCTCCCCCAAAGGGAAAGAAGAGACCACGGTCACCGGGTGACGCTCAAAGTAGTGTCGGAGCTTGCGCCGCGTCAATACAATGGCGTATAGCAGCTTCTAGATTTGTGGGTAGCGAGCCTTGGTTTCCGAGAGTACTTCACTGATGAAGTAGACCGGCCCCTGAACGGGTAAGGCGTGCCCTTCCTCTGCCCTCTCGATGACTATGGCCATGCTGACCACTTGTGTCATCGTGGCGACGTAGAGCAACAAGGGTTCCCCTGTGGCCGGAGGGACGAGGATCGGAGGGTTGGATAGCATTGTCTTGAGCTTGGAAAGAACTTCTTCTGCCTCGAGGGTTCACAAGAAGTGTTCGGATTTCTTCAGGAGACGATACAGAGGGAGCGCTTTCTTGCTGAGGCGTGAGATGAAGTGACTGTGGGCCGCAAGCCAGCCCGTGACCTTCTGTACGCCCTTCAGATCTTGGATAGGGCTCATTTTGGTGATCGTGGAGATTTTTTCTGGGTTGGCCTCGATGCCACGCTCGGAGATGATGAACCCTAAGAGCATGCCTCAAGGAACACCAAAGACACATTTCTCGGGATTGAGCTTGATGTTTTTCTCCTTGAGGCACTTAAACGCAATGTCAAGGTCATCAACTAGGTTGTTGACCCTCTTGGATTTGACCATGATGTCATCAACGTAGGCCTCGATGGTTGGCTTGATGTGTTTTCTGAAAACGTGTTGCATGCATCGCTGGTATGTAGCCCCTGCATTCCGAAGACTAAAGGGCATAATAACGTAGCAATACATGCCAAATGGGGCAATGAATGAAGTCACGAGCTGATTGGACTCCTTCATTTTAATCTGGTGGTAACCGGAATATGCATCTAGAAACGATAGAGTTTACATCCTGCAGTAGAATCGATGATTTGGTCAATGCATGGCAAAGGAAAGGGAACTTTTGGACATGCTTTATTTAAACTACTATAGTCTACACACATCCTCCATTTCCCACTCTTTTTCTTAACTAGTACAGGAGTAGCTAGCCACTCGGGATGATGAACCTCCTTGATGAATCCGGCCTCCAAAAGCTTATGAATCTCATCACTAATGACCCTATGTTTCTCCTCGTCGAAGCGGCGCAAGCATTGCTTCACCGGTTTGGAGCCGGCCTGGATCTCCAAGGCATGCTCGGCGACTTTCCTAGGTATGCTCGACATATCTAAGGGACTCCACGCGAATATGTCGGCATTCGCACGGAGAAAGTCGACGAGCACTGCTTCCTATTTGGGATCAAGGGTGGTGCTGACTTTCAATGCCCTCCCATCTGAGCTGGTGGGGTTGAGGGGTACGAGCTTGACGTCTTCTGTGGGCTCGAAATTGCTGGCATGGCGCTTGAGGTCAGGGATCTCTTTGGCCAAACCATCAAGGTCTGTAGCCAAGGCTGTCGATTCTAAGACGGCCTCTCCGTGCTCGACGCACTCCACGTCGCACTCATATGCATGCTCATAGGAGGGCCCGACGGTGATGACACCCTTGGGACCTGGCATCTTGAGCTTAAGGTAGGTGTAGTTGGGAACCGCCATGAATTTGGCATAGCAAGGACACACAACGATGGCGTGGTAGGTCCCGTGGAACCCAACCACCTCAAAAGTGAGGGTCTCCTTCCTGAAGTTGGAGGGGGTGCCGAAGCAGATGGGCAGGTCGATCCACCCTACGGGCTTAGCTCGTCTCCCTGGCACAACTCCATGGAAGCCCCCGACGCTGGGTCGGAGCTGCGTCCTCTTGATGCCTAGGAGGTCGAGGGTCTGGATGTAGATGATGTTGAGGCTGCTGCTGCCATCCATGAGCACCCTAGTGAGACGTGTATTGGTGATGATGGGGTCGACGACGAGTGGGTACACCCTAGGATTGGGGACATAGTCTGGATGATCATCACGGTCAAATGTGATGGTCGTTTTAGACCAGTCGAGGAAAAGGGGAGTCATGAGCTGTACGAAGAAGATCTCTCGATGCTCTCGCTTGCGCTGGCGCGAGGAGAGACGCGTCGAGGGTCCCCCGTATATCATAAAGCAGTCATGGATCTCGGAAAACCCCTCGTCCTTATTGTCATCCTTCTCCTTGGGGTCCTCCTTCTTATCGTCTTTCTTGATGCCCAGGCTTTCAAAGTACCTCTGTAGCATGTGGCAGTCCTCGAGGTTGTGCTTTGTAGGCCCCTTGTGGTAGGGACACGGTTCCTTGAGCATTTTGTTGAAAATTCCCCTGCTGGGGGGCCTCGAGGCTTCTTACGGTCAGTGGCAGCGACAAGGTCATCAGCCACGGCTTCGCGCTTGCCCTGCTAGTTCTTCTTCTTCCTCCTATTGTTCCTCTTGGTGCCCCGGTTGAAGCCCTCAGGTTCCTCGTCCTTGCGCTTCCCCTTATCTTGGTCACCACCAAAGATGGCGCCAACCGCCTCCTCGCCGGTGACGTAGTTGGTGATGATATCCATCAGTTCATTAGCAGTGGTGGAGGTGTTGTGGCCCAACTCTCGGACTAGCTCCTTGCAGGTGGTGCCAGAGAGAAAAACCATGATGACGTCGGAGTCGGTGATATTGGGAAGCTCAGTGCGTTGTTTGGAGAAACACCGGATATAGTCATGGAGGGACTCGCTCGGCTTCTGTTTACAGCTCCTGAGGTCCCAAGAGTTGCTAGGGCGCATGTACATTCCCTTAAAGATCCCTTCGAACACCCTCACCAAGTCATTCTAGTTGTGGATCTATCCGGGTGGGAGGTCATCGAGCCATGCTCGAGCGGTGTCTGATAGGAACAGGGGAAGCTGTCAGATGATGACTCGGTCATCGATGGCCCTGCCCAACTGACAAGACAAGTGAAAATCAGCGAGCCAAAGTTTGGGTTTGGTGAGAGTCGTTGGGGGCAAAACCAGATCGGAAGCTGGGTCCTACGAATGGTCTTGCTAAAGACTCGAGGGCCCGGTGGCTCGGGGGATGGGCTGCGATCCTCTGAGCTATCATAACGCCCGCCCCTGTGCGTGTGGTAGCCTCGAGATGCGCCATCATCGCTTCTACACTTGCGGTGTTCGTTGATGTCATCACGGGTGTCTTAGGGCTCGTGATTGTCGACGACGCGTTCACGTACAAAGGTCGCCTTGTTCCCTTGCGGTGCGGGCTCGGGATGAACCGAGGCCTCCTTCTCTTGTCAGGAGGGCTCCGCGGGCCCAGGGAGTTCCTCGTATGCGCCCATGTTAGTGCTTACGGAGGAAGCATACAGCTAGGCAGCCGTGTTCAGCCCATAGGGGAATGTCCGTGGCGGCATTGACCCTGCCGTCGGGGAAACTAATCTTGATCCGGTCGGAGGCACCGCGCCGAATAGAGGAATGACGGGACGTCCCACCAGCGTCTCACCCGCAGCCAAGCTCATCCTACGCAGGTCCTCAATGAGAGATGCTGCGTGGGCGTCTGGCCGAGGGGCGCCGGAACAAAGCATACTGTCACCCTTGACGGGATGATGATGGTGGCTATGTTGGGCATGCTGTCGCCTGGCTGTACGAGCCTGGCGGGAACGGTGATACCGGTGTAGCGCTCCCCCATGCTGGGAGAGCTCAAAGTCATGGTCGGTTGGGTGTCTGGGTGGGAGGAGGACCATGTCATAGCCGTAGCCGAGGGACATGAACTCCAAACTCTCAAACCAGATCACCGTGGCCAGCGGAAGTGGATGTTCAGGGTCAGCCATCCGGGAAAATGGTAGGAAAGCGATGTTGACATGCAGCGCCCCCTACCTGGCGTGTCAACTGTCGGTGTTCTGACCCGGGAGGGTCCTAGACCAATGAGTGAATTTGTGTTGCGTGCTCCCTAATCCGGATGGTGATGCAAGGAGAGTACACGGGGGTTTATCCTGGTTCAGGCAAAGAAGGCCCTACGTCTAGCGGGGGGGAGTATTGTATTTCCTTGCACCGAAGTGCTTGCGTAGGGGTCACAAGCTGTGAGAGAGGAAACTGATCCCAAGTCTCAAAATAAAAGGTAAAATGGGGTGTTGCTTGAGATGTTGATCTCAAAAGTGGAGAAAAATGTCTATCTTCCTCTACCCTAGAGAACCCTCTGCTCTCTCTTTTATAGAGTCAAGTGAAGGCCGAGGGGTCCCTAAAACCCTAGGGCGGTGCCTTAGAGGTGAAGGTTCAGCGGGTGCTGTAGAGGTCATTGTAGCGACGTGCCCTGGTAATGGTCGGCCATTTCTGGGACATCGTGTTAGTGTTGATGACGGGACGGTGAAAGGCTCCGGGTCCTGTGGCGAGCGTGTGATTCCCTATGGTCGATGTGCGGGCGTCATTCCTTTGTTGACCGATGGTGGTCGAGGCCAGGTCAGGACGTAGCTGAGGGGTCGATGAGGGACGGATAAGGCCGGGCCCCAGAAAACCCGGGCGCGGTGGTTGTCGTCTTGCGAGTCGAGGGGGCGTCGATGGTAGAACAGTGCTTGATGTGGTGCGCATAGTGGCAGCTTTTTCACCGTCCATCCTGGGATGGGCAGTAAAAAGTGGGATTAGACATGAATGATGCTCCCATGCTGGTGGCACTGTAGCCACGTTAGTGGAAGTGGTTGCATTAAATGCTTTTGTCAGTAAGTAGGTGGATGAGGAGGGGTCGACCGCCTCGACCCCGGGTCGTACGAGTCAGAAGTTTTCCGGAGTCGAGGCTTCCCATCGAGCGGGCCTCGTACGAGTCAGAACTTAGTCGATGGTGCCCCATTTTCACATTTGCGGTCTTGGATCGGTGTATCCGTGTAGATGGAGTTTTGATTCGATTTTTTAGGAGGTCTTCAGGGTGCGGATTCCTCGGGGGTTTGCTCCTTTTAATCGTTGGTTTTGGGTACCCCTAATTTAGGTACCCGACAAGGAGTATGGTGGCTAGTCCCGTATTTCCGTGTGGATACAAGTTTTACACCTCTGTAGAGTTTTGAAAGCCTGAAGTCCCTCGGGACGGACCCCTTGGTTGTTCCTGCTCAATATACCCATGGTAGTGTAATGATAGAACCTGATGATGATATGTTTTAATGATGTTGATCCCTCTTTTGGATATCATACCTTTTAATGCTAATATCACTAATAAAGAATCCATAGCATGTCATCTTAAGAAACGCCATATGCTTTTCCACAAATGTACAAATACCTGATAATACCCTTGCATCCACCAAATACTTATATGTTGGAATTAAGTCCTGCGAGTATGAAATGTACTCACGGTGCTGCCGTTAAGTTGTTTTGCAAGTGTTGTTGCCTTGGTGGACGTGAGGTAATGCTCTATTCACCGCTGCATAGTAAACCTTGGATTGGGTGAATCCAAGATGAGCTACGAGTTAACTCCGATAAGAATTTGAGTGAATTGCCGAAGAGTTGAACCTAGTGGGAGAAACTAAAATTGTGTATACTCTATGAATCATGTATTTTCCTGTAATTATAATAATCTTGCTAGTTGGACATGATGTTGGGCGTTATATGTGTTGGTTTGTCACATGGGGTGTTTGTGTCACTCGGCCGTTACAAAGATCCTGAAGTGTCGCAGCGGGAGGCAGGTGGCCGCGACAAATGGAATAGATTGTGGAGCATGAAGCTACCATCTAAAATCAAGGTGTTCTGTTGGAGTCTTGCACTCAACTCAATGCCCACGGCTAGTGTGCTGAAAAGCAGGAATCTAGAAAAAACATCAAATTGCAAAATTTGTGGTGCAGAAGAAGATACATGGGACCATTCCTTACTGTATTGCACGATGTCTAAATGTGTTTGGGCATTAGTAGGTGAGGACCTAACAGATTTGTTGGCTACTCTACATATTACTGATCCAAAGCATTGGGTTTTATTTATGTGCTGCAATATTCCGCACGTGGAAGGAAAACGGATTCTTGCTACTTCATGGGCTATTGGAATCCAAGGAGGAAGGGTATTCATGAAGGAATATTCGAGAGCTTTCTCCATAATGGCAATGGTTAACCACTTAATTCAAGAATTTGATTTTGTTAAGGGATCGGATTTGAGTTCAAGGGATGTATTAAACCTCAGCCAAAATCAAGAACTCAACGATGGATAGCTCCTAAGACGGATATGTGTAAGATAAAAATGTTGATGCTGCTGTTGGCTCTAAAGGGACTGTGGCTACTGTATGTCGGAGCAGTCAAGGACATTTTATTGCAGTGGTTCCTAATATAACTGATCTTGAAACACTAGAAGCGATGGCTTGTCTGCAGGCACTAGCGCTTGCGAAAGACTGTGGAGTCTATTGACTGATCGTAGCTTCTGATTGTTTAAATGTAATAAATAATATAAAGGAGATGCCTTGTTGCACTTATATGATGATCCTTCGAGATATTTATCAGACATCTAATTCCTTTGATTGTGTGCGCTTCACACATGAATGTAGGGAGTTTAATAGGGAGGCTCATTATCTTGCAAAGTAAGCATGTTCACTTGGAACTGGCCGGCATATTTGGCTTGGTTCCCCTCCTATATTCCTTGATTTAAACATTTTGAAATGAGAAATATATGCCTACCTTCCTCTCAAAAAAAAATCGACGCAAAGGACGTGTTTAGATTCCATCACTAGACTAGAATTTTTGCATGGTGACTAAGCTAAATTATAAAAACCTTTTTTTTCTTCACTGACGGGTCTAGAAAAAAAAAAGTTAAAGGTGAGTGAACATACTTACAGTCTATGGACCTAAAAAAGTACCAAAGATTACACACGTCAAATTTTTCATGAAGTTGTGCCCAAAGATTTTCAATACAATAAGAGCATCATAAAAAAATGATGTTATGAGCCATACATAGTTCTCAGTATGGCCTGTGACCGATTGCCACCGTACCTATCATAATCAGTTATGCAAATTGACAAATTGAGCAATCCCATAAATTGAGCCATACATAAGGTAGGTTGGAGTTTCAGTAGACCTTTGTATTGTTTTCACTCCGCCGGCCGGTAACACTGGCACAAAATGCGCGCATTCCATTCCCATGTGCTCTAAACAAGGCATTGCGATATCTGTCTGGATGAAATTAAGTTGGAGAAAAATAAAGCAGACGAGAAGATGCAGGTGTGAAATTCCAAGCAACTTGTCAAGACTTGCTTATTTTCCCTGGGGTACCGCGTACAGGTCACAAGACTTGCTTAATAATAATTCTAGTTATAATAACAGTGGGGTATTACTTGATTTATTTATTTATATATATTCTCACTAAACACAGTTGTCGGCTGTCACTCATGTGTACTACCTGCGCATAGAACACTTTGAGATTTTTGTTGTTATACCAGTAAGTAGTTTATATCCAATCCATCCGTTTTCATGTGTTTTAATTTGGCGGCTACAACTAACAACCGGAATGTTGCGTAGACAGGCCGCGAATGAACACACGACACGAGCTCGATCGAGTCGGAAACACCAAGCCAAGGCAAACTCCGAAAATGCAATGCAATGTCATCCTTCCTTCATGTCATTGACCCGATTGAGCTCCTCCATGTCCTCCCTCAACGGCGCCGTCCTTGTCTCTGCCCAAATGGCATTGGCATCGGCGACCCGATTGAGTTCCGTCATCCTCCATGCGTAGCTCTAGCTCCAGCCTCCTCCATGTCCATGTCGTGCACGTCCTCCTCAACCTCAAGCATGCATGGTACAGGTCGGTGGGTCTGTCTTGGATCATCACTTGGCGCCGTACCTGGGTACTGTAGTCCTTCCGATCCTAGCTAGAAGAAGTATATATATATATATATATATATATATATATATATATATATATATATATATATATATATATATATATATCCCTGTTCGCTTGGCCGATAAGCCATGACGGAAAGTACTATTCACTGATTTGTTGTAAGAGAAAAACACTGCTGAATGGCTGGCTGATTTGGCTGATAAGCCATGACGGAAAGTACTATTCACTGATTTGTTGTAAGAGAAAAACACTGCTGAATGACTGGCTGATTTAGCTGATAAGCCAAGCGAATAGGCCTAGTACGTTTATCTATCCAAGCAGCCAATGCAAAGGTCGGGTCGCGGGGCGGGGGCCGGGGCAGCATGGCCGCCTAGACCTACGGCTACACCTGGATTGATATTTGACTTTAATTTCAGGCATACATAAGCAAACAAGTGGAGTGAGTACTACTCCTATACTTAGTATTAAGGCACTTTGGTCATCCATCCATACATCCTTAAATGACTAATTATTATGCAGAGCAGTGCAGTTACTTATGGTATTCTACAGCTAGCGTGCGTAATTCTAAACAAAAAAGGAACGATGACTAGGTAGCACAGACAGCAGTTCTGTCAGTTGATCGATCAGACAGACAACGATCAGTCAGTCAAGTATCTGTCACCATACATAACCAAAAGCAAAATAACAAGCTAGGCAACAGAAATCGATCACGGACCCTCTTCCTCTGCTGGAAAGCCCGGGTCATTGACATTGGCTGCTCCATGCATCCATCAGAGCCTCTTTAGCTCGTCCTCACTAATGAATCTGGACTCCTCACGCTTTGCAAGCATGATCTCACCTTGCGGCCCTATGAGATCCGCCAGGGTCATCGTCTCAAACCCGTACCGATCAAAGTCCGACTGCGGCAGAGCCTTTTGTAGCCCAAGAGTGCCCTCCTACAGCATCTTATGGATGTGATTTGAGATTCCATAGCCTCGAGTTGAGCTCGCTAGCAGCGGTGAACCACCCTCCCTCCAACCTCCTCAAGATCTCCAGATAGACTGAGCTAAGCCTCACAGCCTCGCTGAACACAACAATAACCTTGGCCACCGCCTTCACCAACCCTGCTTTGACACTTGCATTCATTCTCACCTCTCTACAAATGCGGCCCCGCTATCGCCTCCTCGTCCTCGTTATCAACCTCATCTCCTTCCACATTGTAGTCCCGCTGCCCCGGGGTGACTATCCTCACAAGATCCTGGAATCGAGAAAGTTTGAAGAAGATGTCCTCCATTGAGTTGACGCCACCAGGCTTTGTCTCCTCGCTGAAAACAAATTAAAGGTCAAAGTAAGTTCAGTTAGTCACCGGCAGGACAGATGCTCCAATAATATAGTAGTACGTACTATTTACTTACTTATTTATTTATTATATAGCGCATTATTTATATATAAACATTAAAGAGAGATAGCACTAGTGTATAAATAAATAAATAAATAAACAAACTTATTACCTGCTGCGGTGAGATGAGCCGACACCCATCTTCACGGCGTGCAGGAACTCCGGGACAGTCCCTTCCTTGATCATGTCACCGTAGATGAACCACTCGCCCCATTGCTCTTCGCCGCTCTCGACGGACACAGTGGCACGGCGGAAGCCGCAAAGTAATAGTCGCAATCGCGAAAGAGTAGGTCCACCTTGAAGTTGGTGTAGCCGGAGTGAATCAGCCTAATGATATGATGGCTCATTCCTGTCTCCGGGTTGAGCAGAGGCAGCACTGGCACCTCGTACTCTCCGACAAGCACTGGAGCCAAGCTACGTGCACGGGCAAGGCGGGCCTTCACCATCATTTGCCAAATGGTACACAAAGATGGGAACGTCCTGCATGCATGCAGTTCAGTAAGTACTACAATCACAATGCAAGTACGGTTGACAACAATTACTATATATATATATATATATATATATATATATATATATATATATATATATATATATATATATATATATATATATAATGATGATAATCTAGTCGGTGGATCCAAAACAGATTATTACTAGTATATATGACTAGAGTAGAGTGGTGTATATATACCTGCAGAGATCGTTGCCTAGGTGCAAAACGGTGTATATGCACCTCTCCGTCAGCATCTATGTGGAGGAGGTGTTTGTGCAGCTCTCCATCACCATCTGTTGATTAGAGTAAAATATCTGTTAATTTGATAGCATCCGGACAAAAGAATCTCGAATATGCAGAATAACTACAGTTCTTAGGGGAGGGACCTATAGCATCCGGGAAAGAAAAAAAATCA
This sequence comes from Saccharum hybrid cultivar R570, assembly GCA_038087645.1. Classification (NCBI taxonomy): domain Eukaryota; kingdom Viridiplantae; phylum Streptophyta; class Magnoliopsida; order Poales; family Poaceae; genus Saccharum; species Saccharum hybrid cultivar. The sequence continues at coordinate 3,564,074 of JAQSUU010000549.1, read as the reverse complement.
CGTTACAACCGGTGGTATATCCCTGGCCATCGGCCCACACGCACACACATGATCTATTCGGCAAATATCTGGAGAGGTAGCTTGTCCTGACATCCATATATAGCCATATATAGATGAGACGACTGGTACAGACATGCATGCATATGTCAGGCTTATAGTCTCCAATCCGGATGCAGGCCCGACCCGAACAATGCAAGCAGCTGGTCAAGAACGGAACGGCCTCTCGATCGATCGATCGATCGGGTCTCAAGGTATCTGCATGCATCCATCCATTTGGTATTAGGGAATGCAAACGCGAGAACAGACGACGCAGCCTGCTGGTATGCAGTCCAGCCTGTCCAGGTTAAGGCCCAGGCCCTGACTGAAGCGGCGGGTTAACAACGTGCACTGCATCCAGTCCCGGCCCACATGCACACACATCGGGTTAAGGAACAACGTGCGCTGCATCCAGTCCAGGCCCGAGAGAAATTCACGTTACAGCAGCATAACAAGGAAGGAAACGGAATGGCTTGCGGGCAGACGGCCCAGCCCAGCGCAGACAGGTGGGTCTCAGCGCTGTGTCAGCTGACGCCGAGCATGAACCACGCCAGCACCGACCTCGATCGCGCTTGACAGCGTGGAAGCGGGCCCCATAGTCCACGGCGTGGCCTCATAGAGCGCCTGCATGCGCAACCTCGGCGTCTGTCATCCTGACGCCGAGGTTCTGGGCGGAAGCCCGGGCGGGGCCAAAGTGTCAGTGGCGGTAGGGCCTCGACGTGGCCTCAGTTAACGCCGAGCCACAGATCTCGGCGTGATACGACTTAACGCTGAGGTCGGGGCGCTTAGCCCGCGCCGCGGCTTCCTTCCTCCTCAGGTCCTCCATTCCAACCACCTCTCTATCGCGTTCTCTCTCTCTCTCTCTCTACTCCGAACTCGTGAAGAACCCTAGCTCCGGATGCGCGCGTAGGATCACGGATCGGATCATTTGAGGAGCGCCCAAGGTACTTCTCCATCCCCTCTTCCATCTTGTCTGGCTACATTGGTTGATTTCATGTTTATTCTTAGGTTTTGGTGGTGGATAGTTCAAGGATAGAACCAGGCCTACGCAAGCTTAATGTAAAATTAAGATGTTAATTTTACCATGTCATATTCTTTTCCTGAAGAATGTCAGATGGTGTCATCTCTTTATTGTGTCAGCTTGTGAGTAATAGAATTGTCTGCATCAGTGGGGGTATAGTATAACAAATTAGATAAAAAAAAGTTGATAAATGTTGGTATGTTTAACCATTTTATTATTAGAAGCGTATGAAATACAGTTTGTTATATTGAGGCTAATGTTTTTGGATTTATGCAACTTAATGAAACTTAGTTGTGATATTGGAAGGCAATACATTTACGTCCTTGTAATTGTGATTGATAATTTGTCATTACGATTTCCTTAATTTGAAATTGGTCACATGTAGGATGGAGCGAACGGTTCGATAAGGAGCACCGTGCTCGTCGGATAGAGCAAGGAGAGGTAAGCATGCATTCGAGTGCTATATATAGGTTTCGTTTATCGATGAATGGTCCTTATCTGCCAACAACGAAAAGGGTGTCATTGTACTCACCCCGGAGTAGAAATTAGCATAGGCCATGTTTCGGCGACGATGGGGACTGTGGAGGAACCAGGAGGGAAGGAGCTAGGATATGGTAGAGCAAATGTAATAAATGACTAAAAGTTGTGCCTAATCTTGCCGATATTTGGTCAAAGGGGTTGATTTTACTACAATTTACAGTGAAACGTTGACACTATTTTCTTTTGTTGACACTTGAACCACGAGTAAGTAATGGTACTTTCTCTTGTGGATTATAGTACTATTTTTTCATCGGTGTTGGTTTTCTTTGTCTTGGCATGTATGTGAGTAACACACTGGCTCACTTTATTTAATAATACTAGATCAAAATATCTCGTAGTGTACTTGATGGATCTTGTTTGTGTGTTTTTTCCTGTATATAAACACAGAATTATAGAGTTTTGACTTAAGCGACTAACTAAAACAACTTATAATTTAGAATGGATGTAGTATTCCTTTGATTTTTCAATTCAAAAGCAAAAACCTTGCTGATTACTACAAGCTAGGGGCTAACGAGAGTTCATTTTATTTGTGATAATTTTTGTTTGTTTCCTTTGTCCTGCAGGTGTTGCACGTCTTGAGGCCAAGGACCCATGATGCCAGTCAAGCAATGTCGTACGACGAGCGCTACACACCCCTATTGAAGCGTGCGAAGCTGGCCACTGTTGCTCAACTATGCCAGCGAGGCCTGCCACCGTTCAACCCTGCAGCCTTGATGGCGATGATAGATAGGTGGCGCCCTAAGACTCACTCCTTCCATCTTCCATGTGGGGAGATGACTATCAGCCTTCAGGACCAAGCTATGATCCTAGGTCTTCCAATCTGAGGCTTCGTGATGACTGGCAACGTAGTTTCTAATGGATGGGAGGCACGTGTCATGCCGTTCTTGGGATGGCCTTTGCCAAATCTTGAGCCGGGCAAGAAGAGGCACACTAGTGGGGTACCTTTGAGGTGGCTTCGTTCGCAGTTTGGTCAGTGCCCTCAACACGCAGACACCGAGACCGTTAACTACCACTGTCGTGCTTGGGTGCTGCACATGTTTGGCACGGTCCTCTTTCCTGACGGGACCAGTGACACAGCGTCGTGGATGTACATCCCTTGTTTGCTCAACTAGGATGATGCTTGCAACAGGAGTTGGGGTTCGGCTATGCTTGCGTACCTTTACCGTCAGTTGTGCGAGGCTTGTCGATGTCCCGGAGGCGCTCACGTGACGATCTAAGGTTGCGTGACACTTTTACAGGTATGTTCAGTTATCGTTCGTTGATTAAGTAAATGTCAGGTTTCTAATTTTGTGTCACTAACTAATTTGTTTGCATGTAGATTTGGATGTGGGAGCGGCTTCTAGTTGGTAGACCACATTGGATGTGGGTTCCTCAGCCTTGGTTTCCACATGGCGATCCATAGGTGGCACCGACCATTGCACACTTATATGAGCGAGCCACCGATACGTATCACATGTCCCGTCATGCCTACATCAGCTACACCAAAGAGCTCGAAGCTCTGTAGCCTCAACATGTAAGTTCTTAACCATTTCTAGGTTCACTTAGCAAAGGCACACAAACTAATGTTGAATGTTCTTAACCATATTAACCTTTTGTATGTACAAGGTTGAGTGGCACCCATACACCCGTGACCAAGTTGTGGGGCTCAATTTGAGCACGCTTTGCAAGGCCGATGAGGACTTATGGACAATGAAGTGCCCGTTGATATGTTTCTATGCGGTGGAGTACCATCTTCCACACCGCGTAGCATGGCAATTTGGAAAGCTGCAACCTTGCCCTCCAAAAACGTTCTCCACCAGCTAGGACCTACACAAGAAAGTTCTTGAATTGCATTTTCCCATTCATGAATCACAATTTGGTCCATCTCTTATTTATGTATACGAACCGTGCAGGATGGATCGCAGGAGGAAGAAGAAGATCATTGATTGGGAGCTTGAACACCACCGTTACATTGCTGAGTGGCAGCTGTTAGAGCAGAACAACATGAGAATCCATGCAGTCCATCGAGAGAACCAGTTCTCTGAGTACCTAGCTTGGTACGAGCAGCGCACAAGGTTGCACTTGAAGCCGGCATGGATGGAACAAGACATTGCAGAGATTGTTGATTCGAACCAAGGAAGCAACCCGTACGACCGAGCTACACAAGTAGGGCGACAGGTGGAGTTTTCCCTGGTTTTGACTAGAGCGGTAAGTTTCAAAGTTGACTTTTGTGTTCTTTGACAGATGAACATACTACAAATGAACTCTCCTTTGTTGTGTATGGCAATGAAATCATGAGGACCATAGTTGAGCACGGACAAGTGTTGATGATACCCGAGGGTAGCCCTGATGAAGGGCCATTGCTTAGAAGCGCTATGCAGGTAACTAAGTGAAGGATTATGCGAAACGTCTTTTCTCACTTCATGTAGCCTACATGATGAAATGCAAATGTCAATCTTCACTTGTACAACGTGGCATGGATCGTCTGTGCAAGATAGCTGCACACCTTGGTTGTCATGCTCAGTTTGAAGATGTGGCAGCTAGAGGATTGGGTTCTTACCATAGGACATCAAGAGGTTCAGGTGCGGGCATTGGCTCCTCATCGGGCAGGGCTGCACATGATGAAGAAGAGGAATACGAAGATGGGGGAGACGAAGGAGATGATGATGACGGCGCCGAAGACGATGAAGAACAGGATGTTCAATATGATGAGATTGGTATGTCACAGCTCGGTGATGCACTCGAACCAAGTCAAGGTCCCTTCAGTCGTTCACGTCCACAAAGGACGAGTCGACCGGTGGACAGGTACACTCCAGGGACGAACGCACTTGGTAGGGGCAAAGGAAAGCGTCGGGGGGTGTCAATAAGGATGAGGAAGGACAACATCTCAGCGTCTTTTGTAGCTTCACGCTTATGTCGGTCAGTGTAGTAGTGGTGGTCTTTTGTTTTTGTGAACTTACCTGGTAGCTTTGATTTAAGCCGTAAAATTGTGTCGACTAAGTAATGCATGTGACGTGAACCGGATGTGAACTTGCATGTCGTGGTAATGAATGTCATGTGAACTTGGATGATTGTAATGGATGTCATGTGAATGTAAACTTGGATGATGGTAATGGATGTCATGTGGACTTGGATGATTGTACTGGATGTCATGTGAATGTAAACTTGGATGTGCTGTGAATTTGATATGTAATGGCACTTGGATGTGATGTGTGTATGTATTTTGGAGGTGAAATGAGTGCCTCAAATTTAGAATGGGGGTGGGTGTTAAATCAAGAGATGCCAAGATGGACAACCTCGGCGTCACATGTATTAACGCTGGACCCCAGACCATACTGATTCCATGGGAGTTGGCACACCAAGCTGGACAAGGTCGGCGTGACATGACTTCACGCCGAGGAAGCCAGAGTCGGCGCGTTGCCGCACCGTGCCGACCTCGTTGCTCACGGTGTGTTGAGCGCTGGGGTCCACATGTCGCCGTGGGACGCACACAGTGAGCTCGGCGTGATACGACTTGACGCCGACCTTGGAGCACTGCTCGGTCCACATGTAGGCGTGGGACGCACACAGTGAGTCAGGACCTCGGCGCGATTCGTCGGGGGCTCATTTCTGTTGCCCCAATACCTCTCCTCACTCTCTCTCCTCCGGTCCCCATGAACCCTAAGAGTGTTTCTACCACATAGGAGGAATTTTGGCGCTGGTATTCACCAAACCAAGGTACATTGCATCCCCCTTTACATTATTTCTAGTTGGATGTAGTTTATTTTGTTCTTGTTGGTCGAAACCCTAGCTTTGTTTAGCAAATGTCTTATTGAAATGAGAATGACATGTGCCTTTCTTCTGTGGGTGATTAGGCCAAGTGATGGATAGACTAGTGAGGTTGCTTCATGGTGGTCGTGTGGTTAGGACCAAGGATGATAGTGTTCAGCTCGTTGGCATGACGAAGGAAATGTTGGTTTTTCTAGAGTCACCACATTTGATGGAAGTTGTTGAACGAGCTAAAGAAATGTTCGCCTCTATTTCGGGAGATGTGCCTTTCAGGTTACAAGGGGTGGTAGATGTTGGTTCATCACATGGTCCTCGGATCAAGAGGTTGTTGAAAATTACAAGGGAATCCGAATGGTTTGCTTACAAGGCTGTTGTGTTGTCCTCAGAAGTGCGATCTTTGGATGTTTTGGTTGTCAAGGATGAAAGTCCATTGTATGGTGTAGGCATGGGGCGTAGTCATGAAGTGGAAGAAGTGGTGCTTACACAACCCACTTATGGGGGTGGAGATGGTTGGGAGGGGGGTGTTCGATATGACTATGGTTATGGTGGTGGTGGTGCGTATGCAAACGACTATCAGGAAGGTGGGTACCGTGATGACAACGAGATGAGTGTTGATAATGTCTCTTATGGAGTCGGCAAAGATGAAGCGGCCATGGACGATGCAAGTGGGTATGATGCAGTTGATGATGACGTTACTAATGACGACGACCTCAGTGGCGAAGAAGGTTTTGGCAATGCAAGAGCTACTAACAGATTCGATCTAGAGGTGGCAGGAGATAACCAAACTTACGAGGACAAAATGGCTTATGACTCTGATGATGATCATCCTCTTCAAAGTCTCAGTGCTAGGTAAATTCATATCATAAGAGATTTGATGCCTGACAGTGATCCACTAGTTTCTGAATTCGAGAACCTTAGTCATTGTCACATGGCAGTTGCTGATGGAGGACCTAGTGAATCAACGGTCCCAGATGCTGCTGCTTGCACAATCATAAGGAAGGGCATCTTGTTTGCTACCATGTATCAATTGAAAACATGGTTGCAAGAGTATTCTATTGTTCACAACCGTCCATACAGGGTAATCAATTCTCATAAGGACAGAAGGTACACGGTTGGTTGTGAAGAGCCTCAATGCGATTGGAAAGTATGTGCTAGGAAAACTAAGGCGGGTCAATGGAGGATTACATCAGTGAAGCAACCACATGTTTGTGCAACGGCTGAGGCCAAGGACACACTTGCAGCTTAATTCTAGGTTCATTGCAAGGCAATTGTGCCCCATGGTGAAGCACATGCCATCAATCACGGTCTCTGCGTTGATTGAGATCATATTCAAGTTGTACAATTACTATGTCAAGTATGGTAAGGCATGGCGGGCGAAACAACGTGCCATGGAACTTATCTTCGGAAATTGGGAAGAGGCGTATGAACGTCTTCCTGTAATGCTTAACGCGATGAAAGCTGTTAATCCTGGGATGCACTTTGAGTACTTACCGGACGAAGGTGAAACAAGGAATGGCCAAGAGGTATTTGGTAGGGCGTTCTAGGCCTTTGGGCAAAGCATTGAAGCTTTCAAGTGGTGTAGACTAGTCGTGACTATAGGTGGGACGTTTCTTATCGGTAAGTTTGAAGGCACATTGCTCATTTGTATTGGTACCGATGCGGAAGACCAACTTGTTCCATTGGCATTTGCCATCGTTCGAAAGGAGGACACAACTAGTTGGTCTTGGTTCCTCAGACTAGTGAGAGAAGTAGTCATCGGTCCGGAGTGAGATGTTTGTGTCATTTCCGATAGGCATGCTGGCATCTTAAATGCAGTACAAGACGAGCTACCGGGATACGGCCAGATACACCACCATTGGTGCAGTAGAAACCTTGCTCAGAATTTGATAAGGCATGATGGCACGAAGGACAACTTTAAGTTGTTCGAGGATGTATGCAGGCAGACTGAGGTTGAACTATTCAACGAGAAGCTAGAAGCCCTCAAATTAGCCACAAATGCTTGTGGTAGGCAATTCCTCAGCGACTTGATGGCGTATAAGGAGAAGTGGACCCTCGCTTATGACACTGGAGTTTGGAGATGGGGCTTCATGACTAGTAACATGGCAGAGATGTTCAATAGCCTTCTAAGAGGTTGTCGTAGTCTTCCTGTTACTGCAATTGTGTCATTCACGTTCTACAAGTTGAATGCGTGGTTCGTGTCGAGGAAGAAGGCTGCCATATCATTATGGAGGTCAAACCAACCTTGGCCAAACTTAGTAGCTACAGAACTACATTTCTCAAAGAACAAATCCAAAAGACAGAAGGGAGCATGCTTTGATGCTTTGAGGAACGGATACGAGATTTTAGAAAGTGGTGGGACCAACATCGGTGGGGAAGATCGTGGAGCTAGGAAACATAATACAGTTATCAATGACAACACTTGCACATGTGGTAAACCAACGATCTACCATCGTCCATGCTCTCACATGATGACCGCATGTCGTATTTAACGTGTTGATGTAGAAGTCCCTCGTTTGGCCAAGGAGTTCTCAATGTTGAATCTTTTGAACACGTGGAGTCCAATGTTTGAGCCCTTCCTGGACGAGCATCGATGGCCCGTCTATGATGGACCAAAGTATGTGGCTGACCTTGGATTACTATGGAAGAGTAGGGGACCAAGGAGGCAGAAGCGTTACAAGATGGACATGGAATGAGTAGCAAGAGGAAGATCAACCACGAGCAAGGTTGAGACACATTTTGTTGAGGTCAAGCAATGTAGTCGTTGCTCCAAGTGCCACAAACTAGGCCACAATATAAGAACTTGCCCAGAAATATGTAGACAATAGGTGTGAACTTGTGATTTCTCGATTCATCCATAATGCATAGTTACTTATGTCTTCCTTGTTGACATGCAGGATGGAGCGAGTCCCTCTACTTGATGGGAGGACAGTGACACAAGATATCAGAACTATGTGTGTATTGTTTTTAACTTTGTCATGTATTTTGACACTTTGTCATTTATGTTTGAACTTTGTCGATTATGTTCGAACTCTGTCATGCTTGTATTTGAACTCCAAGATAAGTTAATGTTGCAACTCCATGATTCATTCCAATCTACCGATCATAATCTGTATTGCTCGGCGCCAACCAACATGTAAATAAATAGGTAGTTAAAGGGTCGGTGCTAATTCACAAAATGCCGAGCTTTACTACGTCGGCGTGGGGAAATTTGACACTAACACCCGAACCATACTGAACTCGGGCGAATAATAGCGCCGACATGATCAAGGTCGGCGTCAATCCAAATAGTGCCGACCCCCTTGACCATACTAACAGCGCCGTTCTCATTCTCGAAGTTAGCCTATATAACGCCTCTTGCAAAATGGAAGCATGCTAGCATCTCAAAATGTATACAGGTGCAGATCAAATTGAAATCTAACACATCAATTAACAACGTCAAACACTGTCAACACATTACAACAACTTCATAAACATTGTCCAGGAAAACATGGATAGTCAAATGGAACACAAGGCTCTTCGAATCCTACATTTCTACTTGGATGCGAACAAATTAGGCACCAACATCTGACACATAGTCTGGAAGGAGTTCCTCGTCCGATGACTCGGGATCCTCCACTGAAAGGCATGTGTGCTTCGATGAGGGTGCTTTACGCTCCGCATACTCTGCCTCAATTATATTAGCTGCCTAAGAATCCAACTCATCGTCGATGTCCCCTAATCGAAAGCCATACTTGCCTTGCTTTTGAAGTACTCCGCCTCAGCTATGTCGTTTGATTGGAGCAACCAATCATCGTCCTCTTCATCGAGCATTGGCACTAGATTGACATTGGCCGCATGAGGCAAAGATACACCATGCAGAAGACTCCCCACATCAGCGGGAAGGTCACCGACAACCCGATAATGAATGATAGGATCACCCGCAGGACCCGAAGCAAGGAGCTGCGACATCATGGAACGACCCTCATTGACCTTCTGTTTCCCTCGCCTGCCTTCCACCACTTGTGCAGCGTGGTCACTAGTGTCCACATCACCTGCATACAAGAGAAAATCAATTTTGTCACATAGTACTATGAACGACAGAAAGTCAAATAACCAGAATATGTTACTTCAAATCTTACCATCCGTTTTAGGAAGGTCTCCGATAAGAGCATAAATTCTCTTCAATGCTTCATCCTGGTCATCAATCTTCTTCCATATACGCTCTCTCCTATTATCTCCAAACTTGTCAGGGTTTCGTGCTCGGCTTTCACAAATGAACTTAGCCATCTCACAAGCCTTCTTTTTGTGGTTCCTATATAAGAATCAAGATGATCTCCTTTCTCCTTCAACCGAGCCTCGACCTTTTCTTGTTCCCAATATTCCTCCCAATCACATTTCTTAGTGCTATGTACAAACATAACATCGGTCTAGTGATGGTACCAGCATGAGAATCAATAAATTGATGTAAACACTGGTGTTATGACTAACCATATCATTGCTGACCGTATGTCCACAGTAAAGTCATACGCCAAGCTTAGAAGGCACAAGCCCATACTTCACCTGCACCCCGCAAGGGCAACATCGTTTGCCACGATGACATTGCGCTGCTACAAGTGATTCCTTCTTTCTTTTGGGCCAACGGGGCTTAGGTACATGCAGATACTCACTAAACAAACACTTTTGAGAGCCATACTACAACACATGCAAGTTAATAGTAATGGATGAAATGGTAAATCAATATATAAGAGGTAATGTTTTTTACCCTATTCTTTATGGAACAAACGAACTCAGGTATGGCCCCACTCTAATCAGCTTCAGCTACGACTCCACATTCATAGAGTGGCGGACTTTGAAGACGTTTGGCTATGGCCAGTTCCTTCTCCTGCTTTTACATCAGTGCAGGGTCCAGAGGTGGGGGGTGTAACACTCCGGTGTTACGCAAGCATTTGCATTGCTAATCATGAGCATAACATGTCATGACATTCATAATCATATGTGCTTAGGGTGTACCTTTAGTAAAATAAAAGTGTAGAAACTAGTATTGCATAACATGTTGTGATAATGTGCTAATGACATTCATCAAATTTATGCAACTATAAATTTCATATCACTTAGAATTATAAGGAAAATTTTTGGAGCTACTAAATCACTCAAAGTTTTGTCAAAGATTAGTTTTAAAAATGATATTTGAAAATATTCAAAAATCCTCCCTAAATTAGCTTTTATTCTAAAAATCAAAATCTATAAGAGTTTTGAGGTTGGCCCCTTAATCAAAGTTGTAGAGAATTAAATTCTAAGCAACTTTTATTTTTGGGTCATTTTCAGAAAAGGTCCTTTTCTTGCTCAAAATGAGATTTGAAAACTATTATTTGAAATTATTTGAAAATATGAAATTGGAAATTCAATTTCTAACCTAAACGGGCCGCCGCCTTGTTTTTGGCCTGCTGCTGGAAGCGGCCCAGCTCCGCCACCGCACGCGCGCACCGCAGCCATCGCCTTGGCCCGGCCCGCGTCCGCTCGTCCTCCTCCTCCTCTTCTCGCTCGCCCCGCGCCTCGCTGTCCGCCGCGGCAGAATGCGCCCGCCGCGTGGCGGCCGCATGCCGGCGACGCCCCCGCGTGGCCGCCCGTGGACCCCGCACGCGCTCCGCCTCAAATCTCCGCGCGCGTCCGGTCTCCATCCCACTCGCCACTCACTCGCTCCCTCTTTCCCTTCCTCCGGAGAAAACCGAGCGGGATCGCCGCTCACCACCGCCATCCTCGCCTTCACCACCGTGTTCCGACACCGATGGACCACCACCGTTCGATTGGTCGTGCACGAAGCTCCGCCACCTTCTCCTCTCCTCCGAACGGACCTCCGTTTGCCTTGTTCGCCTCCGGTAAGGCTCAATCGAGCTCTTCCCGCCGCGCCACCACGATAGGGCCGCCGAGCTCGTGCTCCGCCCACCGTCTTCCTCGCTCCCTCTCCATCCCCCTGAGCTTCTCTCTCGAGTTCGCTACCTCCTCGCGAACACTGTGCGCGCGCTCGCTGGATGGGTCGTGGCCGGAGATGGCAGTTGGCCGTCGGCCACCGCCACGCCGTCGCGGCTCCGAACGCCGACGAGGACGCCCTGTCTCCCCCCCCCCCCCCCCCCGTCGGTCGTCACTAGGCCACGCCCTGTGGGCCGCGCCTCCGAGCGGGCCTGCTCGCTCTTTCCCCCGCGCGCGTGAACCAGGCCGAGAACGGCCACGGGCCGGTTTACTTATACGGGCCGACCCAGTTTCAATAATGAAAATCGTTTTCTGTTTTCTTTTATTATTCATGATGAAAAATATTGTGGAAAATGTTTTTGTATTCATTTGAGCTCTAAAAATTGTGAAATAAATTTCTATTTACTCATTGGAACCAGATCTACAATATAAAAATATTGCATGTCATTTTTGGGATACTTTTCTGTAGAACTTTATTTAATCATGAATATTGCTGATAACTTGAAAAATGTGTAGAAAAATCTATAGGCTTCAGAAAAATATGATTCCTAAGTTTGTTAATCTTCTTGTGTCATGTACTTCCTAGGAAAAATATGTTTCATGCATGTGCTGTGGAAAACTTTGGAGGAGTAGTTCAAGTACCTTTAATGGCTGATTTTTGTTATTTTTGCTAGAGAGCAAACTTTGTATAAAACATGCATGTGATAATTTTTGTACAGTCATAGTATGCTATGAAGAACCTAGGAAAAATATTAATTCTATTGTTTGACACTTTTCATAGTACAAAGTAATTTCATGCTCATTTTTTATGCTATAGCTTGTCATTTTTGTATAGGATAGTTTACTTATCCAAATGCCATGAAATTTTTATGGTAGTCGGTTTAGGGTAGTATTATGCTACTGTAATTTTCTTAGATTTTTAGGAGCATCAGAAATATATGTTGCTATTCAAACCTATTATTATTTAGGGTTTAAGCAAGTGTTGCTTTAAGTGTTGCTTTAAGTGTGATTAAGAAATTAGTAAAGCTTTGGTGTATCTTTGAAGCATTTCATAAGATATGTTAACTTAACATAATAGTAGTAGAAGAGAATGCAGTAGATGACATGTGCTTGTAGTGTATAGTTTCTTGGATGATGTTGACTACCTTGCATTTCAACATATCCATTGCATTCATCTCCTTCGATGCAGGTTTGCATAATCACTTACGCGCAAAGCATCATACAGGATCGCAAACCGAGAACCCAGTCGTCTTACCCGAGGAGCCAGAGGAGCAGCTCGAGGTGCAGCAGCAGGAGGTGACCGAAGCCGAAGAGGAGGTCGGTGAAGAGCTCCTAGAGTGCCCCGACCACCGTCCGAGCTCTTTTCAGAGAGGCAAGCCCCGGAGCACTTCTCTCCCGGTTGCAAATAATTTATTATTAACTTTACTTAATTTGATGCATTACGTTTAGGAGTTGTTTGCAAACGTTGCTGCATTATACCTTGCTTACCTTTGTTATACTATATCCTTGTTACCCTGATATCCGCAGTCGAGTCAATGCTTAGCTGGCTTAGACCGGTAGAAGTCAGGTGATTTCCTGTCACCTGCGAGCTATAGGTGGTTACCTGGATCTGCTTGGATGACTATGAAGTCATTGTATAACTAAGTGTGAAATGAATTTGAGACCGGGCGGAAACTTGCAGGGTTTCAGACTGTAGTGTTTTCCGTCTGTGTCGATTAAGGACCGACCGTTGTTGTCCCTCGAGTCATGTTGAACGCATGCCTCACATTTAGCTGGCCGGATAAAGTACCTTCCGACCGCGAAACTGGGAGATTATTTGGGCCGAGTGAATTGCCCACAACGCACTGTACCGGAGCAGTAGTGGCAGGATACGGGGGCACGATGATAAGGCCAAAGAGCAGTCAGGCGGCCCCCGGGTACAAGTGGTTCCTGGCAAGCTCGCGACTTTACCTGAATGGTTGACTCGGTGACCAACACCTCACTTTAGCGGGTGAGTGAGGTTTATATGAGGAATAACTTACCAGCTGGTTAATAATCGATTCGAATCGCCATCGTTCACTGGATAGTGAACACTTGACTTGAGCTACTTCATCGTAGTAATCTTGATGAATCACGTGAATAGTTATGTGGAAGATGACATGATAACTATTGTTAATGAACAATGGTAATCCTTACTTGCTTAATTACATGTTACTCTAGCACCAGTGCAAACATAGTTGACAGGGTAATAAAGAGTTAATTATTGTATGCTTTTGGAAAGGAATTGTTAAGTTAAAAATGCTTTTCTTGCAAATGAGTCAGCTACCCCACCAGAAAGCCTATCATGATTCCTTGGTGTCTTTTATTTCTGGTTTATGACGGGTAAGTCTAACTGAGTACCTTCTCGTACTCAGGGTTTTGTTCCCACTTGTTACAGATGGGCAGATGTATTACGGCTACTATATCAACTGCCTCTATCCTGCGATGGGCGAAGCTTAGGACCATGGGCAATGGTCATTCGCTACTTCTCGTCTGATGCTTTTGCTGGAGATGATCACAAGCTGGCACTTTATTTCAAAATGTTGTGTGTGTGCGTGATTTGAACTACCGCTTCCGCTACTTTTATTCGAACCTGGTTTGTAATAACTATGTTTAAACTCCGAGGTATTTTATGCCACGAACATTTATGTAACTTATGATGGTGACCGCTAAACTTAGTACGATTTTGGCTGTTATGTGAAATGGTTTGAAATCCGTCGAGATTTCACGGACTACCGGGTTATACGGGCTTAAGTTTGTTAAATTGTCCTTCCATTGGATGATTTTCCTACTTAATCTCGTATAATTGGGCAGTTCTGTTACAGGGGGACCCAACGATGGAAATGGTCATGGTTAAGTGTCGCATTGATAAAAACGTCAAACAGAAGGTACCTCAAGTCCACCTTGTCAGGGCCATCGATCCATTGGAAAAAAAAGGCATGCCTCATCAAACTACGGTTGCCAACAAAAACACAAGAATGTTTCAACATTCCATTACAAAATAGCCACGGGATATTCTGGTACAAAGAAAGCCTTACACAGTAATTGTTGCAGCAGTAGTATGCCCTCGTAGCAGTGTCTTCATGCCTAGATTGACGCACCCTAGCTGGTCTGCCACAATCACAAATAGGCACGGGAAATTGTCGTAGTTCAACTCTTTCGGCCGACCCCTCTCCTCCCACTTATGCCTACAGAAAGAGCCCATCATCTACAAAAATGAAGAACTTAGCCACAACCAACAAAAAACTCAATACCAATTACATGTATCCAAAGACACTTACACAAACCCTAACCAACCTTAGCCACAACCAACAAAAAACTCAATACCAATTACATGTACCAAGTCATTTTTGTATCTAATAACTAACCACATAAAAAACAAAATTAACATACCACATCAACATATATTGCAATGAATCAATGATTTAAAACATATATATCTCATGAAGAACACAAACAAAACAACCCTAGCATTGAAGCATGAAAAACCACTAAGGCAAATGGATCTAGCCGGATACAATGACAGAGGGGGAGGAGGATTACCTTGGGAAATCGTCCACAACATCAACACAAGCTCCCTGAAGATGGGTTTTTGGGTTTATGATTCGTGGGTACAGAGAGTGAGGGAGGATGTGCTGGTTGGAATGGAGGACCTAAGGAGGAAGGAGGCCACGGCGCGGGCTAAGTGCCCCGACCTCAGCGTTGAGTCATATCTGAAAGTCCTATGTTTGGTGTTGGTAATTAGTGACAATGCCTAAGTACTAATCCTATGCCTAAGTTGTATGTAGCATATGAGGATTAGTACATTCCAAGGTTGATGGCAAGACGGACATGGTGATCATGATGGCCACACTTGGATTTGGACGCAACCCTACGTGATCAAGGCAAAGGTATATATTTAAGGGTTATGTTTTAGTAACCAAGACACCTAGTGGGTGTGGTTACATTATAGGATAGATAGTCGTACTATAAAGAGAGGAATGACGCGGCTATTGAACTCCTAAGTGCCTCTAGGTGTGCATTTCATAATCATATGCATTTGGATAGAACTAATAACGCCTCGAAAAATAATTATGAAAATGCTAACACACTCACACTTGACGAGATCACTTGGTTGTGTTAGCATGTTTACGAAGGCGGTGGAGTTTGAGCGGTAGAGAGGGTTTGGGAGACTGAAACAACTCAGGACTGCTTGAACGAACTGGAAGACGGCCGGATCCTCACCGACTGCGCTAGATAGCTGGTACGTGCGCCCATGCATGGTGTGGCGTGGTGAATAGGCGACGGCGTCGAGATCTAGCCCGCCGTCGCCGTGTGCCAGAGGCGCTGGCCGCCGGCAGCTGCGGGACGCGGCGCTGACGGTGATGGCGCGAGCCGGGGAGGGGTGCCGGAGCATCACCGGACCCACGCGGCTCCGAGGAGGGGCCGGGCTCGGCTCGCCTGAGGACGAGTGGAAGGGGGCTCGCCTCGGCACCCCGCGCGGCGGCCGGCGGTGGATAGAGCGATGGCAAAGCAGATATACATTCGTGCCTGCAGCTTCCATCGTCGCTCGGGGGTGGGCGCGCGGCGGACCACTCGCCGCCTCTCGCTGCCTACGGGCCGTACGGGCGGCGGACGGGTGGCTCCTCCCCCATCTCCCCTTCCCGCAGCGAGTGTCGCCGGGGTGGGAATGAAGAGAGAAAGAATCGGAGAGGGGGAAGGGTTTTGGGTGGTTTTGGAGTTTGGACGGAAGGGAGGGAGAGAGAAGAGCGAGTGGAAGAAAGCGAGAGCTCTTTTGGACACAGATTCAGTGCCTCAAGGCACCATGTACTCCTCATCTGTACCATACACCATGCATGCAAGGGCTAAGGAAGGCTGCAAAGCTTCTTTCTCACGAGTAATCAACCAGCAGCAGCATCCCAAATACAAATTTATCCAACCAAGAAAGGAGTGTCTTCCAGATTATACATTTTTTTTTACTGCTGTTAATACTCCTACGTACGTGCACAGTCAATGATAAAAATTCCCGAAAAAAATCATTAGAAGTGGGAACAAATTTGAGTGACCTGTTTTCCCAACCGTTTTGCGGATCTCATATTTTTACAGGAACGTTCCCGCGGAAGAGTATCATATTTGGGAACATAATTTTGAACAACAAAATTATGTTTTTTGAATTAATTTCCACCTTACACACGTGGTTTCCACACCACATTATTTTTCAAATATATAACCCAACCCAACCCCACCCCACCCCTGAGTTCTCAATCTCTTGCTCCATCCTTTCTTCCGGTTCCACCAACAGCTATCCACAAAAAGGAGGCAGAACCGTCACCGCGAGTGAGGGAATCTTGGCACAGCCAACATGACGTGATCTCAACGCTCAAAATAACTAATGCGCGCGTAGTCTCTAGAAATTGAATTTCACCAGATTCAGTTTTGGGCACGACCAATATCCACTAACTAGTATAATGCCCGTGCTAACGCTACGGTGACATTTGGTAATGCAAATCAAACAACCAGAAGTGATTTACTTGCATAATACTTAGTTTCAAAAGATCTAGATCCAATATAACTGAACCTCTTTGCCAAAGAAAGTTTTATTGTCTCGGATTCAACAATATCATTACAAAGCAAGACTCTTGACACAAAACTGGAAACATTACTCAGTCTTTCACATGACATATTGGCAAAACGTGCACATTCATGCATAACCTTATTTCGCTCTACTCCAAACTTCTCAGTTCTTGACCAGTTGAATCCTCATATTACCAGCTCCGCATCTCCACTGCAAGATAAGTTAATGCAGTAGCACTATTGATGCATGTTACAAGGAATTTGGAGTGTTTCTATTTATTAACTACCAAACATAGCAAACAATCTCACCAGTCTGCAGCGACAACCAAAGCAGCTAAAGAGGCACAAGTTCTAAGATCAAAAGGCCACCACACTGCCCCCTTCAACTTCCATGTCGCCGCTTCTCATCTCCTGGCAAATTGCCAGATCCGTAAAATCTGCATGGTTAAAAATTAGTTACAGATTGCAGATACAGATTGAAGTAACAAGTCCTTTTAGATTTAATAACTACTCTATTAGGAACCTGTTAGCAAGCACTGTGGTTAAAAAGATGCAAGATCCAAGTGCACAGGATAACCAAACTGTATGTGTTCATCACTAAACCTAAGCTGAAGCACACCCAAGTTCAACTATTCCATCAGTTCTCTAGGATAACCAAATATTGTACGGCGACCTTTGGTAGTACAAATCAAACATTCAAAATATAATATATGCATCGGTGACAAAGCATAGATTGATAGATGTGATATATTTAAGATTCACACAAAAACAACGATACATAGTTAGATAACACTGATCTCATTTAAAATACATTTGTAACAGAACCGTCCAAATTATAAGAGCACAAGTATAAAAACAATCACCGAAGTGATCAAATTCTCACACTTGAGCCCATATAACTCCGGTAGTCCAATGAAATCACGAGGGATTTCAAACCAACCAACATACAAGCCAAGATCGTAGTGATTCAACATAACAAGTCACATGTTACAATCATTTCACAATTAATTCAATATACATCGGAGTTCAACATAGTTATTAAAACTTACATTGAAAAGTAGCGGAAGCAAAGTAATTTGAAACTAACATTGATCTTATTTCAAATACATGCCAGTACCACGGTCGACTTCCAACAAAAGCATTAGAGATAAGGTAAATAAGAAGGATCATGCCCGTGATCACACTCCGTCACTAAGGCAGGAGCCAACCAACTCTTGCAGTCACCAAGATACATCACAACCTGCAACAAGTGGGGATAAAACCCTGAGTACGACAAAGTACTCAGCTAGACTTACCCGTCAGAAACCAGAAATAAGGTGACACCAAGGATCATGCAAGGCTGATATAAAGTGGGCTGGCTTGATAACATTTTGCATAAAAGCTTAATACAGATAAGTAATCATTAATACGTAAGCATCAAGTTAATCATCATTAACCTGTCATCTATATTAGCACCTGTACTAGAGCACTCACTTTATTAGGAGCAAACAATATTAACCATAGCAGGTATAAATTGAGGCAACCTTTTCATCGTGATCCAATTAACCATCCGTTCAATTTAATTGAATCTACGTTGCCGCTGCTCAAGTCAAGTGCTCACTAACCGGGAGCGACGGCGATTCGAATCGAATTCCTATCCAGCTGGAGGGGTATTTCTAACACTCACCGCACAGGCCCCTACCAGGGTCGCATAAGCCACCTTTTCATATGATTCAGGAATCGCGGGTCCGAATGATGTCGCGATCCCAAGGGCGACACTCTGTCAGGTGATAGGGACTCTAACCCCCCTTGGTCTCACGCCAATGTCCCCAAGCACATCATTTCTCTCCTCCAAGAAGCAACCTACCATTCGAGTCCCGACCTGAATCACATTACTCGGCTTCGCGGTCGGAACGACTTATCCGGCCAACTAAGTGTTAGACTGCGTTCAACATGACTCAAGGACGTACAGCGAATCGGTCCTTAAACGACTCAGACGGGGATAGATCCACACCCAAGACCTCCATGTCTTGTCGCTTCATTATCATCATCCCGCCCGGTCTCATTTTATTTTATTAACACATGGTTCCATTCCACGATAGCAAATATAGCCAACCATGCCATATATGAATATCCCTATATCTCGCAGGTGACAGGAAATCACCTGACTTCTACCGCTTAAAGCAGGGCTAAGCATCTACTCGATTCTAGTCTATGTAGGATTTAAGGATTCATATATCTGGACAAGGAATGATATAATGCAGCAAGGGTTTCCAACCAACTCCTACCACTTAATGCAACAATACTTATAACATATATATATAATTAATTGCTTTGAAGATAGGAGGCTTATAATGCTCCGGGGCTTGCCTGGGATCCGACTCAAGTTAGAGTATATCAGATGAGTTCGCTTGGCGAGCATCTTCCAATCTATCACTTGTCCGGTCCTTCTATCTTCGGGATAGACCCACCAACTCCATCTTCGGGTTTGGCTCCACCACACGTCCTTCACGTGGTGCATCTAGCGTACCTAAATGAAATGCAAGATGCAAGTGCATGAATATAAGGAAATGCAATAGATGATGCATCACACGTTAATCAAGGCAAGTATAAGGTTATAGTAAAGACACGTAAGCACATCACATTACTTAAGTAACCTTACACAAACAAACATGCTTAAATAGCAAAGAAAGCAATACCAAGCATGACATAAGATTTACAAAGTCTCAGGTGTAATAGCTTAATCACCAAAGACATGAATCACACTTAGTAATACCCAAACAAAGTAACCAAGCAATCATGTATTTTTAACAATTCTGGACATACATGCAGTAGCTGGGTAAATCAATCATATCTGAAGTTCTACAAATCCAAATGACTTGCAAGAAGACATCATAGAAAGCTTATGGAATTCTCTACATTTCATTTATAATCATCATAGCATGATTCCAAAGTCTAACATGTCGAATTTATACAAACACAGAAACTGGTCTAACAAGACAGAGAGCAAGCAATTCTGTAACTCAACTTTAAACAGCTATAATTCCTAAACCACATGGCCAAATACCACCAAATCTTAACAGCAGCTAGATATATAAATTATCTTCAACTTTTGTATAAATAAGTTTCATAACAAAGCACATTATCATGAAGAACTTTGCTAAGTTCCCAGATCTGTCCAGAACCTCATTTGCAAGAAATAATTATTAACTTATATTGCAAACATATAATTAGACAAAACCAACTTTATCAACATTTCATACATGACTAATGAACACTAGAAAACCTAGTGTCAATTACTAAATAAATTCTTTTAATACATTTTCTTAATTTATTTAGATCATTAGGTGGAATTATGACCACATTATAAAGATACTCAATAAATTCTACCAAAATTACAGGGGCCTACAAATACTCTCAAAAGTCTACTGTACAAATTTCAAGCTAATTGGACATGTATCTCAACCTCTATGAAAAAGACAAATAGTTATGGCAATAAATCATGTGAGAGCAAGTTAAACCTAAAACTCAATACTTTCTGTGAACACAAGGCTATATTATGAATCAATATGATAGAGAAACATCATACTAAGGTAATGGAACAACATTTTCTATTTTACCATTTATATATTATTTATAAGCTATTTATCAAGCTATAAACAAGTTAAATCAATAACTTGAGCATACAGTAAGCAATGACCATGAAATTTATACCACAGTACATACATAGCATGACAATCCTACTATAAAAATTTCACATCATTTGGAGCATCACAACTCAAGATATAAAATGACAAGCAAAATAATATAGATTTCCTTATTTATCAAGGTCCAATCAAAACCCTAAGAAAACAGTGAACAATTAGTATGTTTAATATTTTTCCTAGCAATTAAATGTCATCACAAAATTAACAAAATAAGAATCATCATTTTTGGAGTTCTAAAACTCCAGATCTTGCTCTGGTTAAGTTTAAAGGTATTTAAGAGCATTTTTAACACTTAAATAAAAACATCAGAAAATATCTATAAACATGTAACATATTATGACTCCACTAGATAGACCTTTTCTCAAGGTTTCCAAAAAGTCCACTTTTGCTATTTTTAGAATTACCTAGCAAGAGATATGAATATTTGAAGATTTACATATTTTCTAAAATTCAAAAACTAAATCTAACTACTTCACCCGAAAACTGCTAAGTGCACCCGAACGCGTACCCCATCCCTGCCCTTCATAACCGACACGTGGGTCCCCTGGTTCAGCCGGGCCCGCACGTCAGTCACCCAACAGACAGAGGGAGAGGCCTTCTTCTTCCTCTCGCTGGCGACAGAGGAATGGAGGGGGAGAAAACCGGCCGGGCCGGTTGCGCCGGCCGACCGCCGGCGGCTCGACGGCGGTGGAACAGCGCGGAGGAGCAGCACGACGGTGAGGCGCACCTACGGCCACCCGCAGCGTGACCTGCGGTCGACCGTGGCCCTCTAGCCACGCGAGCCGAGCGCACGGCGGCGACCTCGCCGCGGTGGCAGCACGGCGGTGCAGCGCGACGCCTGAGCGGCTGCGACGTGATCCGCCCGGGCCCGCATGAGGTCGAGAGAGGGTTTGGTAAGCGAGCAAGGGGCGTGGAGGAGCAATAGCACCGGCGGCAGCGAGCTCGGCACGGTTGGCCATGGCGGCCTTCGCGGCAGTGGCCACAGAAGAGCGCTCAAGCGCGGGAGAGAGTGGAGGAGGGTGAGCGGTGGAAAACCCAGAGCATCCAGGCGCGGCTCGGTGACCATGACGCGTGAGGAGGCAAGGCACGCGGCAGAGAGAGAAGGACGCGCGGCGTCCATGGAGGAGACGCACGGCGCATGGCCGCCACGCCCATCCCTTAGGGGACACCTGTCGAGCACGTGGCGGGCTTCGGTGAGGCCGTATTGGGGCGCCATTTTGGGCTCGATACAGGCCGATTTTCGAATTGGGTCAAATAGCAAAGTTGTTCATCTCAGTATACTCTACAATTTTTATTTAAACATCCTAGTCATAAGACCCACAAATTAGGAGATAACTAAGCCCAAAGTTAACAGTGTCAACGACTTGATAATGCTTAAGTTGAGCTCGGTCTTTGCTGATTTTGAGATGCCCACCTTGCTCAAACGAAGTCCAACTTTTTGCATACTCTTCTCCATCACATTATCTTCAACTTCTACATTTGGCTCAACTCTAGTTGTTTAACAAAAACTCTAGAACGCGGAATGTCACTCAAGTTGCCACTACTTAGACTTAAAATATTGCTAAGTCTGAAAACATTTAGAAGATTCAAAATGGTGATCCATGTTTAGTAGACTTAGAGATGGATTTAGCCTTTGGCCTTTTAACCAAGTTTGTTGCATACAACTCAAGCTACAACTTTGATTAAAGGCTCATGGACTGGTTCAGCTTGGTTATGGAGATAAAGATCACCAAACATGTCAACTTATTGCTGCTAACTCAGGACTTAGAATATTTTCTAGGCTTTGAAAAACAGCAGCTGATTCCACATTGTGATCTCTATTTGACTAGGTTAGAGGTCAAACTAGCTCTTGACCATTAAATAAAGTTTGTTCTACACAAGATGAACTACAACTTTTGTTTAAGGTCAAACCTCATAACCGGTACAGAAGTCAAACTTTCACTTTGGTCAAAGTATCAACTCGATAAAGCTAAAACTAGGGTTTTAGGCCAATCGGGGCAATTTCTTGACATTTGCTCAACATAAACCCTTCATGACTTTTGTTGTAGAGTTCATCTAGAGTCATTTGGGCAAAGTTGCAAAGCTTGGTTGATGATCTATAGTTCCATTAACTTAATGGGGCAAAATCCAATAGGAATGGAACTTATCATTTCATGTGACTTTTTGATTCCAAACTTCATGAAACTTTTCTAGGGGTCACTATAGATAGGTACTAAGGTAAGACACATGAATATATTGCCATAACCCCACCCAAGCATATAATTTAAAAAGGGGCCTATATGTAAAGCAATGGTGCAACGTCCAACTTTAGGTCAGGCTCATCTTCATAGGTTGACCTTGACATTGTCATCTCCACTTAATCTGTCATGTTTGAGCTTAAACCCACTGCTTAGTGAGTAACAAACACCTGGGGTGTTACAACATTGATAACTTCATAGGACAAACTCAAAGAGTTAGAACTACAATAAGTAATTCTGCCAAATCTTCCTAGCCAGCAGATTATCCATTTCATTCAGAATCAATAGAGCATTGTAGGAAAAAAAATATGAACAAAGATCACAGAAGAAAGGCATCACCTTGCAGCCTGTAAATAGGAACTCCTCACAGTGTCCTCAACTCCTAGTAGCATATAAAGAAAACTCAGGAAAAACATAACCAATATTAAATTACTGAAGTCAACACCCACTATTGTAGTTACTAAAGAAAACAAGCTTGCAGCAAGTAAATTTAACTTCCAACCATCCATAATAATTCAATTGCCAATGGTCAAAAGCAGGGGGGGCCAACGTTTGGTTCAAAATAGAAGACCAAGTTCACCAATTTGTTTTTTCCTATTATTTAAATTCTTGGCTAACTTTATGCTAGAGCCTAAGGCCAAGGTTAATCACATCAAACGATAACAATTAGGTAAATGCTATAAAACCAAAATAAAAGATATGGCAAGAGCAAGGAATCTGTACTTTATGAAAACAAATCTTAGCTTTGTTTTCTAAATTTTTTCTGTTCAATCCTTCGCATGGATTTTCTATGCAAACTTTTGGAAGAAATGAGAATAAGGAACAATAGAAAAATGAGACAAACATCCCAAACCTCCACTCGAAAGCATAACTCAGCTCTGATTTCCCTCTGCAAACATTTAGAACAAATGAGAGCAAGGAACAACTGCACAACTACATCAATCTACTTGCCATACAGTAATTTCAGAAGGAAACAATACATCAATCTACTCCAAGCAAAAACCATTGCATTATGTAACTTCTTAATGCAACACTAAAGTTTCTTATCTCACCATTTATGTTGGCATTATTAGTAATTAACTGCCTACAATATGCATAACTTTACGTGAGCTCAGTAGCTTACCTTGCCAATGTGATTCCTGGACCAGAATTTTCTTGATGCTTTCAGAAACTAATCCATGAAACACAAAAAACTGAGCAACTTACAAAATTTACTCCCATTTTCAGATTATCAACATGCCACAGAAGTTCAGAACTTAATTAGATATGACTAATAAACAATTAGCATGCATACTTATAGTAATTTGAGCTCTAAAATTTAGGTCCTACAAAAAAATATCGCATGGCAGTCACATTCCCTCTCCGTTTCTCAAAACAGTTATACTGTTTCTCAAAACTCACACAGTCCAATCGCTGTCGTTGCCATGGCAGCGCCATGGCCGAACCCCTCAGTGCGGCCGCCTCGCCTTGGCACCAGTTGCCTTGTGTGTCATTAAAGCCCTTGCTGTTACATTTTTTTGATTGTTCAATAAAGGAAGGCGGAGTCTAAAATCATTACAAAGTCTGATGGACTCACTGAGTTTAACATTAGTCTGACCATGAGCCTCCTCAAAGGCTTGCTGTTACATGAACAACACAATTTTAGTGTGCACTAAATCCTGAATACACTGAACAATTCATAAGCTGCTGAAGTTACATGCAGTGTGAATTGACACTCATTTCTGAGTCGTACACCATCTCTCAACAGATCAAAAGATCCACAGAATTCTGATGAGAGATGAGTTCTTACTGATGCAGAAGCTGCAGCCGCTGGCGACGTCAGAGAGAGGCCTTACAATCCCAGATAGCTGACATTGAGGGTGGCATTTCCCTCAGTGAAAGTGAGCGGTGGTGCGTCACTGCTACTGCCTCCTGCAGAAATACTCAAATAATTAACATATAGAGGCATAGAGCAAGCAAGATTGTAATCTTTATAGTATGAAATTTACTATCACAAGTACTTCTTAGCTGAGAAAAAAATCCAGTCCAGTAAATTATAAGCAAGAGACGCCTAGAAAAAATAATTTCAAAGAAATAAATCATAAATAAAAATAACATATAGATCTCTTTTCTTTGCTAGTAATTAATAAAGGAGAAAATAACAGATGAACCATAATTTTTTTGCTTTAACAAAATCATAGATATGTTCCAGTTTATTATCTATTTTGCTGGGGGGAAGGGGGTTTATATATGTACCTAGTGTTAAGTAATAAAATATAAAGTACATGATTTTGCAACAGGTCACTTTCTTATCCCTACAACCTCATTTTACAAGACACTTTCAGGAAATAAAATAAAAGAGAAGGACATAATTTATGTTCACCTTTTCATCTCCTTTAAGATATTGGTTGAATTGCCTCGTAGGTATGAGGTCTAACATGACACAAAAAAAAGTGATATCAGATTCTCTTGTTTCAACAATAAATGAAAGATAGCAAAAATGAGCTGCACTCACCTCTACTGAATTCAGTGGTTGCTTCAATCTCGTATTGTCCTGGCTAAGATCCTTCTTTTTCTCCTTTTTCAAAATTATGAACAAAGAAATTGAAAGAAGAGGAAGAAACATTGAAATATAGAAGTGTTGTAGAGGAAGAAAGCAGCCCCCACCTTGGTGAGGAAAGCATGGTATGCTAATGCGCAATAGAAAAATAATATCTCCACCAACTTTGTATGGCTCTGTATGCAGGATTGGAAAATGTTACCTCATCAGTGAGCTTCGGTTGAATAAGGTTCTTTGCATAATGAATATAATTCTTCAGAAATTTGACAATTAGCCTGTCTTGCTTGGCTTTCTTGCCTCTTCTATCCTGACCACAGAGCAATACTCCACAAAAAATGGTTGCATTAGCATAACCGTCATCTTCTTCAGCATATCCCTCTTTATAAAGATACCTCTTGATCTTGCAGTTTATGAGGTTGTCTTTTATTAAGCAAATGAAAAGAATGGAAGAATTGAAAACAAATATATTCTACTGTAAAACAGCAAAGCTACCTTCATCATCAGTGCAATATCTATGCATTCGTGCAGCGTGTTCTGAAATTTGCCGATCAATCTCAGGATCCATTTTAAGAAAATGCCAGAGTAATAAACATCCATCTTAAGAAAATAGCATACACATTGCACAACATAATATCTGGAGCTGGATCGTTAGCAACATATGCAAGCAGGTTTGGACAAGGTTCTAGCTTCTAACTTGTTTACTACACATGAAAACCAGTTATGCAAATGATAGGATTCCGGGTCAGTAAAGAAAGAAAGAAAAGAAATTGATGATATGCCTCGTTTACTTTGCAGAGACAGTGATCCTTTTCAGGTGAGATTCAAGAAATTCGTCCTAAAAGTAATCAGCTAGTAGCGAAATTGCTTGAGAATGGAGATCCCCTACCACCCTCTGCACCAAGTTTCAGATGCCCATATCAACCGCATGAGAAACACTAAAGATGACGACAAGAAGCAAATAATTTAATCCAACAAGCAGGGCAGGGAGAATCGAACCTTTGAGCAACAGCTCAAGGTCATCGGACTGTTGGCAGGCGGACAGCAGCCTCTGTGCTCTGCCTCTAACCTGCGCGTTGATGTCGCGGTGCTTGTTGACGTGTGGTCGCTTCTGCGTTGTGCCCGCTGCCTCTGAGTCCTCCTCGACAAACCAAGTGCCAAATCCACTCCTCCCTTCGCAGCATCCGATCGTACTTCGCCGGATCCGGCTGCTCCTTCGCCTCTGGCGGAGAGGGAGATCCCATCCTTGATGATTGATGTGGGGCCGCCCATGGTGTGGAGGACAAGAGGTGGAGGTGGAGTAGGCCCCAAGCGGAGGGATCGCCGCGCGCTCGCGCCCACGCCCACGTTGTCGTGGCGGAGGAAGACGAAGAGGTGGATCGCGTCGCTTATTTCGCGTGGTGAGGGACGCCGAAGAAAGATCGGTGTTGGATTTTTTTTCTAGAAAAATCGATTGGAGGGCGTCGTGGGAATCGAACACAGGATGGCTCGCCTGGGCGCGGCGCGTTGTGCGGTGCGGGGTGGAGGCGTGGAGGTGTGAGTCCATCACCTCCGGCGCCTTCGGCCTGCCGCGGGGTGACACCGGCAAGGTGGCAGCTGGTCCAGGGGAACCCTAGCCGCGGGATCCCCCGCTCCCCCTACTCGTCCATGCCACCGCCGCGCACCCTGGATTCCGCCCGCTTCGAGGAAGAGCTGAGCCGCGCCTCGTGGCAACAGGAGAGAGGAGGAGGTTCTAGGGGAGGAGGAGGAGCATGGGTGATGGTGATTGGCCTACGGCGGCGGCGAATGGAAGGCAAAGATCCGCGTCGGGGGCTCGGGGAAAGAGATGCAAACGGATGATGTTTCATTTCTTTTGTAAATCTCTACAAAAATAAACAACCTGCGGCGGGGGATCGAACCTGGGCTGCGGGGCATGGCTGTGGGGTGCTGTTCGTGCGGGGTGGGGCTGAGTTTGAAGCCTTGCATCAAACTTTCATCCGGTTTGGTTGGTTAAAAAAAAAAAGATTTTAATGAAGATAATTTTCTGTGTACAATTTTCTGAGTGTATGATGATTGAAGGCTTTCAGCGGGGGACGTTTTCTTTGGTAGACCTAGGATAATTTAAGTGTTCCATTATAGTAGAGATACCAAAGGAACAAGGTGTTCTTTTCTCTTTTCTTTTTGTTATTTATTTATTACAATGTTTCTATCTACATTAGATTAGATGCAAACTGTTGTTCTACTCCCTTGGTCCTGAAATATAAGGAATTGTCAAAATATGTACCAAAAATACAAGGTATTCTAAGTATTCAGTCTTTCCTGTCTCTCCTCTGTCTTTACGTAATAACCGAGCTACTCACCCCCTCCAAATTAGTAAAGGGTAATACGGTATTTTGCCAGACTCAAATCGCTTCAATTCTTTATTGGACAACAACAGCAGCATCCAGCCACAAATGCATTGCGGCGGCCTCGTCGTCCAACTCACTCCATGACGGTGTTTGAAGCTTAACGGGCCGCAACAGCCACAGATGCGAGCCCAATAAACATGCACAGCAATTTACAGAAAACGTTGGGTCACAAGCTCATGGTCACGGTCACGGCACAACGCTCTAAAGTCCAAACAGGTGACTGATGTAAAAGCAGCTCTTCATCAGTCACCTGTCATCTAGATACACCCAGCACAGTAACCTAACCATTTGGGCACCAGAGGTATGTGTGATAATGAGAAATCATATAGCAGTCGATGACAACAATGAATCTTTGAATATTGGGAGGAATAGGGAATATGGTCTTACCACGATTCTCTGAATCTATCTAGAAACAAGAATTACATGGATGAGCAATAAACAGTAAACACCCACCGATGCAAGTTATCACACACAGCTCACGTTACAACAACAACAACAACAACAACATAGCCTTTTGTCCCAAGCAAGTTGGGGTAGGCTAGAGATGAAACCCAAAAGAGACGAGAAACAGGGAGACACATAAAGGGACATAAAGGGCACAAGACAAAAGATGTCACGGTTCAGGCACGTTGATTGCTAATCTCCAAGCGCTCCTGTCCATAGCAAAAATGGCTGGCTGCTCACTATTCATCACTTCTATAAGCACATGCTACTTCAGTCAGCTTTCATTCGGGTCAACAAGTTGCTGCTGTTAAGCTTTGGTGTTTTGACGATTTGTCACGCCACTCTTCCCACCAAGACTGGCACCATCTGTGTCAGTAGACTGAGCGAAAATCAAATCCCATCTACTTTGAAGATTTTCTAGTAGTGCACATCCACTGCCGTGGCTTTTCAATATCATCGCCTGTTGTTGTTGGTACATGCCAGCTTCCATCTTCAGATTCCTACATCCAAGAATGGTAATAGCATGGACTGTGTTGTTCAGTTTTTTCAAGGCATATGATTGTTTCTGTAGAGGATATAAACTTTATACAGATTTTACTTTCATCACCTGAACAACAATTGAATAGGGAGGCGGCAAGTGAAGGGTAGGGCCACGCCCAGAGAAAGTTAGTCTGACCTGCATAGAGTTGCATAGGTTATCCACATTGAAACTTGAGAGGGAAAGAAAAAAAAAAAGAAGCACAAGATCCAAAGAAAGTCTTGTAGGGTCACAAAACTACAAAAGGGTTTGGGCCTCAGCATGAGTGTACCATGCCTGAATTTATGAGCAAGCCTTTTGTGCTCCTTAAGGCTTAAAGTGGAGCAGCATCAGGCTCTAGACAATGCAGACTTCATGGCTGTGTAATGTAAGAGATATACCTGATGTTTCTCTTTCCACCTAGGAAAAAAACTAGTGCCAAGCAGTTGAAACAAGTGGTCTCGCATCTCATCATTTGTAACAAGCAACGACCGGCAACTGACAGCTGCATACAGCCAATACCTGCAGCAGAACAGGAAGAGATGATTTGTGGATATAGAAGATATATAAAATGACCGTGCGTTGAAACAATATACAAACTGATCCTTTAAATGGGGAAAGCAAACATTAGCATGCCCTAAATCACTCCCTCAACAGAGTGCACTCCCTACAACCTTTTGGTAAATATAAATGATCCAGCTCGAAGAGCTTTTCCTTCATATGAATTTGCTGCTATGTTAAGCAGGAATAAGGGGCTCACCAATCATCATTGGAACCAGGAGGGGTTGCATACAGAGCTCCAGCATTCCTCCAACTCTCCAGAATCTTCTGGTTGTATGGAGCTTTTGCAGGACCACCATTTACACGGTTCCTATGCAAAATGATCAGTGGCAACTTCTTTGATTTAGTTACTCTCTGTATAGCATTTACAACAGAGTTAACCTACAAGGAGAGGGGGATCCGAACTTGGTATTATTAGCTCTGTCTGCCTGCCTTTGTGTTAAAGAAGTATTGGATCATAACTTTACTGGTTGGCTGAACAAAAGCCTCCTACCTGTGAAAAACTGAAAGCTTTACTATTGTAAAGGCCTACATTAGCAGCGTCTATAACAGCATTGAATGGTCCATGGCGACGTAGCCAGTTCTGCAGAGATGGGGTCAGAGAGACAAGCTTATAGAATGAAAAAAGAGTAGCACTATATGGGATGGAGGTGAAAGAAGATGGTGATGGATTGGAGACAGACCTGGAACCCGAGGAAATCTTCCTTGACCTCACGTTTGATGGCAAGTTCGGTGAGCGAATTTGCAAAGTTGTCAGTCTCCGTTGGATCAATGTCTATGCAGACAAGCTTCTCCCCACAACGTTGGCATGTCCCATCCTCGTCCATCTCGGTCCAGCCAACGCTCCATGGCCCCTTGCCAAGCCATCCCTGGCCATGCCAGCCGCCGCCGCCCTTGACGATGCCCTCCTTGACCTTGCTGGGATCCCACTTGTCCACCCCCGCCTGGGACGCTGCGTCCGACCGGAACCAGGCCTCGACGACCTGGGCGGTCGTGTCGCAGACCTGCCTGACGAGGGCGCGCGTCCTGTGCAGGAGCCTGTAAACCTCATCGGCCTTGCCCTTGTCCGCATTGACGCGGAGCAACGCGGCGAGCTCGGGCTCCTCGGGCACGACGCCAGAGGCGTCCATGTGGGCCTCGACCTGCTTGGCGCCGTCGGCGTCTTTAGCATCGCAGTAGGCGAAGAGGGCTGGGCCGTACGAGCGGAGGCGCGGCGGGGTGCCCGCAGCGGCCATGCGGCGGACGACGGAGAAGGCCATGGCGGGGTCGCGGGTGGCGGCGGCGAGGCGCGCGACGCTGGTGAGGGTGGCCTCGTTGGGCTGGACGCCGTCGGCCTCCATCCTGGCGAAGATGTCGAAGCCGCGCTGGGCAGCGGCAGCGGCAGCGGAGCTGTCGGTGTCAGAGTCGGTAGCGGCGGCGTTGGAGCAGAGGTAGAGCAGGCAGTTGTAGTGGTGGAGGGAGAGCGGGACGGGGGTGTCCGGGGAGAGGGCGTCGTCGTAGAGGCGGAGCGCGGTGGTGAGGTCGGCGTTGCGGGAGCACATGTCGAGCTGGTGGCGGAGGAGGCCCTCGGGGGATTCGCGGGCGCGGCGGCGGCGGGCGGCCTTGCCTTCGCCACTGCTGGGGCTGGAGTCCTCCAGCGCTGGGGCCGTGGCGGTGGAGGAGGAGTGGCGGCGTCGGCGAGCAAAGGGGATGTGTTCGACCAAGAGGCGGCGGCGCTGGCGAGGTGGGGTGAAGAGGAAGCGGAGGGTGGCGGCGGTGGGTCGGAGGGCCGCCGCCGCCATGGCGGCACGCATGGTTTTGCTGGGGTTCCGGATTGGGTTTGGGTTGGGCCTTGCTTGACTGACCTCCGGAAATTCAATTCCTCTTCCGTCTTTTATCGTTTCTTTCCCATTCCCCTTCTCTTTCCCATTAGCCGGTCTACGATTGGATGAACAGAGACAGGACAGAAACGAAATCCCAAATCAGATAACCAATTCCACAGATGAATATGAATATGCAGACACAAGTCAGTTTCCTTTATTCTGTGCTGCTGTTGTACAATTCTCACCGTCTTTCACAACCCCACCGGCTAATGCTCAATCTGAATCCCAAAGCCACCACCAGATTCCTTGAAACATCCAAACATAGACCCTGTTCATTCGGCTTATAATCCGTCTTTTTCAGCTTGTTTTTTCAGCCAAAACAGTATTTTTCTCTCACAACAAATCAGCCAACAGTATTTTTCAACCGGCTTATCAGCACAGCCGAACGGCTCCATACTTATGCTGCCTCTGGTGAATCCATTGCCCAATCATATGCTATTATGCTACACTAGCTCTACAAAATCTATCGACATTCCGAAATAAAAGGGGAACAGCAACACCACCTCGAAAAAGAGCTCTACACCAACACAGATCCCTCCCAAAAACAGAGGACCTTCCAACATTATCCCCCTTAACTTGCAACTTTGCAAACAACAACATTGCTACGTATTTCCCCAGTAAAAATCTTTCTTTCCTCCTTCCAAGGGCTTTGGAGTCAGAGTGAGTGTCGGTCATGACAATGAATGGCCTCTGGCTCATCATAGCTTAGCTTCAGTTTCATTTGGTCGCCATGTCGTCTTTTGCACAAACAGCAAGCCTTCTTTATCCTGGGAGTAAGACATGCGGACCTCCCAGTGGAGAGATTTCACAATGTTCTCCACCTCACTTATTGTTTCAATGTTATCTCTGACAATTAGCCGGCCTTCTGGCCTCAACACCCGATCCACTTCCACAATAACAGGTAATAGTTCGCACCTGTCATATCAGACAGAACATGCCAACAATCAGTGTTGAGGATGAAAAATCGCATGACTATAGTATGCACAAGTGCAAGTGCACTATCTAATTGAACAGTTCAGCCCCAGGCAATTTAGTAGCCGAAGCAGCATTCACAGTAACTGACTACCCAAGGACGGCATAAACTTACCTCTTCTTAACCTTGGAGAACAGATGGTTGGCGTGCAGAAGATCGTAAGTTCTCGGATAGGTGCTAAACGACTCACACCAGTCATGGTACAGTCCAAACAGCCCACGTTCATATATAATTGGAAGCGTGTCTGGTGAATCAATTGGAACCACATTCATGACCCACACCTTGAGATCGCGCAAAGCTGCTGCGAACCTACAAAAGAAAGTGGGTGTGAGAAATGAGTGTGTTCTGGGCAATCATCTTTTGTTTCAGGAATTGCAAGTAGAAGTTAAGAAAATAAAGTTTAACACGGATCCCAGTGAACGAAAAACCGAAATCTGAGGTCAGAGAAAGAA
Organism: Saccharum hybrid cultivar R570; assembly: GCA_038087645.1. NCBI lineage: Eukaryota > Viridiplantae > Streptophyta > Magnoliopsida > Poales > Poaceae > Saccharum > Saccharum hybrid cultivar. The sequence continues at coordinate 3,531,558 of JAQSUU010000549.1, read as the reverse complement.
TTCCACATGCTCAGAAGGTTAGAGTGAAGAAATAAGGCAAGTGCACCTCCTTACCCTGCATATACAGCTTTCATATCCATAACATTTCTAACAGAAGACCAATCAATACCCAAACCATTCATGTATGAATTGCTCACGACTCGCTTCCAGTGTTCATAGTCTGCTTGAAAATCCTCTGGGGCAGGTTTCCCATATACTCCAGCCTCAGAACCTCTCAGCCAATAAGGCGATTTCTCCAGTCTCATTGGCCATAACTCGGGCCACTGTGAACCACGAATGGTAGCATCTACAGGCAACTTATGCATACAAGTTCCCAACGATATGTTCCTGAACAGTGACAAGCGATGAACCTAAGATTAGGTTTATAATTAGAGGATCAGCATCAAAGGTATAGCCTGTTGAGAACAGTTACCAGGCTGCGTCAGGATCATCATACTCTCCACAGAGTGGAGGGTTTGTTTCAGATCTTGCTTCATAGCAGCTGTTGTCTGTTGGCTTTCTGTAAATCGCTATACCCACTCTATTCACCCTATCCTTTACTTTGTTGACCATTTTCCAGCACATTGAACTGGTTAGAGCAGACATGGCTAGAACAAGGCAAAACAAAGATAACTCTTAGGCATGAAATTTGTAATTCATTACAATAATAGTAGAAAAGAAAATTAAAGTATGAACCCTCAATAATACCTTGCCATATCTCAACATCTTCAGGCAGCTTCTGGTAAATGGGTGTAGCAGACCACACAAAGTAACCACCAGGACGCAACAGTCTGTCCAGTTCAAGCAAGAGTTTACCGCCTGCCAAATAACTAATAGGCATAGTGTCACAAAACAGCTACAGAAAGGGAATGTATTGTACTAGAACAGGCTTCTCATGATAGAAAGTACCTTCGATATGACATGGTACCCTACATCGCGCACAATGAACAACATCAAAGACCCTACTGGGAAATGGGAGCCTTTTTGTACCCATAACAGCTGATATAGCAGGTATTCCTCTTTCAAGAGCAAATTGAACCTGAGCTTCATGCTCATCTTTAGGTGCAAATGACATAGTAATCACATCTCTGTCAAATAGATATCCTCCAAAGCTAGCTACTCCACAGCCAACATCTAAAACTACACGACTTCGTTTTCCCCATGCTACGTCCTTCTTTGCCTGTGTAGTATAGCATTAAAAATGTCAGTCAATTTTGTAAACAAGCATAACTACTACATATGCATAAACTCAGTCCAAAGAAATTGGTGCAGGGCACCTACTCAATGAATCATGAGCATTCTGTTTATCAATTTAGCAGATATTTATAATGAATAGATAAGAAAATATTATAGTGCACATTAGCAACTGACAATTGATACGCATGGAAAGCATATTACCTCCTGAATAAAATCAATGTAGAGCAACGCACCATGTTTAAACTGAGTCCCACCTCCCGGGAAGATGAGGTACTCTCCAGAAACCTTAACCCAGTTTTGGTGTCCCTTGTATTCAACCAGCTTAGTATGAGGAACATTGTTGTACCATATCTGTAGCAACAAAACCTTGAGTAAGTAAATCGACTTGGCAGATAACATCTTATAATCATTAAGGCATATGAACGGCCAACACAAACCTGATCTCTGCTCTTAGGCCACCTTATTGGATTCCTGTAGCCCTCTGGTAGAGGAACAAGGCAGGTAGGAGGTTTCTCAGGGCAATGCCTTTCTCGGTGTTCATAGTGCTTGGTGGAACGGAGCTTCTTGATAGCTTCTATGTTGTCAAGGCATGGAATATAATCTGCTCCAGCATCGACGTTGCACAGTGCCCAACTAAAGCTCATTGGGCTACTGGACGTCAAGGTTTGTGTGACAGAACCGACCAATTATACGAGATTAAGTAAGAAAATCATCCACCGAGCAGACGATTTAGCAAACTTAAGCCCGTATAACCTGGTAGTCCGTGAAATCACGACGGATTTCAAACCAACTTGCATACCAGCCAAGATCGTAATAAGTTCAGCGGTCACCATCACAAGTTACATAAAAGTTCGCGGCACAAATACATCGGAGTTTAAACATAGTTATTACAAACTAGTTTTCGAATGAAAGTAGCGGAAGCATTTAGTTCAAATCACACACGCACACATAGTTCAAAATACAGTGCCAGTTCAGGATCATCTTCCATCAAAAGCATCAGACGAGATGTAGTGAATGACCATTGCCCATGGTCCTAAGCTTCTCCCATTACAGGATAAAGGCAGTTGATACAGTAGCCGTAATACATCTGTCCATCTGCAACAAGTGGGAACAAAGCCCTGAGTACAAGAAGGTACTCAGCTAGACTTACCCGACAGAACCAAAAATAAAAGACACCAAGGAATCATGACAGGCTGTCTGGTGGGGTAGCTAACTCATTTGCAAAAAGGCATTTTTATTATTTAGAGAATCTTTACAAAAGCTTTGCATCAAGTTAAATCTTTATTAACCTGTCAACTACATTTGCACATGTACTAAAGTAACATGTAATTAAACAGATAATGATAACCAATGATCATTAATAACTTCCATTATGTCATATTTCGTATAACTGTCCAAGTGTTCCATCAACATTACTACGATGAAGTAGCTCAAGTCAAGTGCTCACTATCCAGTGAACGATGGCGATTCGAATCGATTATTAACCAGCTGGTAAGTTATTCCTCACACAAACCTCACTCACCCGCTAAAGTGAGGTGTTGGTCACCGAGTCAACCATTCAGGTAAAGTCGCGAGCTTGCCAGGAACCACATGTACTCGGGGGCCGCCCGACTGCTCTTTGGCCTTATCATCGCGCTCCCGTATCCTGCCACTACTGCTCTAGTACAGTGCGTTGCGGGCAATCCACTCGGCCCGAATAATCTCCCAGCTTCGCGGAAAGGTACATTATTCGGCCAGCTAAATGTAAGGCATGCATTCAACATGACTCGAGGCCCAACAACGGTCGGTCCTTAATCGACACAGACGGAAAACACTACAGTCCGAAACCCTGCAAGTTTCCGTCCGGTCTCAATTTCACATTAACACTTAGTTATTTCCTGACGACATCTTTTCTCAAGCAGATCCAGGTAAACACCTATAGCTCGCAGGTGACAGGAAATCACCCGACTTCTACCGGTCTAAGCAAGCTAAGCAATTACTTAACTACGGATAACAGGGTGACAAGGATAGGGTAGAACGGAGTAAACAAGGTATAATGCAGCAACGGTTGCAAACAACTTCTAAACATAATGCAGCAGTTAAAGTAAAGCATTAATAAAATATTTGCAAACCGGGAGAAAGAAATGCTCCAGGGCTTGCCTCTCTCGAAAGAGCTCGGACGGTGGTCTGGGCACTCTGGAAGATCCTCACCGACCTCCTCGTCGGCTTCGGACACTTCCTGCTCCTCGGGCTGTTCTTTCGGCTCCTCGGGAACGGCTACTGGCGTTACTTCCTGCGATCCTGTATGATGCAATCGTATAAGTATTTATGCCTAGGTGCATTGCGGAAATGACATGTAATGGTCATGATGAATGAAATGCAGATAATTAGGTTCACTTTATTTCATAAAGTAGGAATACATTTCTTCTACAAGGTAGTCAACATCATCCGAGAATACAGACTACAAGCACATGTCATCTACTGCATTCTCTTTCACTACTATTGTGCTAAGTCAACATATCTTATTAACTGCTTCAAAGATACACCAAAGCAAAATCCTATTCACTAGTCATGTATTTACAAGGTTTAATAAAACCCCAATTGCAACTAGGTTTGAACAGCAACACCTATTTTAGTAGCATAGAAAAATCTGAGAAAATTACAGTAGCTTTCTATCATCTAATCTAGCATACCACAAAAAATTCATTGCATTTGAATTACTAGAACTGTCTACCCAAAAATAACAAGCTAAGACCTAAAAATGAGCATAAAAATACTTTATACTATGAAAAGTATCAAACAATAGATTTAATATTTTTTCTACATTCTACACAATAAATAATCACTATAGAAAAATTATTACATGCATATTTTATTCATATTTTTCTCTCTAGCAAAAATAACAATTATTAGCAATATTAAACACTTGTACTACACATCAAGATTTTTCTACAGAACATGCATAACATATCTTTTTCTTAGAAAGTACATTACCAAAGAAAATTATAGCAAGTAGAACCATATTTTTCTGAGCTTTCTGTGATTTCCTACATATTTAACAAGAAAACAACAGTTTTAGTGCTTAAATAAAAAACCCTACAGAAAAGTATTTCAAACTTGACATGCAATATTTTTAAACTGTAGATCTACTCATGAGAAACACTACAAAATTTGTTTCACCATTTTTGGAGCTAAAATGAGCAAGTTATGAATTTTAGAAACCCTTTTAACAATTTCTGAAAAATCATTTTCAAAAATCCATTTAACATTAGTCGCTGAAAATGATGGGTGCACCCGGTGCAGTGCACACACGAGCGCGAGAGGAGGCAGACAGGTGGGCCCGTGACCCCGCATGTCAGCCACACAGAGAGAGAGGAGGACACCGGCGTCCACAGCTCGCTGGCGGCGAGGTCTCCGGCCAGGCCAAAGGCACTACGCGAACCACATCATGCTTGCGAACTCAACGGTACACACGCGGTGGCCAATGGAGCTCGGAGGGCCGGTCACCATCGGTCATGGCGGAACGGTGGCGCGGGTGATCGCCGGCCGGTCACCTCCAACCATGGAACGGTCGGTGGAAGGGAGCTCGAGCACCGGTAAGATAAGCGAACAAGATGCGCGCGCTAGAAGGGAAAAAGGTGGGGCGGAAGGGAACGGTCCACGTGAGAAGTCCTTGTTTGGTTTTGGTAATTGAGTGACAACCTTAGGTGGACTAATTGTGTTTATGTGAGATACACAGGGAATTAGTCCACAGATGATTGTGTCATGAAGGAGCTCATTGCATATGAGACATGACATGGAGTCATGTGATCAAGGTGGCGAAGATCAAGATGAGGCTTGGCTTGATGGACCGGTTGCAAGTGTGAAGGGCAAGTCGGAGGCTTTGGAGCGATGGACCACGAGGCGGTGAAGCTTGAGCAAGACTTGGCGACGATGGACCGACGCAACGGTGAAGAGCAAGTGAGGTCAAGATCGATGGACCAAGGTCACATGATGATATGAAGTGGATCATATCATTTGTGATATGGTTGGTGCATGTGTTGCATCAACGTCAGAGGAGATGGAGTGGAATGCGCAAGGCAAAGGTATAACCTAGGGCATTTCCATTTCACCGGTCATAGGTGTGTAGAGAAGTTTATGACCGGGTTTAGGATAGATGGCCGTACTATCAAGAGGGGCAAACTTGTTTGCATATCGGTCATCTAATGCCACTCGTGTGATCTAACTATGCATCGTTGCTAGGATCGAGTGGCGTGGCAAGTTGAGTGGTTAACTCCTTCGGTAAAATGTTTGTGAAAATGCTAACACACGTGCACAAGGTGGTGTTCACTTGTTGGTGTTGGCACATTTGCGAAGGCGTTGGAGTTTGAGCGGTAGAGAGGGTTTGGGTTCCTCTCTCCCTCCCGCCGAGCTTTGCGAGCGCGGGATTCATGCGTTTTTGAGGAGTTGAAAAGCCTATTTTCCACTACGCCAGAAATCGGAAAAGAAACGGAGGCGAACGGAGGTCACAGAGGTGACCGGACGCTGCACCGGAGCGGTCATGGTATGATCGGATGCGTCCGGTCAGTACAGCGCAGGCGCGGGTGCTAGGGTTTGCAACCGGCGCGTCTGGTCACTCGCGGGACCGGCGCGTCCGGTCAGGTGTCCAGAGGAAGCTGAGTATGATCGGACGCGAGGCGCGTCCGGTCACACATGATCGGACGCGTCCGATCGTTGAAGGAGCTTACTGGACTCTAACCGGACGCGGGCACTGTCGCGTCCGGTCGTTGTTTTGCGGGCACGGGTGCTGTGCGGATCGGCGCGTCCGGTCGTTGCGAGGAGCGCGTCCGGTCGTTGCTTCGCGCGCGCGGTGTTGTGCGACAGGCGCGTCCGGTCGGTTGAGCAGCGCGTCCGGTCATAGCGTTTGACCGTTGGCGCGCAGTGACCGTTGGAGGATCTAACGGTCGCATTTGAAATTTGAGGGACACGTGGACGTCGCAGGGCGACCGGACGCGGCTGAGCGCGTCCGGTCAGTTACGACCGGCGCGTCCGGTCGTCCCGAAATCTGCCCAGTGAAGGGGTAACGGCTCTATTTGACCGTGGGGTTATAAATAGATGCCTTGGCCGGCCATGGCCGGCAGCTGAGCACACTTTGGCCTTGGTGGCTTATGTGGTAGTGCTTGGAAGCCCTCTAACTCACTCATGCTTGACAGTGTTCATCGGATCGAGTGAGAGAGCGATTCTAGTGCATTGCATCGAGAGGATTGCATCGAGTGGCACTAGGTGATCGTGTTGCAAGCCGGTGGTGCTTGTTACTCTTGGAGGTTGCCACCTCCTAGACGGCTTGGTGGCTTGCGACTCCGTTGAAGCACGCGTGGAGATTGTGCGTGGCTGAAAGTCCTATGTTTGGTGTTGGTAATTAGTGACAATACCTAAGTACTAATCCTATGCCTAAGTTGTATGTAGCATATGAGGATTAGTACATTCCAAGGTTGGTGGCAAGATGGACATGGTGATCATGATGGCCACACTTGGATTTGGACGCAACCCTATGTGATCAAGGCAAAGGTATATGCTTAAGGGTTGTGTTTTAGTAACCAAGACACCTAGTGGGTGTGGTTACATTATAGGATAGATAGCCGTACTATAAAGAGGGGAATGACGCGGCTATTGAACTCCTAAGTGCCTCTAGGTGTGCATTTCATGTCATATGCATTTGGATAAAACTAATATCGCCTCGAAAAATGATTGAGAAAATGCTAACACACATGCACATGGTGATGATCACTTGGTAATGTTAGCACATTTACGATGGCGGTGAAGTTTAAGCGGTAGAGAGGGTTTGGGTCTTATGCACATGGTGATGATCACTTGGTCACATGCACATGGTGATGATCACTTGGTCATATGCACATGGTGATGATCACTTGGTAATGTTAGCACATGGTGATGATCACTTGGTAATGTTAGCATTTTCTCAATCATTTTTCGAGGCGATATTAGTTTTATCCAAATGCATATGACATGAAATGCACACCTAGAGGCACTTAGGAGTTCAATAGCCGCGTCATTCCCCTCTTTATAGTACGGCTATCTATCCTATAATGTAACCACACCCACTAGGTGTCTTGGTTACTAAAACACAACCCTTAAGCATATACCTTTGCCTTGATCACATAGGGTTGCGTCCAAATCCAAGTGTGGCCATCATGATCACCATGTCCATCTTGCCACCAACCTTGGAATGTACTAATCCTCATATGCTACATACAACTTAGGCATAGGATTAGTACTTAGGTATTGTCACTAATTACCAACACCAAACATAGGACTTTCAATCTCCCCCTTGTTGGTAATTGGTGACAAACCTTTCACAAAGATATTATGATAAAATTTTGATTGAACCCATGTCACATTGTCCAAGTATATTACCATGTGTAAGAATTATGGACATGTGATCATGAATTCAAATTGATAGCAATGGCTCCCCCTACATGTATGCTATATGTTTGGATTTTGGAAGCATACATGTTAGATAGGAAAGATTAGGAGCATTGTCTACCAATAGGTGCTAAGTGTTTAAGATTATAGACCTTTGAAGCGTGATACCATCGGAGTTGCGATAAACACCATCTTAGCACCTTGTGTAGTTAGATTCTACTTGGAAAGGCACAAATATAACTAGAAACCTCGTGAGATCAACATTATAAGCAAGGTTCTAGTACCACTTTGAAAAAACATGAAGCAACAAAAATCTAACTACTTCCTATTCATGCTAGTACCACAATGCATGATTCAAATTATACTAGCAAGTCACCACACAAGCAATGTATCGGAGAAAACGAAATGCATAACTATGCATCATACAAATGAAGTGCACATAGAAATGCAACATTCATGTTTAAGAGCTTGCTCCCCCTACTTGTGTGCTCAAAATTTTAGTTGATCCCATTCTTTTATCAATTCTCCCCTTTTAGAATCTATCTTGTGAACAACATTTTTCTCCCCCACAACATTGTCTTCCCCTTTGAGTTCTATCTTTGTGAACAATATTTTCTCCCCCTTTGGCACCAATTGACCACAAGGGGCAAACTATAGATAGATTATCATGTTGAAATATGGGGTGAGGATCAAGTTTATGATTCAACCTAGATTGCTTGCATAAATAAAATACTTCGGTTTGATCCAAGGGCAAGCTTCTTCACACCTCACTAGAAGGGTTATCATGCACCATGTTGAAGCAAATATTTAGACAAGTTTTCTAGATTAAACACTTAGGATCACAAGCTACTTAAACAAGTTATATGCTACCACTAGATCATACAAGTCATGGAAACAATAGTGGTACCATATAAACTTCAAATTCATTTGATTTTCATGAATGAGCCTAGAACATATAAATTATGACTAGATGCACTAAACAAGTCCTTAGCATAGAATGTATGACATGTCAACCAATTGTACCTTAGGGCTCGAAGGAGAGGCATGTCATATATGGGGTGCATCAACTCATGTTGGAGAAGTCAAGTATGTTCAACTCATTCTTTAGCTTGTGAAATCTCTTCTCATCAAGTGGCTTGGTGAATAGATCGGCTAATTGATCTTCGGTGCCCACACTCTCAATAGCAATGTCACCCTTTTGTTGATGATCTCTAATGAAATGATGACGAACATCAATATGCTTTGTTCTTTGATGTTGAACCGGATTGTTGGTTAGCTTCACGGCACTTTCATTGTCACATAGCAATGGCACATTCTTGAAATTGATTCCAAAATCCTTCAATGTTGCCTTCATCCACAAGATTTGTGCACAACAACTACCCGCGGCGATGTATTCGGCTTCGGCGGTAGATAGTGCAATACTATTTTGCTTCTTGGATGACCATGAGACAAGTGATCTTCCTAACAATTGACAAGTCCCGGAAGTGCTCTTTCTCTCCACTTTATCACCGGCATAGTCGGAATCCGAATATCCAACTAGCTCAAAACTTGCACCTTTGGGATACCACAATCCAACATCTTGTGTATGCTTTAAGTACCTCAATATTCTCTTTGTTGCCTTCAAATGACTTTCTCTTGGTGAGGCTTGAAATCTTGCACACATGCATACACTAAACATCACATCGGGCCTTGATGCCGTCACATAGAGTAGGCTACCAATCATCGATCTATATAGCTTTTGATCCACCATGTTGCCACTCTTGTCACTATCCAAACTTCCACTAGTGCTCATTGGAGTTGTAATGCTCTTTGCATCTTCCATGCCAAACTTCTTGAGCATATCTTTGATGTACTTGGTTTGGCTCACAAATGTACCTTCTTTCATTTGTTTGATTTGAAGTCCAAGAAAGAAACTAAGTTCACCAATCATTGACATTTCAAATTCCTTTGCCATCATTTTCCCAAACTCATCACAATAATCTTGATTGGTTGAACCAAATATAATATCATCAACATATATTTGCAACACAAACAAGTCTTTCTCAATCTTCTTGGTGAATAGTGTTGTATCAACTTTGCCCATGACAAATCCTTTGGATAGCAAGAAGTCCCTCAATCTTTCATACCATGCTCTAGGTGCTTGCTTTAATCCATACAAAGCCTTCCTTAACTTGTATACATGATTGGGTTTCTTGTCATCTTCAAAACCGGGAGGTTGCTCCACATACACCTCCTCTTGAATGTACCCATTGAGAAATGCACTCTTCACATCCATTTGATATAGCTTGATATTGTGAGCACAAGCATAGGCAAGTAAGATCCTAATTGCTTCCAATCTTGCAACCGGGGCATAAGTTTCACCAAAGTCAAGACCCTCTATTTGTGTGTAACCTTGAGCCACTAGTCTTGCTTTGTTCCTTACTACTATCCCATCTTGATCTTGCTTGTTGCGAAAGACCCATCTTGTTCCAATGACATTGTGATCCTTAGGCCTTTCAACTAGTTCCCATACTTCATTTCTCTTGAAGTTGTTGAGCTCTTCATGCATTGCATTTACCCAATCCGGATCTCTCAATGCTCTATCAATGTCCTTGGGTTCTTCCATTGACACAAAAGATGAGTGAGCACAAAACGATGCCAATCTTGATCTAGTTTGAACTCCTCTTTGTATGTCACCAATGATGGAATCCAATGGATGGTCTCTTGCAATGTTAGTTGGTTGAAGCACTTGGACTTGATTGCTTGAATGTTGATGTTGATCATGAGTTGGAGATGATGAACTAGCCACTTGTTGATTTTGTTGTACTTGAGATGATGTACTAGCTTGATTTTGCATTAGAGAACCACTAGCTTGTGTAATTGGACTTTGGAGCACTTGATCTTTGTTGTCATCCACATCAATAACTTGCTTTGGTCTAATATCACCAATATCCATTTCTTTCATAGCACTAGTCAATTGAGTTCCTCTCACATCATCCAAGTTATCTTCCTCATCTTGAGAACCATTTGTTTCATCAAACTCAACATCATGCACTTCTTCAAGTAAACCACTAGCCAAATTCCAAACTCTATAAGCTTTGCTAGTAGTTGAGTAACCAAGTAGAAATCCTTCATCACATTTCTTCTCAAACTTGCTTAATCTAGTGCCCTTCTTCAAGATGTAGCATTTGCAACCAAATACCCGAAAGTATGCAATGTTGGGCTTTCTTCCATTTAAGATCTCATATGGTGTCTTCTCTAGAAACTTGTGGCAATAGAGGCGGTTGCTATAGAAGCAAGCCGTGTTGATTGCTTCGGCCCAAAATGAATGACTCACATTATACTCATTCAACATTGATCTTGCCATATCAATTAAGGTTCTATTCTTCCTTTCAACTAGGCCATTTGATTGAGGTGTATACTTGGCCGAGAATTGATGCTTGATTCCAAGCTCCTCACATAGCTCATCAACTCTTGTGTTTCTAAACTCACTTCCATTGTCACTTCTTACTTTCTTGATTGTGGTCTCAAACTCATTTTGCACTCTCTTGATGAACTTCTTGAATATGTCAAATACATCACTCTTGTCCACAAGAAAGAATACCCATGTATATCTAGTGAAATCATCCACAATCACAAAGCCATACTTGTTGCCACCAATGCTTGTGTATGTAGTTGGCCCAAATAGATCCATGTGCAACAACTCAAATGCCTTGGAAGTACTCATGATGCTTTTCAATGGATGAGTGTTGCCTACTTGCTTTCCGGCTTGACATGCACTACATAGCTTATCTTTCTCAAATGTGACATCCTTCAAGCCTCTAACTAAGTCATGCTTCACTAACTTGTTCAATTGCTTCATGCCAACATGACCAAGTCTTCTATGCCATAACCAACCCATACTTGATTTGGTGAGCAAACATGTTGAAAGTTGAGTGTCACTAGCATTGAAATGAACCAAGTATAGATTCTCAAATCTAAACCCTTTGAAGATCAAGTTAGAGCCATCAACACTAACTATCTCCACATCATCAACACCAAATATGCACTTGAAACCGAGATCACACAATTGAGCAACCGACAACAAGTTGAAATTGAGCTTTTCAACTAGTAGCACATTGGAAATGCTATGATCATTTGAGATTGCAATCCTTCCAAGAGCCTTTACATTACCCTTGCTATTGTCACCAAATGTGATGCTATCAATGCCACTATCATTTGATTTGAGAGAGTTGAACATTCTTGAATCACCGGTCATATGTTGAGAGCATCCACTATCAAGCACCCAATGCCTTCCTCCGGCCTTGTAATTTACCTTGGTAGGCTTGGCCATAAGGCATGTCGATGTAGTGTCGAAGATGGATAGCTTATTGGAGAGGGCGATGTTTGCAATGGCTCGCCGAGTGATCCTCTCATCATCACTAGAGCTTGCATAATCATCACTATCGGAGTTGTCACTATCCTAAGTGACTACATAACCACCACCCTTCTTCTTCTTGTTGAAGGTGAAGCTCTTCTTTGTTTTCTTCTCATTATCTTTCTTGTTCTTCTTGAGCTTCAAGTCCCCATTATGAAGTCTCTTATCTTCATAGGGGCAATCCCCCACTATGTGATTGGGGTTATTGCAATTGTAGCAAAGGGTCTTTGCCTTTATAGTGTCTCTCCTCTTTCTTGCCCCATATCCTTTCTTCTTCATGAACCTTCCCATCTTGTGCACAAGGAGGGCCATGGTCTCATCATCGAATGGATCATCATCATCACTCTCCACCTTGCTCTTGCCCTTAGAGGATGAAGCCTTGAATGCAACGGGCTTCTCTTGCTTGACCTTGGTCTCCTTCTTCTCTTCTACCTCATCTTCATCATCATTGTATTGGGCATCGGTCATTATATCTCCAAGCACATTGGTTGGTTTGACCTTGTCCAATCCCTCTCTAAAGATCATTCTTCTCAAGGTGGCAAACTTCTTGGGTAAGCACATCAAGAACTTGTGTGAGAAGTCCTTGTCCTCAATCTTCTCCCCAAGCCCCTTGAGATCATTGACAATGACTTGGAGCCTATAGAACATCTCCGGTATGGACTCATCATCCTTCATCTTGAAGCTTGCAAACTTATCCTTGAGCATATAGAGCTTGGCACTCTTTACCGTTGAAGTGCCCTCATATGTTTCCTCTAATCTTGTCCAAAGCTCATTTGCCTTTTCAAGATCTTTGATTTGCTCAAATACTTTATCATCAACGGCATTATAGATTGTGTAAAGTGCCGCCGTATTGCATTGTTTGTTGATGCGGTCATTGGGAGTGAGGTTTTCCTCATCAAGAATGACGTATCCTTCTTTGGTCACATCCCAAACCTTCTCATGTATATTGCCTAGATATTGCTTCATCTTCCTTTTCCAATGATCAAAGGAAGAGACGCCATCAAAGAATGGAGGCTTGCCATTAACATGATTAAACATAACTTGAGCCATCTTACACCGAGGTTGTTAAGCCTTACAAACGGTGACCACGGCTCTGATACCACTTGAAAGGTCTAGATGGCTAGAGGGGGGGTGAATAGCCTTTTAGTGGCTCCGGAGGAGGATTTGTGAGGGGGATTGTGCTCACCCCGCGGGGATCGCGAAGAGCAACTCTAGTAAAGCTCATGGCTTGGAGGATCCCCATCTTGAGAGTGGATGTGCGGCACCCGCTGAGGGTTTGACTCTTGATAGTCAATTAGCTCGTGATCCATCAAGTGGGTGTATCGCCACAACGGGGACTAGCTTGGTGGCAACCAAGTGAACCTCGGTGAAAAACCGCCGTGTCAACATTGTGTACATCTTCTCGGTGGTTTGCTTTTGATTCACAAGCTTGTATTTACATTCATATACTTATGCTTGTGTAGTTGCTCTTGTAACTAGTTTGCTTGTGTAGTTAGCTAGTTACCTTCTTGCTTGTGTAGCATAGAAGTAGCTCCCGTTGCGTGGCTAATTTGGTTTGTGTAACCTTGTTAGTCATATTGCTTAGTTTGTGTAGCTAAGTAATTTGCGCTCTCTAGTTTGGCATTAGTTGCCTTGCTATTGAGCATTGCTAGTGAACATAGGTGGCTTCGTGCTTTTGCTTACTAGAATTGTGTAGGAGCTCCCTGGCTTTGCTAAAGTACTAGTGCATAGGTTTGTGTGACCTTGCTCTAGAATTGTTTAGGAGAGCTCTTGCTAAGGAAAGCACCTTAGTTACATATTTAGGATCTTTGTGAGGTGCTTGTGAACTTAGATAGAGGGGTGTAGTCTTGGCTAGACCGATAGTTTTAATTCCGCATTTGTTTCGGTTTGCCGACGCGATTAATTTTAGAAAGGACTATTCACCCCCCCCTCTAGTCCGCCATCTTAACCCTTCAATTGGTATCGGAGCCCGGTCTCTCATTTGTGGTCTTCACCGACCCGAGAGGATGGTGGAATATGGACTAGATGTTGATTGTCCTCACATGTTTGATGGCACACACTTTGCACGGTGGAAAAATTGGATGATATGCAATTTTAAGTTTATTTGCCCTCAAATGTGGTGGATGGTAGATGTAGGCTTTTCTCATGTGTTGGATGAAGATAATCTAACTCAAGCACAAGAGAAATGCCTAGATCTTGACATCTAAGCTACTAACATCATGTATAGATCTTTGGATGATAGCATCTTTGGTAAGATCATGGACCTCAAATCCGCTCATGAGATATGGGCCTATCTCAATGAAAAGTATGGAGCTATCACCGATGATGACGATGATGTCAAGCCCAAGGAGGTTGTACATGATGATGTTGAGCATGACCACAACATGATGGTTGTGGAGGATTGCTCCACCTCATGGTCAAGTGATGATGATGATCGATCTACCACAAGTTCACTTGACAAGGATGGTGATGATGCATCAAGTGTTGCAAGTGATGTTTCTACCCCAAGCACACTTGATGGTGACAACGTTGGTTCATGCTCGGGCCTTGATGATGCTACTACAAGCCCATCCACTATATCACATTGCTACATGTCACTAGGTGACACAAAGATATCAAATGATAATGTGATTGATCATGTTTATTCATATGATGAGCTTGTTAGTAGACTTGCTAGCATGAACATGTCTTTAGAAAATGAGAAAGCTAAAACCATGAAATTGGAAAATGAAAACTCATTTCTAAAAACCACATGTGAACAACAAAAGCATCTACTTTATGTTACTACTTGTTCACATGAGGAGCTAAAATTGGCTCATGAGGAACTTAGTGTTGCTCATGATAATTTGGCACAAGAACATGCTTCTCTCTTTAAGATGTTATTAAAGAAAATTAAAAATAATAAGAGCTCATCACATGGATCAAATGATCAATTGCAAAATGTGACTAACCCATGTGATGTAGGGAGAAAGCATGTATCCACCTCTTATGATGACTTATTAGATATGCCATGTTCTTCACCTATATATGCTTGTTCTACTTCTATGTCTTGTGAGACTAATCTTTTGAAGGAGAACAATGAGCTCAAAAATGAAGTGAAGAATTTGAACAACAAGTTAGAGAGGTGCTATAACTCAAAAGTCACCTTTGAGCACATGTTGAACAACAAAAGAAGCTACGGTGACATGAGCGGCATTGGCTTCAACAAGAGCAATATCAAAGGCAAAAGATGGGGGAAGAGAAGATATGAAAGAGAGATAAAGAAGCAAGAACAAGAGAAGCTCTCTCATTTTATGTGCTTTAAATGCCATGAAATGGGACATCTTGCAATTGGTTGCCCTAATGAAGAAAAGCTCAAGTTGAAGAAAGAAGAAGAGAGGCTCAAGCATGTCAAGTGCTTCAAGTGTCGCACTTGGGGTCATCTCACCTCAACGTGCCCAACCAAGAAACTAGTGAAGCAACAAAAAGAGTCTCAACCAAAGCCACAAGTTGAGCAAAAAACCACACCCCAATCTCAAGTCAAGATCAACCACAAGGATGATGATGGTGACTTAAAGAAGAAGAAGAAAACAAGAAGGGGTGGAAGAGGAAGGCATCCAATGCAAATCCAAGATGCCAAGATGATGAGCAAGATTCAAGATAAGAAGAGAGATTTGGCTCACATCAAGTGCTTCAAGTGTGAAGATATAGGACACTTTGCCTCGGGGTGTCCTACCAAGTTTGAGAAGAAGGCTCAAGTAACTCATGAGAGGCAAGGCAATGAAAAGCATCACATGAGCAATGAAGAAAAGGCTCAATCAAAGAGAAGATGCTATTCATGCCGGGAAAGGAGACACATGGCTCATTCATGTCCCCTAGGTAACACTTCTAAGCATATTTCAATTAATAATACTAACATGCTTAGAAAGGATGTAAATGGTACCTCTATTGTTGCTATTGCAAAACATCCCGCTACCCATACTAAGGCTTTGCCTAAGTATGTTGCTCCTAACTTGAGATGACCCAAACTTGTTTGGGTACCATCAAAAAGTGGATGATTGTTTGTAGGTACCATCGGCATTGGAGGCTTGATTCATTTGGATTCATATTGGTCATCATATGTTGAATCAAGTTTTAAAGCTTAGTGCATATTCTATCCCAATGCCAAGTCAAAATAAGTGGAGTCCAAATACTACAACATACAAGTGCAACATTCAAGATTGTGGTGATTTATTGGATATATTTGATGGCTTGCAAATATTCAAGTTGAAAGCTTGCTATTGGATGATCATGAGCTAACCAAGGTATATCATTTGTTGATCATTTCATTTGGGTGCATATGAGTTGATTGAATTGGATATATATGCAATGTTGCTTGCTATGAGATGTTTGAATGGATTAAATGCTTAAGTAATCAAGTTTGAATTGATTTGTGTTGGATAAATTCATGAGATGACATTTAGTAAGTGGATTGGATAGATATATGTCTTGTGAAAATATTCAAATAAGTTAGTTTCAAGTTTGATTCATATTTGATGAAGTATTGCTCAATGTATTAAAATCTGTCCAAAGTTGAAAATCTGAGCTAGCAGTGATCAAGTCTGAGTTTGGATGATCAAATCTACTTGGATTGGCATGAATTTTGGTATGTATGCTCTAGACTTATGTTATAAGATGCTGTACAAATTTCATGAGAATTGGATAAGAGATGCTTCGGCTTTGGAGTACATCTTGTCAGCTATAGTGCAGCAGTTTTCAGCATGTAGCAGTGGTGAAAGATTTGAAATCTGGTAGCAATCTATATGTCAAATGAATCTCAAATTTTTACAGCTGCTAGATGACTTAGTGAATCACATCTCCACCAAATTTTATGGCATTTGGATCTGTACATTAGGAGATATGAATTATTCTTTGAAGGGTACAGAATCTGCCAGAAAAGTGACAATTATTGGATTGATCTAGAGTCACTTTAAGTGAAAGGTCCTCAAGTTGGAAACATATTTATAAGTGTCTGAGGCACCTAAGTTTGGTTTTGAATTGATCTAGAAGCATGACAAGAAATGAGTACAAGGGCATTGATTGTGGAATGTACTTAGTGTACAAATTTGGTACTCAAATTTGAAAATGAAGATCAAACTCAAGATGAAGATGAGGTTCAAGTTCTAGTAATAATTGGAGATCATTTGGTAGAAAGAAAAAGACTTAAAGAATAATTCAAGGTTACTCATAAAGTTAAGTCCATAGATCAATCAATCAAAGGCAATTCAAGTAAGTGTCAAGGATGGTTCTTTGGAGAGAGGTCACTTCTCCCTGCTGAGGGGGCTTGCCGCCCATGGGTAGGTAAACCGAGCACCGGCTTGGAAGGCTAACATGGAAGTGATGAATTCAAGGGATATTTGAGATGCTTAATCGAAGCAATTAATAGGGTTGATCAAGAAAAGCAAGCAACACCCAAAAGAGAGCTAGTCATGGTTATAAAATTGGTATCATAAGTACTTCTCTCACGCAAGCATTGATCAAAGAGAAAAAGCAAGCCAACCACAACAAGAGATAATGCACTTGATTATTAGTGGTTCTCATTTCATATGGGTGAAGAATGGATTTCTCTATAATGATTGGTCTTCACCAAGCTTATAAATTGGACTTCACATTGCTATTGGAGTAATGAATTGGAATCTATGTGACTATCCTCTACTCCAATATAACAAAGGTATCATTGTAATGTGAATGATCATTTCATCCCTTACTAGTATGCGATTAGTGCATATAGTACATGCTTACTAGGATCATGCATAACAAATGAAATATTTAAATTCATAGCATACCACTATTGCTTAAATTGTTTAAATGATCTAGTGGTATGTGTATGAATTTGTTCATGAGCTAGTGAACCTAAGTACTTGATCTAGTTTGGATTGCTAACAAGTGACAAGTACAACATTGGCAAGATAACCCTTAGTATGAGAAGTGAAGAAGCTTGTCATTGGATCAAACCGGACTTAGAATCTTAGGCAAATCAACTTAGTTCAAGTCATACTAGAAGCTCATGACAATGATATGGGTACAAGCACAGACAACAATGCAAATGGATATCTAGGGTGTTTTTAAATGGTATCTAGACTTAAAATATTTCTTCAATTGGTATTTACAAGTGGTGTCTAGATCATGATCTACAAGTAATATCCTATAAGTGGTGCTCATAAAGATAGCAAATGTTTAAGAAAAGATCATATTGACAAATCCTACAAGTGGTTCCATGATAGAGGATTCTTCAAATTGGTATCACACATTTATTCGTGGTATTTCTACACATGATATCATTTATACAAGACCGTGGTTCCATAAGTGATCCTCAACTTTAAGTGATCATCAAATGAAGAAAGTTCCCTCACACACAAGAGCTCAAGATTATCAAGTGAATGACCCATGCTATGACATAGGGGGAGGAGCCCCACCTAATGGTATCAAGGTCAAAGATCCTTAGTGGTATCTCAAGAGCAACATACAAGTAATGTCATTCCAACATGTGCGGTGATGTCCATCAACAACGCAATATTCAAGTCTCAACCATCTACCCCAAATGCAAACCTTTGCATCAATGAGATGTACACCCTTTATGGAAATTGATGACAAAGGGAGAGAAGTTGGAACAAAGATATGTCAATACACCAAGAGAGGGGTTTGGGGACATCATGAGAAGATGGAGTTTGGACATGGAAATGGACAAAGAGGGAGCAACAATGAAGAAATGAGAAGGATCAAAATTCTTGGACAAAAGAAGCACACAAGTAGGGGGAGCAAGCTCATGAACATTGTTTCGTTGCATTTGATATATGCATATTCATGTGCTTGCTTGCATTGCATAAGTTTTATATTTAATATGCATGCTTGTGTGTTGTATGCTAGTTATAGAACTTGAATGATGATATGATAACTAGCATGCATAGGATGATAGCTAGACTTGTGTTTATCATGAAAAACTAGAACCTTGCTTATAATGTTGATCTCACGGGGTTTCTAGTATTTTTGATGTCTAGCTACTCATGATGCTAAGGATGATGGCAAACTTGTGATTTTCAAATGATATCGAGCTATCAAATGGTATCGAACTACAAAGGTTTATTCTATACACCTTAGCATCACTTAGTAGTGCTAACCCTCCCACAAATTTCATATTTATGCATATGTGCAAGCTTGAAACTAAACCATTTGAGCACATATGTAGGGAGAGTTATCACTACCAAGTTGGATTTTATGATGCTTATCCAAATTCTAACATAGAGCTTAAATGTTGGATAAGTGGCATAAAGTCTAAAAGAATTTAATTTTCATATCTTTGTAGAGTTGTCATCAATTACCAAAAAGGGGGAGATTGAGAAGTTCTTATTTGGTTTTGGTAATTGAGTGACAACCTTAGGTGGACTAATTGTGTTTATGTGAGATACACAGGGAATTAGTCCACAGATGATTGTGTCATAAAGGAGCTCATTGCATATGAGACATGACATGGAGTCATGTGACTAAGGTGGCGAAGATCAAGATGAGGCTTGGCTTGATGGACCGGTTGCAAGTGTGAAGGGCAAGTCGGAGGCTTTGGAGCGATGGACCGCGAGGCGGTGAAGCTTGAGCAAGACTTGGCGACGATGGACCGACGCAACGGTGAAGAGCAAGTGAGGTCAAGATCGATGGACCAAGGTCACATGATGATATGAAGTGGATCATATCATTTGTGATATGGTTGGTGCATGTGTTGCATCAACGTCAGAGGAGATGGAGTGGAATGCGCAAGGCAAAGGTATAACCTAGGGCATTTCCATTTCACCGGTCATAGGTGTGTAGAGAAGTTTATGACCGGGTTTAGGATAGATGGCCGTACTATCAAGAGGGGCAAACTTATTTGCATATCGGTCATCTAGTGCCACTCGTGTGATCTAACTATGCATCGTTGCTAGGATCGAGTGGCGTGGCAAGTTGAGTGGTTAACTCCTTCGGTAAAATGTTTGTGAAAATGCGAACACACGTGCACAAGGTGGTGTTCACTTGTTGGTGTTGGCACATTTGCGAAGGCGTTGGAGTTTCAGCGGTAGAGAGGGTTTGGGTTCCTCTCTCCCTCCCGCCGAGCTTTGCGAGCGCGGGATTCAGGCGTTTTTGAGGAGTTGAAAAGCCTATTTTCCACTACGCCAGAAGTCGGAAAAGAAACGGAGGCGAACGGAGGTCACAGAGGTGACCGGACGCTGCACCGGACGCGGTCATGGTATGACCGAACGCGTCCGGTCAGTACAGCGCAGGCGCAGGTGCTAGGGTTTGCAACCGGCGCGTCCGGTCACTCGCGGGACCGGCGCGTCCGGTCAGGTGTCCAGAGGAAGCTGAGTATGATCGGACGCGAGGCGCGTCCGGTCACACATGATCGGACGCGTCCGATCGTTGAAGGAGCTTACTGGACTCTAACCGGACGCGGGCACTGTCGCGTCCGGTCGTTGTTTCGCGGGCGCGGGTGCTGTGCGGATCGGCGCGTCCGGTCGTTGCGAGGAGCGCGTCCGGTCGTTGCTTCGCGCGCGCGGTGCTGTGCGACCGGCGTGTCCGATCGGTTGAGCAGCGCGTCCGGTCATAGCGTTTGACCGTTGGTGCGCAGTGACCGTTGGAGGATTTAACGGTCGCATTTGAAATTTGAGGGACACGTGGACGTCGCAGGGCGACCGGACGCGGCTGAGCGCGTCCGGTCAGTTACGACCGGCGCGTCCGGTCGTCCCGAAATCTGCCCAGTGAAGGGGTAACGGCTCTATTTGACCGTGGGGTTATAAATAGATGCCTTGGCCGGCCATGGCCGGCAGCTGAGCACACTTTGGCCTTGGTGGCTTATGTGGTAGTGCTTGGAAGCCCTCTAACTCACTCATGCTTGACAGTGTTCATCAGATCGAGTGAGAGAGCGATTCTAGTGCGTTGCATCGAGAGGATTGCATCGAGTGGCACTAGGTGATCGTGTTGCAAGCCGGTGGTGCTTGTTACTCTTGGAGGTTGCCACCTCCTAGACGGCTTGGTGGCTTGCGACTCCGTTGAAGCACGCGTGGAGATTGTGCGTGGCTCCGGAGGAGGATTTGTGAGGGGGATTGTGCTCACCCCGCGGGGATCGCGAAGAGCAACTCTAGTAAAGCTCGTGGCTTGGAGGATCCCCATCTTGAGAGTGGATGTGCGGCACCCGCTGAGGGTTTGACTCTTGATAGTCAATTAGCTCGTGATCCATCAAGTGGGTGTATCGCCACAACGGGGACTAGCTTGGTGGCAACCAAGTGAACCTCGGTGAAAAACCGCCGTGTCAACATTGTGTACATCTTCTCGGTGGTTTGCTTTCGATTCACAAGCTTGTATTTACATTCATATACTTGTGCTTGTGTAGTTGCTCTTGTAACTAGTTTGCTTGTGTAGTTAGCTAGTTACCTTCTTGCTTGTGTAGCATAGAAGTAGCTCCCGTTGCGTGGCTAATTTGGTTTGTGTAACCTTGTTAGTCATATTGCTTAGTTTGTGTAGCTAAGTAATTTGCGCTCTCTAGTTTGGCATTAGTTGCCTTGCTATTGAGCATTGCTAGTGAGCATAGGTGGTTTCGTGCTTTTGCTTACTAGAATTGTGTAGGAGCTCCCCGGCTTTGCTAAAGTACTAGTGCATAGGTTTGTGTGATCTTGCTCTAGAATTGTTTAGGAGAGCTCTTGCTAAGGAAAGCACCTTAGTTACATATTTAGGATCTTTGTGAGGTGCTTGTGAACTTAGATAGAGGGGTGTAGTCTTGGCTAGACCGATAGTTTTAATTCCGCATTTGTTTCGGTTTGCCGACGTGATTAATTTTAGAAAGGACTATTCACCCCCCTCCTCTAGTCCGCCATCTCGACCCTTCACCACGGAACGGAAAAACTCCGGCGAACTCGGCTCTGCTCCGGCGAGCAATTCACGCGGAGAGGAGGCTTACCACGAGCAACGGAGGCGAGCACTGGCTGCGTGATGGAAGAGCGGAGCTCGGGGCTAGATGGAGGCGTCGCTGGTGCGCTGCGGTGGCCGGAACGACAGTGCCGGCGATGACGCACGGTGGCGGAGGCGGAACCGCGGCTGCTGCTGGCTCTCTGCCGTGAGGCGAGAAGGGAAAGACTGAGCGAGTGGAGAAGGAGGAGGCGGCTCTGGCGGAGGTAAGCTCGGGCAGCGGGGGCCACAGCGGCCACGCGCTGAGCGTCGCCGGCATGCGGCCGACACGCGCCGGACGCGGCCTGTCGCGGGCGCCAGCGAGACGCGCGCGCGGGAGCGGGAGGAGGAGGAGGCCGCGTGGCGTGGGCCGGGCCGTGGTCACGCGCGGGCGAGCGCGGGCTGGCTTCGGTCGCTGGGCCGGAAGTGGGGCGGCGGCATGTTATGGTAAGAATTTCACTTTCCTTTTTCTAAATAAAATTCCAGATTTTATTATTTGATTCAAATTCAAATTTTGAAGAAGAAAAAGACATTTTCACAAATTGCCCCCAAAACAAAAGTTGTTCAAAATTTAATTCTCTACAACTTTCATTTATGACACTTTTTAAAATTCTAAACAGATTTTGAATTTATGATTTAAAGTTAATTTTTTTAAATGAAAACTAAATTTTCTGAAATATTTTTAGAAGCAAAATTTGGGAAGATTTTGAATACAAAACTTGCTCTAAAAATTATGCTAATTAATTCTAAGTTATTTAAAATTATAGCTCCACAAATTTTTACCACTTTACCTAGGATTTTTACCAAACTCGGAGCCCAAACATGATTATCACAGTTTTAAATAAATTCTAACTTAATTTACATGTGATGATGATCATGCATGAAATGCAAATACTCATGATTTAAGATGTGAATGCCTGTTTAACATCCAGAGGTGTTACAGTTTGCTCCTTAGCGTCCTTGTTTGATTGTGCAACCTTCGTTTGCCATGGTCCGCGCTCTATAGTGGTCTCATTGAAAAGCTCCGCCTGACTCCCATCAGGGAACACCTCTGGTTGCTCTGAGGCCCTCTGTTGGTCAGGCTTCCTAACTTGCTCCTTGACATCCTCTTGCTGATTTTCACCATCCATGCTGTCTGTTACAGGAGGCAATTGTTGTGTAACAGGTGGTGGATCATCACGGGTGGTCTCCTCGGCCGGCACTGGATCAACGGGCACATCCCGTTCCATTTCACGGATGCCATCGCCCTGACCTAAGCTTCCAGTGGCAGGAGGAGAGTCATGAGGCGGCAATGGACGGACTTTGAGCTCAAATGGAGAGAACTCGGCAGGGGTGACGAGCATGGACGATGCCATCCACACAGCTAGCCCTGGGCATAATTAACCGAAGACCGAAGACCGAACCGAACTAACCGAGACCGAGACCGAAGTGACCGAGACCGAAAATTTCGGTCACAAGTTCGGTCTTCAGTTTGAAGTAACCGAACTAACCGGACTTAGTTCGGTCATTACCCTCGGGTAACCGAACTAACCGAATTAACCGAACATTTGAATTTTGTTGACATAATATGTAATTTAGACTATTATTAGTGATATAATATTTATTCTAGTGGGTTTATATCAACCATCACTCTTATCACTATGTTTAATCTATATTTTGTATTGTATTTTTGCCTTGAAATAGAAAAATATTGGTAAAATTTGTTACAAATTACAATGTTTAGTAGTTGTTTTGTGAAGTTCGGTTAGTTCGGTCATGACCGAAACCGAACCGAACTAACCGAGACCGAACTTGCTCGGTCCTGAGTTTTGAAACTAACCGATCGGTCTCCGTTTTTAGATGACCGAACTTTCGAAATGACCAAAGACCGAGACCGATCGGTTCGGTCAGACCAAACGCCCAGGGCTACACACAGCCACCAGGCAGAGCGCGACGAATACGACGACGGTGGTTGTGGAGCAGGAGAAGTAGGAGGACTGCGGCGCACGCCGGACATCGAGCCGCGTGTGGCCGAACGCCATATCGATCGGTTGGTCGGTCCGATGCTCACATCCAACGCCTGCCCTCCTACAACAAGAGGAGGTAAGCGGATTGCATACATCGCTGGTATTCTAGAGGGAGGCAGTAAGAACAGTAGCTTGATTGCTGGGGTCCGATTCCAGGGTAAGAATCGAGGAGGGGAACTGGCTAGAAGAAAAGAAATTGGCAACGAATCTCAGAACGAAAAGGAAATCGAATTGCAGGAGCATCAGGAGAAAGGAGAAGTAATCTGGTACGTACCTTGTGGGAATGAATCGATGGAGAGGGAAGGGTTGAAGCAGGGGACTGGATCCAGATTCCGCTTGTCGGCCGCCAAGAACAGACGTCCGCCAAAAACAGGCAAACGTCCTAACTCTACTTTACTCTAAGAAAAAAAAAGTCTACTTGATCCCTGAACTATCAGCGAGTATCTAATCTACACC
Source organism: Saccharum hybrid cultivar R570 (assembly GCA_038087645.1). NCBI lineage: Eukaryota > Viridiplantae > Streptophyta > Magnoliopsida > Poales > Poaceae > Saccharum > Saccharum hybrid cultivar. The sequence goes on along the minus strand of JAQSUU010000549.1, from coordinate 3,507,201 downwards.
CCAACTATAAAATCGTCTGTTTTACATCCTAATTTTTTCAAAATCATTCAAATCACACCATGGAGCGGTTTTGGACGGCGGTTTTGCTACAGTAACAGCGGTTTTGACTTTTTCTTTTTCTATTTATTTCCGCTGAATCTTTAAAAAATTATAGTAAATTACACAAAAATCATAAAATAGAAAATCTAATTTTGTTAGACTCCACATGAGTAGATCTACACAATGAACATATAATATAGTATACTTTAATACAAATTTTTTTGTAGCTTTAAATTAGTTAGAAAATCAATTTTTGTCTGTAATTAATTGGAATAATTCATAGCTACAACTTCTATGGTCTAATTGTGGTGAAATTTTAATGATGGAGTTATTATTATATGCTTGAACTATATTAAAAATTCCATACTCATTGGATCATATATAACTTAGTTATAGATTTATTTAGGTTTATGTTTAGGTTTATGCTTGTTAAATATAAATAAATCTATAACTAAATTATACATGATTCAATCAGTATAAAATTTTTACTATAGTTCAAGCATACAATAATTAGTTCACTATAAAAATTTAACCACAATTAGACCATAAAAGTTGTATCTATGAATTATTCCAATTAATTACAGACAAAATTTGATTTTCTAACTAATTTAAAGCTACAGAAAAAATTTGTACTAAAGCATACTATATTATATATTCTTTGTGTAGATCTACTCATGTAGAGTCCAATAAAATTAGATTTTCTATTTTATTATTTTTCTGTGATTTACTATGATTTTATAAAGATTCAGCGAAAATAAATAGAAAAAGGGAAAGTTAAAACCGATGTTACCGTAGCAAAAACCGCCGTCAAAACTGCTCCAGGGTGTAATTTAAACGGTTTTGAAAAGTTTAGGGTGTAAAACAGACGGTTTTATAGTTGGAGGTGTAGGTTAGACACTAGCTGATAGTTCAGGGGGTTAAGTAGACTTTTTTCCTTTACTGTAATCTAGTACTCCCTTCGTGCCAAAAAAAAAAAAGAACTTCTGTAACAGGATAATGTTCAAATTTAACTAATTATAGATTAAAAAATATAAATATTTATAATAGTAAATAAATATTATTAAATTAATTACGAAATATATTTTTATAATAAATTGTTTTAGAGTTATAAATGTGAATATCATTTACTAGAAACTTAATCAAACCTGAAACGTATACCGTTTATTCCCGGACAGACAGAGGTAGTATATACACTAGGTAGAGTAATCTCTGTGGTCTTGTCTTTTGGCGGAGAGGACTGATGGGCTGGAATCAGGCGGCGGATAATTTACTCACGGAGCAGAAGGAAATCACGGCAGCTACCGGGCACGAACTGTACTTCGCTACAGCGCTATTTTGTTGTTGTTGTTGAATTTACAGCGCTATTATTTTTCACAACAGCCGAATGGGGAGTAATAAAGTAAGGTGAAAAGAAAGGGTGCTTCTTCTGCTTGGCTGGCGAGCGGAGGACGACGGAGCAGAAGCAGCTGGCATCAGCCGCTGGACAGCCCTTGGTTTCATTCCCCTTCCGGCTGCCCCCCTCCGCTCAGGCCTCAGTCCTCAGATCGATCGAATCCAGCAGAGCAGTTGCAGCTCCAAATCCAATCCAATCCAACCCCCCTAGGCTTATGCCCCTCCCTCCTGGTGTCCATCACCAATTTCATATCTTCTTCCTCCGCCAGCGCCGCCGCCGCCCCCCGCAAGGTTAGCTGATATCCCCAAATCGATTCATCATCCGTGCCGTGTCCTTCCTCCCACCTCCTGCTGGCTTCACTTCATTCCATTTCATTTCATTTCATTTCATTTCATTTCATTTCATTTTCTACCATGCTGATGCTGCAGCGCGGTGCTTCCTTCCAGTCGGTCGCCGCAGCACAGACCCAGAGCATTCCCTTCGCACATCAAACTAACCAGGTTGGTACTGTGCTACTTTCCTTTGCTCGATTACCAGCCTCAGCCCCCCTGCGTATCTGCTGCACTTTCACCAACCTCGGTCTCCTCTCCTGGAGTCCATTGGTTTGCTATCAATCTCGTCTCATTCCGTTGCTCATCACAGGAGCCAGGCAGGCAATGCACGCACACTTGTTTAGAGCAGAGCTGATCCAGGATGGGCCTCAAGGAGCAGCATCCGCAGCTCGACCAAACTGATGATGCCATCAACTCACCCGCTTCTGTTTCTGACGACCACCACCACACACCGGGCATCCCCCGTGTCTCAAGCTGCAGCACCGACAACGATTCTGGCCTTCCACTTTGCCGAGTCTGTCATTGCGTCGAACCCGATCTGAGAGGCGAGTCCGCCCTCGGATTCTTGGGCATCGCGCCGCCTTCCCCTCCGAGGACTGACACTGACTCTACCACCACCACGTCCACCAGCAAGGATGCCATCACTGGGCCAAAGGATGATGCCGCCAGTGCTCCCAGATTTGTTGAGTTCGTAAGCCCCGAGGGGGAGATATTCGTCTGCGCCACTGACGTCGAATCGGGCCCCCTGCACCAGCAAGACCATCTTGTGGATCTAGGGTGTTCTTGCAAGAACGACCTTGCCCTCGCGCATTATGCCTGCGCGTTCAAGTGGTTCATCAGCCATGGATCCACCACGTGCGAGATATGTGCAACTGTTGCTGCAAATGTAAGGCCTGACGATTTCAATAAGGTTCTCGCTTCCCTCAAGGATTATGAAGCTCTCAGGGAAAGGACATCCACAGGGGAAATCTCATACTTGCAGCATGGGGCAGATACTGGTGTTGATCCAGACGCCGTAAGGCAGCGGCTTAGCGAGATCTCATCTTGGTTCAATCCTCACAACTCTCACGTGGCTGTTGCCCAAGGCCACATTGATCAACCTCAGACGCCACTTAGTCCAACCAATAATTCTGTTCTGGAGCATAGTGTCGTGGCGGCGACACGGGTACATACAGGATGGAGTTTGGAGAGCACTGGAGTTTTTGTTGCTACCTGCCTAGTTGTCATTATTCTCGCATGGTTGGTTGCTCCGCATGTTGGCAAGGTATGTTTCGCTGAAAAAGGTTCTCTTCTTATTTACACATCCTCGTGTGAAAACTGCAACTTCTGAACTCAACTGCATACCCCTTCTTATTGTAACTGTTCAAAGAGAATTGCTCAGTAGTTCTCCTTTACAAAACTGTACAAATCATAAAGCGGACAAACATTAAGATAACTACACAACCATGAAAAAAAGGAGAAAGAACTAGATCCGCCATATGAAGAAAAGGAGAAAGAATTTTATAGATGCGTAGAGCAGGTTTTCCACCTGGTGAAGGTGCTCCACGTGTTAAGTATTATTGACTGAAGGACATTGTTATCTGCTGAAACATACTTGTATAAGTGACTGATCATGTGGTTTTCTTTTTTACCCTTGAGGAACTGCAGTTTAGTAACTATTAGCGTTATTTTAAGTTATGCAAGCGGTCTTCTGTATTTGAAGTTTGTTAGATAATAACAGTCATCTGATCCATAGAAGTAACTGTGAGTCTGAATTAGAAAGTTTAGATGCAGCTATCCCTTTGTAGCCTTTGGTCGTTCTTGGACCATATTGAGGGTGCTCACATGCATAGTTATTTCTTGCCTTTTATAAATCTGGCATTTGTGTGTGTGTGTGTGTGTGTGTGTGTGTGTGTGTGTGTGTGTGTGTGTGTAAATTTTCAGCTAATTAGCAACGATTTCTTGATCTCTTGAGGAAAACAAAACTAATGAGCTAGGTTGATGTAAAAGAAAGCTTCCCCTATGGATGAAGCATTTGATGTGAGGTATGATTTTGTTTTTGGGTTTCTGTGCAGAAAGCTGCTGTAATCTGTCTTCATATGCTTCTTGGAGGTTTATGCGTATTGACTGTAGTAATATCCCTGAGATTTGTAAGTAGACGGTGATCTTTCATGATATATTTCATTTCCTTTTAGCCAGATTTTTTTTACCTTTGACTAAGTAGGTGTTTAGAAAGCGATGGTCTTTTACCATTGCCTGAATGCTAAATGATCCTTTCTGATTGCAGGTTTTCCCGAGAATCCAGTATGGGTCTATGCAATATTGGGCAATCTTGTTTGTGTCCTGGTTCCTTGTGTTTGGTGTTTGGGCTTCACGAACACGCAGCGCACGCTCCTCATGAGCATATAGTGTAGCATCAGTCATTGCAGCAGACCCGATTGCTTCACTACGGCAGTTTTAGGTACTGCGTCCTTGTGTATATTCACGTGTACTATATAATGCTTGTCTTTTTCCTAAGTTGTTCTATATAAGATGTATATGCTTGATTCAGAAAAGATGGAAAATTATGTGCAGCGCTGGGTGTGATTAGATAAGCAAACTAGGGTAATATTGAATGCTAAAACAGATAAAACTAGCCCATAAGTAGCCACCATTTTTTTTTTGAAATGAGTAGTCACCATGTTACAAGAGAAGAAGTTGGTCAAGCTTCAGTTATAGGGTAGTTTGTACTATGTAGTTTGGCCTTTGGCGCTGTAGCACTGCCCTTGTGCACATGGCCCTTGGGTTGCTTCTTATTTATCCGTAGAGGATGGGATGAGAAGTGATTTGAAGCATAGCCCTATTATGGTTTCTGATATTTGTTCCTCCATGGAAATGATCGTTGGGCAGATTCACAAGAACTTGAGATGGATGTATCTGTGCCTGACAAGTCGTCTATATGTATAGGGGAATTTGCACATGCCACCACTTAAGATGCAGTTTTCATCAATACCATCAGGCTAGTCGATGACATGTGGGGGTCTAATCCTATATGCCATAGACTTAGGCTGATGGTACGGTAGAAGCCTGACCTTAAACACCACTCCGGCCCTCCCCTTAGAAATGAAGACACCAATCGGTAGCAGTGGGGGGGTATTTTGCTTCATTTCCACCATCCATCAGGTATTCAGATATCAGATTGGGGTATTTTATTTATTTATTAATTCAACACATCAGGTCCCATTGAGCTATCTATACTACACTTGTTTACACAGACAAAGATTAACGGCAGCAGCAGACAATCAACTGGTCAACTGCATTGTCCATCCTAGGCTAGGTAGCTCAAATATTATGAGCTTTGCTGCACATCTAATCCATTCCAAGTAATACACTTTGCAGGTTGCAGCTGCTTACAATTGCACATGCACCCCTTGTTCAAAACGAACTGGTATTGGTATCTATCGCCACCTTCCTTCATTCTATTCTACTTCTTGGCTGAGTGGACTACAATCAGAGCCTCCTCATCCTCCTCTTCCTATACAAGTAGGAACCCCCTGCCTGCTCCCTGGCATCCATCACCTTTCACCAAGTACCGTTTCAAGAAGGGCCTCCTCCTCCTCCTGCACGCCACACACAAGTTCAAGAGATCTTATCCACCTCGTCTTAACCAAAACAGTATTATGAACTACATACATAACGTAAAGACCAGGCCGCGTACCACTAGAGCTGTAAATTCTGTCTCTTCATCTACCGCATCCAGAACTGCAGGGTCTTCCATCAGATCCTGAAAAACGTTCACGGTGTGCGTGTAAGTGGTTGCTATTTCCTCTGCTCTAAATACAGACTGGGTTGATAAAGGAAAATGCTAATCACAACACTGCTTACATCCTCAGCAATGCGTAGCACACCATCCTTATCCTGCACAAACATGTGACAACATTCTCAGACATCATGTACAAACTAAATTGCACCACAGGTTGAACAACAACCAATTGCACCACAAGTTGAACAACAACCAACTAACCTTGACTGCGACGAACAGAAGAGGATCAACTGGTGTATAAATCATATAGTGTGCACCATCCTGCAGATACAAAATGTCAGCAATCACAAGCATGCCAATGAAGACGCAATATTGACTACTTGTCAGTTACTTATTTGTCACTGTACCAGTAGCAGCATGCTGCATAGGCAAATTATCCTACGAAGTATGAAGCTAACTAGCCTCGTTGAATCTAACTAGCCTCGTTTAGTTCCAGGGTGTAAAGTTTTGGGGTGTCACATGGGGATGTCGCATGGGGTGTTCGGATACTAATAAAAAAAAACAAATTACAGAATCCGTCAGTAAACCGCGAGACGAATTTATTAAGCCTAATTAATCCGCCATTAGCACATGTGTTATTGTAGCACTTTATTGTCAAATCATGGATTAATTAGCCTTAAAAGATTCGTCCCGTAAAGTAGTCGCAATCTGTGCAATTAGTTATTTTTTTAGTCTATATTTAATACTCCATGCATCAGTCCAAACAACTTTTGGAGAGAAACTAAACGAGGCCTAAATCACATCAACTGTACATCTAAGTTGACAAAAATCAGAATTTCATATTTAATATTACATCCAGGCAGTTTGCTCACCAAATTGAAGCAACAAATCTCTACACCTTCAAAAGGTACACCGTCACCACCATCACCAGAATCTGCAATCTTTATATGAGATACCAAAGAGGATATCGCAAATAGTAGATTGTACTAGTAAGCAAATAGTTTCTGAAATTGTTGAGATATTGTCTAGAAAACATTTCATGTTGACTAGGTACGTTGGCCTAAAAAAATATATTCATCCGCAAATACAGATTTTTTTTGGTCTTTTCTTAATAATTTTGACTAGATGTCAAGATATGTTGGCCTCAGAGAATAAAAAAAAAAATGGATGCCTGTGATTTTGGTTACCATGAAACTCTTGAATGGCCTCTTCAGGAAAGCAGAAGCCACCCCTTGCTGTATAACAGAATCTGAAACGAAGAGGAAAGACGCTTGTACAGAGATATCGCGATAGAAGCAAAGGAATGAACAGATATATCCTGAGGCATGTGCACGATCCTTACCCGCTTTCGACAAAGTGCATATGTACTCTGGCAAGGGCATAGGCAACAGATGGAATGATTTGCTTGAGTTGGTCGTCATCAACCTAAATAAACAGGTAAAAATTGTGCATCAAACGTATAGGAAAGGAAGAAAGCATTATTCCATTACATTAGGAACCATGGAAAAAGAAATGAACAATCAGTTGAAGGAATGTATGTAAGGCAGAGAGGGTGAAGACATACAGCTACCCAGCCACTGAAATTTGTGCTCCTGAGAACCTGCACAGGCCTGGAAGAGTGTCACTTGGAGTCTGCCATGAGTATGAGTGGCAATGGACAATGGTACGAAAGTGTGGCCGTGGAGCTTTACATGTCAACGGGGCAGAGAAGCAAGCAGTCGTGGTCCTGCGAGCTCCTGAATACTCTTTCGGATAATGCACTCCAAGGGGCGGTTGCTGGTGTCGTCGATCTGCAGAGCACAATGTTGGTTTGGCTTGAGTTGTGTGGTACTTAATTTCATTTGTGATGAAAGAAAGAAATATGAGCAGAATCCAACCATACCAAGGTGCAGAACGAAAGAAAGGAAGAAGAAGGAGAGGAATGGGATGGGTAGGCGTACGATGGTGACGATGCGCTTGGATGCTGCGGCGATGCACCTGCCTTGGTCATCCAGCACGAAGCCGGCCGGTGGCTTGGGCATGGCGGCGGCCCGGGTGCCCCCAGCGAACCTCCCCTCCTCCCGGTCGTCGTATTCATAATCATCTTGGTCCAGAGGGACCCTGGGCGGACGGCGCGCGGGTCCGGGGGGCTTATTCCTGGGAGGGGGCCGTGGGCGGGCGCGCTGCTGCTGACGGAGACGGCGCGGCGCGTGAGGCGCAGGGGCAGGGAGGGCTTGGTGGTGTGGACAAGCACTAGCTGCTGCTGCCCCCGCTTGCACAAGACCGTGGGCACGGGAGCGGCCGCCGCCGCCATTTCTGGTTGCCTGGGACTGGGAGCCGGAAAGCTTGGAAAAGAAGAGTGGATGGTGGATGGATGAGAGAGAGAGAGAGAGAGAGAGAAAATATGGTGGACATGGACCGGTGGTGGGTTGGAAAACGAAATCATTATGGGCCACCTCCGTATGCAGACCATGGACAGCCCACAACCCCAGCAACCCAGCACCGGCGGCGGGCAGACGCTGCTAGCGCTAGCGACTCGACTCGCACGGACGAGGAGCTTCCTCCTCACTGTCTCACAGCCGCAGCACCGCCGCCGGACAACCATGGCGTCGTCCAAGCTGCAGCTGCCGGCTGACGACAGCGTCCTCCTGCTCGTCACCCACTCCAATCTCTCCACCTTCGCTGCGGACATCCGCGTCTCGCAACAGGTGGGTGTGGCTCTCATCTTGCCGGGATCGGGATCTCCATCGTCTCTGCTCTGCTAATGCATCGGATCGCAGACCACCGTCGAGGCGCTCAAGGACAAGCTCTGGCGCAAGACCGGCACCGCCGTCGCCTCCATGCGTCTCCAGCTCCGCGACGACACCGGCGCCAAGATCGCCGACCTCGATGACGACGCCGCGCCCCTCGCGGCCTACGCCCCCTACAACGGCTACCGGATCCATGTTGTTGATCTCGATCCTTCCTCACTCACCTCGGGTGGCTGGTTGGAAGACACTTCCCTTGTCGACAAGTACAAAATGTCCGATGAAGCATACGATAAGCTCGACGGTAAGTTTAAGTTCCCCGGCTATTCATTCCCTTTTTCTTTCCCAGTCAATATATGCTTTTGGATATATCTGTTTGCAACTTGCAGTGCATTAGGCCCAATGCTAATTTTATGATTTTGGTGACAGCTAACTTTCGAAAATTCAAAGAAAAGATGGTCCCGAAAAACACTCCGTCAGAGGATAAAGAAGTAAATTACTACTTACTAAAGTTTTGGACCGTCTTCTTTCATTTTTCATCTCACTTACTCTATTTCTTCAGCAATCAGAAAAGCATATGGAGGATCTGTGCTCCAAAATCAAGGTCAGTTACTTTGGTTCTTCCCATGTGCATTCCATTAAGTTGCACTAAGACCAGCAAATGGTCCAAAATCAGTGTCAGATTTTTGGTGCTGATGATTTAGCAACCAAAGACACCCCCTGTCAGAGCCACCTTTCAATTCCATCTTTAATGGCTGGCGCAATCACGATATATATGTACCGCTATAATTACAAATAGTCTAATTTGGGCTAACAATATAAGCATGCTAACCTCTTTCATTGCCTGAATGTCGCTTTCCTCTTCCCACTGAACCTTTTTTCCCCAAGGAATATGTGAACATCCTTAGGATTAATTTTAAACTGGTACTCTTCATGGACCATGGTTGCCAACTGCAGCAGGTGATCTAACAAGTGTGTCACAGGTGGGGGATAGATGTGAAGTCGAGCCAGGTGCCAAGAGGGGCACTGTAAAATTTGTTGGTAGAGCTGAAGCCCTTGGACGCGGATTCTGGGTTGGAGTGCAGTATGATGAGCCACTGGGAAAGCATGATGGCATGTATGTTCAGTCCTAAACTATGAAAAATAGAAAATGATAAGCTTTTGTGTTGATTTTGTTATTAGTCATTTTTGTTATGTAATGCTAATTGCTGCTTATCTCATATCCCTTGATTTTGTGATGGGTAACCTGCTATTTTCATTAATAAATGACAGTAGCTCTTGATAACATTTCCTTGTGCTTCGTGGATACTGCAGGGTGAAAGGCATTCGCTTCTTTGAGTGCCCTCAAGGTCATGGGGCAATTGTGAGGCCAGAGAAAGTAAAGGTATTTTCGTTGCTAGATTCCTAGCTCTTTACCTTGTGTGTACTTTGGAGCGAGTTTTGGTTAGACGTTATCTCTGCAGCTGATTGCTGAAATTTAGAGGCGCCTAGTGTTTCTTCAAATAACGTTTGGGAACATGAGGAGTAACACAACCTTTTTGTAGTAGCGGGTCATGTGACATGAGTGTGTGTTTGCATTGTAAGTTATTGAGTTTTTCTAAAGGAACAATTGTGAGCATGTTTCTTTGTGACGTAACCTTTTCGAGTTGGGTTGCCTATTGATAAGGATGAAACAGTAAACCGGGGCAGAGCCTTTGCTCTGTATGGGTCGTTGTAATAGTATAACAGGTGATTTCTGGTGTGTGTTTTTGCAAATTTGCAACCATTATTATCTCCTAGACGAGCTAAGAGGTTGCCTTGTATGGGATTCTTTCCTCTCTCTCTCTCCAATACCCTCTCCATTCCAAATTGTAAGTCGTTCTGGTTTCTTTAGATATGTAGTTTTTACTATGCGACTAGATATACATTATTATCTAGATATATAGTAAAAGCCATGTATGCAGAAAAGTCAGAGCGACTTATAATTTGGAATGGAGGGAGTACAAAAATGTTTCTCAACAGTTTTTTTTTTCTTGTTTTCTTTTTCGCAGGTTGGGGACTTCCCGGAGAGAGACCCATTTGAAGACGACGAGATACAGCCATATAGGCAACCGAGGAGGGGTGCGTGTGCATTTGAAAAGGGGTGGGAGGTCCTTGTTGAGTTCCATTTGAAAAGGGTGGGAGGTCCTTGTTGAGTTGCATTTGAAACGTGTGTAAAATTAATTTGGAGATTTGAGTGTGCGCGCTTGCTGTTACTATCTTGTTAGTTATATTACAATCAGAGTGGATTACTGCAAAGCACAGTTAAGCGATTCTAACTGGTCACATTGCAAGACATGCAGTCCATGCGCAGGCGTGCGTGATCTCTGCCGACTTCTGTTACATTACATATACATGTGGGTGCTTCTCTACTAGAAAATGTAGATGGTAGAACCTTTTATTCCGTGTTCCCTGCCCCCTTCAAAAAAGCGGAGGAAAAGATAGAGAATTTTGTCAACTTATGCATAAAAGTTTTAAAACACCTTTTGAAATTGTTTATCCAAAAGAATTCGAGAAAGTTTTTTTTAATAAAATTTTGAGAATAGTTATTTGTATCTACAAATAGTTTTATCATAAAAAAAATGTATTTTATGATTAATCTAATGATTCATAAATGTAATTAGTCATCTATCTATCTGTCTATATCAATTAAACTTAAGATTAATTGATTTATTCATCAAACAACGGAAATTTACGTTAAAAGATGGAGGGAGTACGTGGGTCATTATAAAGAGGAAAAAGAAAACACTTGTGAAAGATAGTACTAACCAAACAAAAAACAAACCAAAGAAAAAGAAAGGAAAAAAAATGTTTGCAGTTGACTGGTCCAAGGAATTTTCAAGTCCAAAATTCCAATCTCTCTCACTGCCTGCCTACACTGACTAGACTAGACCTGCCGTGGCCTGCCTTGCTGCCTTCCCCTTCCTTTCTTCCCCAGCTGAGTCCCCCGCCTCCTCCCCTTCCACCGACCGACCCACCATGACGACGAGGTGAGGCGAGGTCTACTCTCCGGGCCGTGGCCGACGCCGACGAGCAGCTTGCTCCATCCCCGCCATCTCTTCTTTCTCGTCCACAATCCACTAGTTGTGGAAGAAATGGAGGACGGCGGCAAGGCGCCGGCCAGCCTGGGCACCCTGCGCGCGGTGCTCGCCATCCTCCAGTGGTGGGGCTTCAACGTCACCGTCATCATCATGAACAAGTGGATCTTCCAGGTTTCCTCCTTCCCACCCGCATTCTATGGATTCTAGCTTCCCCATCCATCTTCCGTCTCCGCCGCGGATCTGGATGCCAGATGCTTCTATTGCCCTGCTGCCGAACGACTCTTTTCTCCTTTCGAATATCTAACTAAATTCGTTACGTTCCCCCGCCCTCCAGATTAGATTGGGTGGGAAACAGGGTCAAATAGACTTGGATTATTAGAAGTAGTTTATTACTTTGGTGGTTAGTCAAGCAGGGTTCAGCAGCCTAGTCACACCGTATTTTCTCTCGATTTTACTTTACTGTCTAGTCCAGGAGAGTTGCTGCTCGTATGCATTCAGCAATCTCTCTTTTGTATGTTTGGGTAAAAAATTGGGTAATGATAGACATGTAATAGGAGGTTATTGCAATGACTTTCCAAGTAACTCCTCGTGCTCCCTTTCTTCTATACTGCCTACACTAATGCAGTCCACATCATCTTATGGGTGGTGGGTGGTAACCTCCCTCCCTCTGTCAAAAGCCGTGCCCTTGATATAAGATGCTCTTCTCTGCAGAAACTGGATTTCAAGTTTCCTCTCACCGTGTCCTGTGTCCACTTCATCTGCTCTTCAATCGGAGCCTACATCGCAATCCATGTGCTTAAGGCGAAACCGCTGATTGAAGTTGAACCGGAGGACCGCTGGAAACGGATATTCCCAATGTCGTTCGTCTTCTGCATAAACATTGTGCTGGGAAATGTGAGCCTGCGCTACATTCCAGTCTCCTTCATGCAGACGATCAAATCTTTCACTCCTGCAACCACAGGTACCTTGATTATGCTACCCTCGCTGTTCGTTCAATCTTCCACTTGTTACCTTGATGTGGTATGAGAAGAGAAGATGATACGCTGGTTTCATGCCATGCAGTTATTCTGCAGTGGCTAGTCTGGAATAAGCATTTTGAGTGGCGCATATGGGCTTCGCTGGTCCCCATAGTCGGGGGAATACTCCTGACTTCGGTGACAGAGCTTAGCTTCAACATTTTTGGTTTTTGTGCTGCCATGGTTGGCTGCCTGGCTACATCTACAAAGACCATCTTGGCAGAGTCCCTGCTCCATGGATACAAATTTGACAGGTACAACCTTGTCTTATGCTATGATGCCCTGGTGCTTATTTATTAGAAGCTTCGTGCTCTGCCAATAACAGTGTTCAAAACATTTCGTCTTCTTCCAAAATCAATCTGTTCTTCGAGACCATTTTTCCTGCTCAATGGAGGTTGGAACTGCTAATGAATTACTGTAGTAAGATGATTTATTCTATTCTCTGCAGCATTAACACGGTGTACTACATGGCACCCTTTGCCACCATGATACTGGCTCTACCAGCAATGTTGCTTGAAGGAGGCGGTGTAATCAACTGGTTCTACACACATGATTCAATCGTTTCTGCGCTGATTATCATCCTAGGTTCAGGGGTGCTTGCGTTTTGCCTTAACTTCTCCATCTTCTACGTCATCCATTCAACAACAGCAGTGACTTTCAACGTTGCTGGCAACCTCAAAGTAAGGCATGACTATATTCTGGGCCATGTTCTTCTCCCTACTCCCCCTGCTCAACATTGACATCTTAATGGACATGCTTCTGTAGGTCGCGGTAGCAGTGTTAGTGTCATGGTTGATCTTCCGGAATCCAATCTCTGCGATGAATGCAATTGGATGTGGAATCACCCTGGTTGGTTGCACTTTCTATGGCTACGTGAGGCATCTGATCTCACAACGGCAGGCTGCAGCCCCAGGGAGTCCAGGAACAGCGCATGCGAACCTGTCAAGAAATCAGATGGAGATGCTTCCCCTTGTGGACGACAAGCAAGAAAAGGTTTAGCAAGTTGGCATTTTCTGCAGTGGAAGAGGTACAATACAAACAGATGGTATGCCCAGAGAAGACTGACAGCGGTGACAGTGCTGGGTTCAAGGCTCTGCATAAGCTAGGGCTCGCAGTAGTTTCTTCACTTCTTGAAGAGAGAATTATATATGTACTCATGCGTGTGTGGTGAGGTTGGTTAGAGACAAGTAAATTAGAACTTCTTATAGCATCGTTTCCTCCTTCCATTTGTGATATTAATCTCCAGTATCAGAATTCAATTCGTTATTAGGAAGGTTGATTTGCTGTGGTGTCTATGCTTATCCTACGTACTGGACTGCTGACCTGGGAATTTAGCGTGTGCTGTGCTCGAAAGCTTCAGCCTGCTCTGGTGGGTGATGGCGTGCCAGATGCTACAGCATTTTCCAAAGTTGTGTGCAACATTGCCATCGCCCATGGCTGCGAACGATATGCTGTCATGCAAGGAATAAAGCCAGGCGCCTAGAGTCAATGTTGCCCGGTCCGGCACTCCTAGATAAACAGATAGACATACATTGTGGTAGTTGACCTCAGCACATTCAATTTTTGCCTAATCTATAAGCTGGAAACTTTGACAGCTTCTGCTATGTATGTACACCTTCAAGAATGAGCCAGAAGAAATTGGTTTTTGATGTGAAGAGAATTAAGCGCACGCCAGGATTGGGCTTGGATGCTGAGGCTTCTCATCGATCAGTCCCGGCAGCTTGGTGGTGTTGCCGGCGTGGGCACAGGACTCGCAGGCCACCGACGGCGGATTCTCCGTGCTCCAGTCATCTGGAACTGTCAGGAAGTGCTTGCTCATGAACTTCCTGAACCTCTTCTTGTAATCCCTGGGGGAAATCACTGTTGGCGATTCATTCTTGGGCACCACCAGGGACGCTTTCACCACTGTCTCCAGCTGCTTGTCCCATGTATACTGCCTCAGGTAGTCGATGATGCCGAATACGAGCTCATGCTTCTGCCTGTCCACTCCAACCAGCAAAGAGTAGTCCATAACATTGATCGACTGCAAGCACAGGTGTTTTTGTGATTGTGAGCACGTCTTCAATTCCATCTATCTATGAATTGTGATATGGCAGCACAAATGGAAGTCATACATACCGTTAGAAAAGACGTATCATTCCAGATTGCCCGCTCCAAGAGATGCTTTGCTCTTCCACCAATATAGATTGGAGAAACACGCATGTCATCCACAAAGTTTTGGTCCAAGTAGACGGTGCCATGGTCATTTGAGTCGGAGACATATCGCGAAAATATGGCGCCTTTCAGATCATATGTCCGCGACACATTGTGTCCAAACAGGATGTTTTCCATCACCATCAGACCCATCTTAATCTCCTTGCCATGTCTTATTTGCTTGACCTGAAACAAAACATGATGCTCACGGTTTAATAAAGTAAGACAGCAGTGGGAAGGAGGAAGTCCTGCAACAACCATTTGAAATAACTACCTGATAGATTCCTAAGATTTTGGCAAGGCAAGTTTGGCTTCCCGTGTCCAGAGAATGGTTGACATGCTTGAAGTAATCAGGCGCAAATTTGATGAAGGACTCAAACTCTGTCTTCTTTATTTGCTTTATGATGAGCCTGTCATCCATTGTTTTTGCAAAGAATGCCTTGCTCTTTCCGCCTTGAGCATCCCACTTCTTGCAACGGCTCAAGGAAGTAATATATGCAAGCTCCGATGGGCAGCATTTCTTTCGGAGGTTGTAGAACTGGTTAGAGTGTACACAGATGACTGAGTACTTCCCTTTGAGAGCTATTCTCCCGTTGACAGATATTTCTGGATGGAGAGAGGATGATAGAAGTGAGCTATCATAGCTGGAGAGGTCGTCAGATGAAATGCTTGCCTCAGAATCTGAAGATCCAAAAGACGACGACCAGGACAAAGTAGCAGAGGAACTTTCAGATACCGAGCTGTAAGACTTCTCTATTGTTTTAGCATACTCTCTACCCCTGATATCTGCTGTTTCAGTCTCAGCGATAGAATCCATCAGTAAGTGGCGACGTTCCTCAGATATAGCAAGAGCTCGGGATATTATACTGGATATCTCATCCTCTGATACACACAGGATACTGCCACCTGGACCTACTGTGAACTGTGGAGAGCTTATCTCCTCGGCAAATTGTCTGTGTTTGTGCAAGGGGGATAAATGAGTTGGACAGTAGTGGTTAACGACTTGAAACCTTTCCAAACATCCAGCTTTCACTTCCTGCCTGTAAGCCAATCTGGACTCATTCAGTGGGTTCCAAACCCATTTTTCCCCGTCACACCGTTGCGGAATATTGCTCTGAACGCCCAAGCAATTTGAGGTCCCGGAAGATGGCACTTTTGTGCTATGCTGATCATTGTAATGCTTATTCCATGCATCATCAAGCAAGGTTGATGCATGTCTGTATGTCCCTGGTTCACTGAACTTCTCTGGCTCGATACATCTATTCTCAAAGGATGCTTTGCTGCTCATGCGCTCACCGATCCCGCCTGCTTCAGCAACTACTGCAGTTTGGTCACCTGTAAATTCAGAGGTTTCCGCGATGCCATTTCCCACTATTGCATTTTCAGCAGATGTACAGTCTAGAAGTTGATGCAGCCGGTGGTCCCACACATAAAGTTCCAGCAGAAGATCCTGATAGAGCCAATTTACATTAAGGATATCATCCACAGAGCTTGATTCCCTATTTCGATCAACAGCCTTTGCTAGAGAATCCTGGATGATGATAAAGATAAGCCATGAAATAATGATTACCAGAAATGCAGAGTACATTAATCAGTGCGACCGATGGAAGGTTCATCTAAAAGAGGACGAGAATTTTTACCATGAACTCAGCCTTCTCTTTAATCAACATCTCTTCAAGTTGGGAAAAGTCTTTAACAGGAAAGAAGGCACCACAATAGATTGCCATCTCAGGAAATTGATCCTTCAGCTTCTGTAGTACGCTTGTGACTTCAGAGAAAAGTTTAACTCCTGTAGCAAGAACCTTAAAGAAGTGCAGCAGAGGCATTAGGCTCCACTATGGATGTTCACAAAAGAAGCATGAGATGGAAACGACAACTGAGAATGATACATACATTTCTTACCTCTTGCCCGTACCACTCATGCATATTGGGATTGTGAAACTCAAGAGTAGGCTGTGGTTTGCAGGCATTGTAAATTTCGACCGAGGAATACTGGAACATTGCAACTTTGGAGCCCAACCTGAAGTTGACAGATCCCAAATAAATGAATAGAAAAGGTTCAGTCCAATATACAATGGAAGCAAAATAATTTATGAAATCATATGCAGCTGATGTTATAAGGTTCTTGACTCTTGAGCTTACCCAAAAAAGCGCAGACAATCCCTATTGAGTGAATGCCCGCATATTGACAGCCTTCTAGCAGTTGAGTGGCTTGAAAAACTGAGTTCAAGGAACTTCCCAAATGAAAGGTAGTGTGCTTCAGTTGACATTATCACCCTTCGTGATGATCTGGAGATCCCATTTTCATGTTCACATCTTAGACATCTAGTCCACATCCAAATCTTTCCTTCTGATTCACCAGGTAAACGATATTTAGGCAGCAAGCGCTTCACAAGAACAGTCAGATTCCCGTTGAGGTGAGTGTAGGAATACATGTGAGCCTCTGGAGGCTCTCCACATGAGGAACAGCTGAGGTTCTGTGAAAAAGACACAATCATGAGTCGTGAGCATATTCTTCAAATTGAGCTGGCAAGGTTCTGTATCAGCCAAAAAGAATGGAAGCAAGAAGTTGTTTGCTTGGCGGTATCGAATTCATATTCAGCTGACAGAAGTAGATCGGTAAACAGAACTAGAATGATAACAATGTTACCTGCTTCTGCAAAATGTCTTGCAAATAGCGTCCTAAGGAAACATCAAAATTTCCGTAGTATCTTATACGGGATAGACGGCTCTGCTCGCAGATAACCTGCTTTGTGATACACTGGCTGGACAGCAAAATAAGTATGCTCTGAGACTCCAAGACATCATCCACCTCATCTATATGAGATGTCTTGTCTCCGTTATTGTAACTGGTGCTGTGTTTAATATTTTCCAATGACTGCTCATGTTTTTCACTAACCGAAGGGTCATCCAATGTCATTTGTTGATTGGTTTCAGAGGATGCTTGTTCCCGGGGATCCCTTAAATGATCCACATTCTCATCAGAACCAATTGGTACTCCAACGTTTGGGCTGATATGGATACCGTTACTTGCCGTGCCTTCATTGTATTGAGGCCTGTCTTCTATCTGATGATCAGTTGCCTCTTGAGAAGCAGTGACCGGTAAATAAATATTATGATAATGGAATATATCAATGAATCTTCTCGGTGATTCTGGGACTGCTGATGCTAGTCCTTCAGAAGGGAGTGCTTGATTAGAATCATAATAGATCACTGAACCCTCTCGGAGCTCATTAGGGAAGTTCTTCTCGAGTGGATTTAGAGCATTGAAATTTGTAGAAGAAATGGTAACTGGCACCCCATCAGTAGATTCCTGTACTGATCCTAGTGGCGATGGTCCCACCTTCCTAGTGACAGAAACTTCTTCTTTGGAAGAATTTTTATTGTTCAAGATTAGTCTCTGATCTTCGAAAACTTCTTCTTTGGAAGAATTTTTATTGTTCAAGATTAGTCTCTGATCTTCGAAGAAGGACGTCTCAAGAACGAGGCGGTATGCTGCAAACACTGTGTAGTTCATGACTTGCTTGATTTTCTTCAGTTCTTCAGTATTTGCTCCCCTTAGCAATATCTGCATGACGAAAAGAATCACCATTGTCTATCATTCACAGTGAGCTGTTAATTTACTATTGATTTATAATAATTGCACAAAATTAGCACTTGATGTTGTCAGCACAAAGAAGGGAAGAAGACATCTATTCCATCTATATACTTTCATACTTCTCTATGCAGCTACATCATTAATTCCTGCTAGTATCTCATTGTAGTATAGATTATAGTGGTTCATCAATTAGTCTTAACTATATGCATGTAAGCTAGGCCAGAATCATGCATGACAGTGCTTTATTTTAAAAGGAAGCAAAAGTGTGTCAAATTATAAAGAAGAAAAACGCATCCTGCTGTCAAGGCAGGTATATATTCTGCTGTGAACATATACATAAAGCAGAGATTTCATTAGAAAGGTATGCTCATGCTCATGCATGGATCTTGTCTTAGTATAATGCAGCATCAGTGGTGGGCTGTGAAAGGTATGATCATGCATGAATCTTAGTATGATTAATTAGAAAGGAAGTAGCAGACCTACCGTGCATCCCAATGGCTTGTGAAAGCCTTCCAGGAACATTAATGTTTTAGATGGCCTCTTTCCAACTCCAGTGCTGCAGGTAAGGTTGTGCTCCTCCGTCACTTTTTCAATGTGGAAGTAGTCACACTGCTTCAGCTTTGGCTTGCTGAGAACCTCGGAAAACGAGAGTATGGGAGCGCCGGAACAGAGAGCAACCCTCTGCAGCCGGCTGAGCTTCATGTCAAGCACTAGAGTGACACCTTCCCTGAGAAGAAGCTCCTGTATGTTGCGTGAAACCGTTTTCTCGACCATGATGACATTTGGGCGGCAAATCTCCATCATTTTGCTGACAGACTTGTCTAGATGCTCTTTCTCCTGCTCTATGGAACTGAATGATGAGAAGCCAACATGGGAATGGCCGAGGACTCCGCTAAGCAGCAGCAGCCTGGGATTGTGACACTTGGTGGGCATGTGCTTATGAGCGACATTCTTCCTGAAGACTAAGCCCTTGACGACCTCACTGCATGCAGATGCAGATGCAGATTCAATGGAACACAAGACATGCATGCACATTATATACGCTTGACATGTGGTGTTCAATAATAATAATAATAGATATAATAAGCGTATTATATACATACGTACCATTGGCGGGGTGTACCAGATGCTAGGCACTTGACCTTGATGTAAGAGGAAGGGTCCATTTGGTTGCCTACAGCAGTGCCAACATCAGGCTTGATCACAAGGGCAGCTTCCCAGGAGAGGGAGGTGACGATGTCAAGCCAGCAGCAGCTGTTGCTGTTGCTGGTGGTGTCAATGCCAATGCCAGCCGACTTTAGAAAGCGAGCGGCGAGCATCCTGAGCTGCCCATTCATGGCTTTCAGCATGGCTTCCTACCGCTCCTCCCTGTCGGCGGCAAGGGTGGCGGACTGATCATGGCACCACCTGATACTGCTGCTGGTAGCATCATCGTCATCGTCGGATTCGCCATCCTCATCTGTGCAGTAGGATGTACTACCTCCGGCTCGGGTATCGTAACAGGTGGGCTCATCATGATCATCTTCCAATTCCATGCTGTCTGCCGCAGCTGCCTCATCAGGCGGTATCCAGATGGCGTCGCCGTCGTCGTCATCCGATTCAGTGGTAACGACGACGACTTTGGGCATGTGATTATTGTGAGCCCCGTCGTCTCGAGATGGGCAGGCATGCAACAGATGGTTTGGATTACCGCCACCAAGGGCAACGGCATCGTCCTCATCCTCATCCCTGTGAATAATGCATGCAGGGATGCAACAGCTCTGATCTGCTGTATGAATTTGCACAAGCTAAGAGAGTACTGGGCCGGGGGCAGATGAGAAGTACCTTGTGTGCAGCAGAATCATGGTGATAATCGAGCTCCAAAGAACGGCAGCATGCAGTTTTGTTGGTGTGTGCCCCTCCGATCCCCTCCAAGAAATCCTTAGCTTACTTGTGATGAATTGAAATCGATTATGTATACTGATGCATGCTGCATTCAATCCAACAAATCGATGGGTTTCTCAACAGATTTTAAAACAAACTAACACGCATGCATGCATCGATATATCTGTCCGGCTAGCAGACGACTCACCTACGGATCGGAGGGAACGAACCCTGATGATGGATGATTATTAGAGATGGACCGACGACGATGAACTGGAGTTATGTACGTTGTTGGAGGATTCTGGAAGAAGAAGAAGCAGAAGCAGCAGCAGCAGCAACTACGAAGGAAGGAAAGCGAGGAGCAAACGGTCGGGACAGATGAAAGGAAATACTAGAACACTGGACTTGCTGCCGTGTCTTTGGCATCAATTAATATCGAATTATCGATTGATTGGTTGATTAATATAATAAATAAATAAATTCATCCATCATATATTATTCCACAAAAGAAGGAGTATATTAATTAGTACGAAGAGATGGTATCGAATTATTGTCCACCTGTATGAGTGTATGTATGTGGAACCCATATATAAGCGGGCGATTCTGGATCGCTAGCTAGTTGGACACAAGGCATGCATGCATGCTGACACGTGTGCTGTATACATGATCGATCGCCTTCCTTCGCTGTCTAGCCTAGCCGTCTCCATCATCAGTGTCATCAGATCAACTTCTTCTATACTGCAATGCAGCACAGTAAAGTATATATATGGATCCATTCCGATTCATACAGTACACAGATAATGCGAGATAGATGCAGGAAAACGCCATGCCACGTGTGTATGCATGCATGATTAGCTAGCACAGCATCGATCGATCGACATGGACCAAGCAGTGTGTGCCTTCTCCAGCTCGATGATCACTCCATCTGCAGCACCCACGTGTCCCTGCATCATCGGCTCAAACCTGAATACGAGCAGGAAATTTTTTAGCTTTGAGAACGCATGCTCTCGATCTTGATGTGCATCGTTGAATGTGCGAACACAAGGTTGAAATGTGCCCTTGTGTTTCGTTTTGTGATGAGTGATTGTCAATGTGATCCACGAAGAAGGTTGAGTGGTGACTAACCCTACCATGACGAAAGGTATGTGTGCGACATGTCTCTTGGCTTATGTTGTGCAGGTGTAGAGCTCGGAGGCGGAGGTTGACGGCGAGGTGAATGTCAAGGAGGACGTGTCGTGCCGATGGACCGGGAGCGGTGAAGGACAGACGTGAGGCTTGGACCGAGGGACCAGGAGGCCGGGTGACTAACCGCGGTGGCTGACACCTGGGACATCGACAAGCGCAAGTGTACATGGGAGTGACCGTGTTGATCGAGTCAAGACGGAGGACGTGCAAGTCGAGCGGGGCTCAGAGGACTTGGCGTGCCGGCCGGTCGAGGACGGCGGTGACACGTGTCGAGCGGCGGGGGACGCGTATAGAGTACACTACTCGCGAGTGGGTTTGGTGGTTTGGTCCTCAAAACCATCGGTGGCGGATTTACGGGTTTGGGCCTCAAAACCCTGGCGGAGGTTCCGAGGAGGAACGGACGACACGTGGCGGCATCAGGGAGTTCGCGTCGAGGCGAAGCTACCGGTGAGGAGACGCAGTGGCCGTCAGATGAAGATGACACCGGATTGGACCATAACGCCCTTAGGCTAAGTGGTTTGACTCATTTGTATCTAGGGGCAAAACTAGAATTGTGTAATAGCCTTGTTAAATAGGATGAGGGAACCCTGAAAGGATCTAATAGGCCTAGAGAGGGGGTGAATAGGCGGATCTAAAAACCTGAAACTCAAAACTCAACGCGGAAGTTAAAACACTGACCGGTACTACCGGTTGATTTGGACTGGTACTACCGGTGAGGGATCACCGGTACTACCGACGCTGACCACCGGTACTACCGGTACCCTACTGAAACTAAGAAATCAGAGATTTGCGAGTTGTGATTTTAGATCTGAGTTTTACCCCACTACCGAAGATGATGTTGATGAAGTTTATGAACTCTCCTTTCTTGTTCCTTTACCAAGAGTAGATCGAGCACCCACAACCTATGAAAGAGATATGAAAGAGGGAGAACACAAAGAACAAGTAATATCTCAAGTGAACACGAATAACAACAACAACAAGCACGCAGGACGCACGATTTAACCCGAGGTTCGGCAACCCCACAAAGGAGTTCCTACGTCCTCGTTGTTGAGGTGACCACTAAGGTCGGAGTCTATTCCACCTCCTTGCCTCCCTCAAGCAACCACAAAGGTTAGCCCAAGATTTCCACTAAGAATACAAGGGTAATACAAACTCTTCGGGGTGCCCTCACAAGTACAACAACACGGGCAACCACGAAGAACACCTAGCCGGCTAGGGTTCCAAGAACCCAAGAGTAACAAATACAAACCAAGCCAACTAGGAGGGGAACCAAGTGCTCAAGATGTGAATTGAAGCTTTCCACTCTTAAATCTCTCCTCTCTACTCAGATCTTGCAAGGGATTGGATTTGAGAGCAAAGAGGAAGAGAGAGGGTGAGTCAATGCTTGAGAGCTGTTTGTCTGAAGGTTGGTAGGAGTAAATGACGTGTGTAACGGTTAGAAATGAAGGGGAGAGCTATTTATACTCTTATCTTCGAAGCGGTACCGGTACTACCGGTGAACCCACCGGTACTACCGATCCTAAGGGTTTCGACCGTTACAACCAACCTACTGGAGACTATTACGAGAAAATAGCCTACCGGTACTACCGGTCTATCACCGGTACCACCGGTCAACGACCGGTACCACCGGTAGTACAGATTTTGGCGAAGACAAGTTTTGCGGGAAAAAGACTTACCGGTACTACCGGGCTTTCACCGGTACCACCGGTCAAAGGCCGGTACTACCGGTCAACCACCGATACTACCGCTAGAACAAAAACTCGCAGAACTAAGGCGCTGACACTGGCGGGATTTATGCCTACCGGTACTACCGGTGGTTCACCGGTACTACCGGTACTCCCAGGCATAAAACACTTCTCTAAGTGTCCGTGAGTGCAAATGTGTCTTTTAAACGCTTAAACCAATACACATTGAGCACAAGTTTTCCCTCTAGATAACCTAATTTGTATCCCTCTTGATAGTGCGGCGTTTCTTATAACTCAAGTCAAAAGATAAAATCAAATCTATCCACTTGAGACGGAACGCTTTTCAAACAATGGAATTGAGGGTGCTAACATCACCAAATGTGACCATACAAATTCTTTCATTGAACTAACACCTGCATATTCACTTAGATAGACATGTTAGTCCCTAATTTGATTGTCATTAATTATCCAAAACCCACAACGGGGGCGAATGCACTTACAAACTCCCCCTTTTTGGTAATTGATGACAACCAACTTAGGCTTACATAAGATGTAGAGAATTGAAGATTTTTTGAATTTCAAACTTTACGAGAGGCTCCCCCTCAGTGTATGCATTGAACTTGAATCTCAACATTGATCATAATCAATATGCATACATAAGGGAAGCTCCCCCTAAATTTTGCAATTCGTGGGGTGCCTAAAAGTGTGTGACAAGAATTATATCGTGATGCATGAGACATGACTTATCACACAAAAACAAGAAAGGCTAAGGTAGAAAGAAAAGGACTAAAAAAACAACACAGCCAAACTAAGCCAACAAACAACATCAGAAAAAAAAACATCTAGGCAAACATAACAAATAAGCATAAGTGATTTGCCTACAATCATCCATCATCACACCAATAGTTCTTAGTCCACCATACATAGTTCACCACAGGGTTTGGAATTAAAACACGACCATTAACTACCTATTACATAGATGATAAGCCTAACACTCCCCCTTTGGCATCAAATGCCAAAAAGGGTAGGCACGGAAACAACCAAGGTAACAAAAGCTAATAAGGCTCCGAGAAGTCGCGGTCATCGTCGCTGTCGTCGTCGGTCGAGTAGTCAACCAACCCTGGCGATGGAGGGACCGTCTTCTTACCACGAGGGTCATCGGACGGGCTAGCCTCCTCACTAGGACCAGAGACGGGAGCACCATACGACTCATTGTACTCGACAAAGGGATCCCGAAACTCACGGAGAGGACTCTCAGGAGGATCAATCTGTAGGTGCTGCTCAATACGCCTTAGGCGACGATCATCCTTCTCAGCCTTGTAACAGAAGGCCTCCCAAAGCTTCCTCAAAGCATACTTGATGACACCGCCACCACGCCGACGACGCTCCGAGGAGCGAGTAGGAGCAGTAGCAGTACCACCACGGTAAGCACCGCGGGAGGAAGTACGAGTGGCCGGACCACGAGTGGGAGAAGGAGCGGAACCACCACCAACACCTCTGGGGCCCAAATGACGCACGGAGTAGGACTTGTGCACAGTATTGTGATGGAATGAACGACCCACCACTTGCTCAATGATATACATGAGATATGGAGCATATGGCACAGACTTGTGGGGATCATTTGCAGCCTGCTCAATCTTGCGCCACATAAAGTCAGTGATGGAAAAACGATCACCACCAGTTCCAAAACGGCAAAGGACCTTAGGAGCATCAAGCATGAGATGAATAGAATCTCCAATCTTCGGGTCCAAGGTAAGGCGAATGAGATTATTGAGGACATAAAAGTACGGCTTCAAATGAGTGGTAGTGAAATCAACAGTCGCACCAGGCTTGTATACCTCAGCAGCCTCTAAGTCATCGTGAGAGACAGAGTCTGGAAAAATATCAAAAAGACTAGAAGCACCCCTGTCCTCAGCAGTAAACCCAAGAAGGCGTGAAAAAGTCCGATAATCACATCTGTAATGGATGCCTTGGGTAAGCCAATGTAGTACAAGGTTCTGAGAATCAATCCACAGAGTTGCATAAAACTGACAGATAATCTCATCATTCCAATTATGCTGGAACGTCATAAGAGGAAGCAGACGACAAGCATCAAGATCAGCAACTAAACGGTGAATGTCAGGATTGTTCAAATTATCAAGAGAGGCGCGCTGCACCCACTTGTGCTGGAAGATTGGCGGAGAAGAGCCACGCTGCCTACTCTTGAAAAGAACCTTGTAATAATAATCCGAATGCATGCGGCTCCAAAAACGAACATCCACACTAGGATTGCGGATAAACTGATAGGGATTCTCACTGCGCTGCACCCGTAAATCACCCGCTCTCTTAGAATAATCAACAGGAAGAGAGGGTTGATAACCACCTTGATTCTGAGGACCGGACATACGAGGATTTGCATTTTGATGAAATAAAAGCATCCGGTTGGCAGTGGCAAGACCAATTTGTATAGGGGATTGAGCCACAATGTTAGGGTCAATAGAGCGACCCTCAATTTGCATAGCGGCAAGCTGTGGATTCTCACCTGCCGGACGCTACCCCTGTACTTGCTCGCTATGACGACGCGGAGGATTGGGGCGTCCCATACTCGAGAGAGGAGCAGGCACACCCTGGGACTCAACATCATCTTCATCTCCAATGCCGCCACCACCTCCACGGCCGCTAGAACGAGCGGCAGTCCTTCCACGGACAGGCCGGGAAGCACTACCACCATCACCTCCACTGGGACGAGCGGCCCTCTTGGGGTTCTTCCTTTGCATGCTTGAAGATGAAAGAAGATTGAATCACAGCAAAGGAAGAAGTTTGGGCAACTCCAAAGCACCTCCACGCGATCCCCACGACAAGGGGAAACTTCTCCTCAAAGATCGGCAAGAGTGGTGGAGGGAGGAGGGAGATCGAGTGGGGGTTGGAAGGGGCGGCGCCGTCGGTGATGGTAGGATGCGGGCACGGGGAAGACGAATGAGGGAAGAAAGATCACAGCCCCTATTTATACCCAGCCGCAACTTACACTACCGGTACTACCGGTGGAGAAGCACCGGTACTACCGGTCAGGTCGACAACGGCGGACAGGCGACGCGAGAAAAAAAAAGAAGAACTACCGGTGGTACCGATGTCTAGTCGGTACTACCGGTCACCCGGCTGTACCACCGGTGGTTCCAGTGCAGGAAGAAGTGAGTGAGAGATGGTGAACATATATGATGAACTAGAACTAACTCAAGCATGTCCAGATTTCATAGAAACAACACAAAACTATGAACATGCTTAAGAAGTGAAAATAGATTTTGAAATATCATCCAATTTTTTTAAAGAGTTTTCGCCTAGCTAGAATCAAACAAAATATGTCCAAAAAATCAAGCCACGTTACGAGAATCAGTGATATTTAGTTCACTCCTCAAAGCACAAAATCTTGACTCATCTAGGGGCTTTGTGAAGATATCGGCTAGTTGCTTTTCGGTGCTCACATGATGTAAAGCGATATCTCCTTTGGCTTCATGGTCTCTCAAGAAATGATGCCGGATGTCTATGTGCTTTGTACGAGAATGGTTTACGGGATTGTTAGCCAATTTAATGGCACTCTCATTGTCACACAAGAGGGGAATCTTGGTTAGCTCACAACCAAAGTCTTTCAGGGTCTGCTTCATCCAAAGTAGCTGGGCACAGCAAGCACCGGCCGCCACATACTCGGCTTCGGCAGTAGACAAGGCAACACTATTTTGCTTTTTAGAGCTCCACGACACCAAAGACCTACCAAGAAATTGGCAAGTCCCGGTAGTGCTCTTTCGATTTACCCTGCAACCGGCATAATCCGAATCGGAGTAGCCAAGTAAATCAAAAGTGGAGCCCTTAGGATACCACAAGCCAAGATTAGGAGTGAGCACTAAATATCTCAAAATTCTCTTAACAGCCACTAAGTGACATTCTTTCGGATTAGCTTGAAATCTTGCACACATGCACACACTAAGCATAATATCGGGCCTAGATGCACAAAGGTAAAGTAAGGATCCAATCATGGAACGATATACCTTTTGATCGACGGCCTTTCCATCCTTGTCTAGATCAAGATGCCCATTGGTTGGCATCGGTGTCTTGATGGGTTTTGCTTTCTTCATGTCAAACTTCTTCAACATGTCAAGAGTATACTTCGTTTGACAAATAAAGGTTCCTTCCTTGAGTTGCTTGATTTGAAAACCAAGAAAGAACTTCAACTCTCCCATCATAGACATCTCGAATCTATTCGTCATAATCCTACTAAACTCCTCACAAAAAGCCACATTAGTACTACCAAATATTATGTCATCGACATATATTTGGCAAATAAAGATATCATTATTGACTTTGCGAGTAAATAAAGTTGGATCGGCCTTGCCTATCTCAAACCCTTGTTTGAGTAGGAAGTCCTTAAGACAATCATACCAAGCTCTAGGGGCTTGCTTAAGCCCATAGAGTGCTTTGTTGAGCTTATAGACATGATCAGGATTCTTGGGATCTTCAAAACCCGGTGGTTGCTCTACATATACTACTTCGGAGAGGGGGCCGTTGAGGAATGCACTCTTCACATCCATTTGATATAGCTTGAAGTTGTGATGGACGGCATAGGCAAGTAAGATCCGTATTGACTCAAGCCTTGCCACCGGTGCATAAGTTTCTCCAAAATCCAAACCTTCAATTTGAGTGAATTCTTGAGCTACCAACCTCGCCTTGTTTCTTGTGACCACACCATGCTCATCTTGCTTGTTGCGGAAAACCCATTTGGTTCCAATCACATTTTGTTTAGGTCTTTCCACCAATGTCCAAACTTCATTACGAGTGAAGTTATTCAACTCTTCTTGCATTGCAATCATCCAATCCTCATCATCAATGGCTTCTTCAACCTTTTTAGGCTCTTTTGGAGACATAAATGAGAAGTGTTCACAAAAGCTTGCAAGCCTTGACCTTGTGACGACTCCTCTTTGAATGCTTCCCAAGATGTTATCAACGGGATGATCTCGTTGAATGGTATGATGTACTCTTGGGTGAGGCACTTGAGTTCTCCTTTGGATTGGACCTTCATCTTCATCATCCTTGTCTTGGTTGATTGAAAGGTCAAGATTAAGATCTTGTGTGAAGTTGTCTTTATTTCTATTTCGATCATCAACTTGGTTGCTATCTTCGACTTGTGGTGAATTTTGAATGACTTGAATACTTGAATCATGTCCATTTCTTGATGTAGAACCATCATCATGGACATTTATTGACTCATGATGCATATGCGGATCATGAATGGTTTGCTCTTGTTCATATTCATCATCTTCTTCAATGGGCTTTACTTCACCGGTAGCAAGCTTCTTGATCACTTGAGAGGATGGTTCTTCTTTACCTATAATGTCAACATTGACTTGCTCCTTTTGAGAGCCGTCGGTTTCATCAAATGTCACGTCAATCGCTATTTCAACTTGACCGGTTGTCTTATTGAAAACACGATAGCCATGTTCGTTAGTACCATAACCAAGCAAGAAACCTTCATCAACCTTTGGTGCAAACTTTGAGCTTTTGGATTTCTTGTTAAGTATGAAACACTTGCATCCAAAAACTCGAAAGTAATGCACCTTAGTTTTGTTACCGGTAAGAAGCTCGTAGGCGGTATTTTTCATGATTTTATGAAGATACAAGCGGTTGATTGCATGACATGCCGTGTTGACCGCTTCCGCCCAATACTTGTCCGGAGTCTTGTATTCATCCAACATTGCTCTTGCCGCTTCTATGAGTGTTCGGTTCTTTCTCTCCACAACACCATTTTGTTGAGGAGTATAGGGAACCGAAAACTCATGCTTGATTCCCTCTTCATTAAGGAACTCTTCAATATTGGTGTTCCTAAACTCCGTCCCGTTGTCACTTCTCACTTTCTTGATCTTCACTTCAAATTCATTTTGAGCTCTTCTTGCAAACTTCTTGAAGATTACTTGAGTATCACTTTTATCTTGCAAAAAGAATACCCAAGTGAAGCGGGAATAATCATCAACAATAACGAAACCATATTTGTTATCTCCAATGCTTATGTAAGCATTGGGACCAAATAAGTCCATGTGAAGTAGCTCAAGTGGTCTCATTGTTGATACAACATTTTTGACGGGATGCTTGGCTCCAACTTGTTTGCCCGCTTCACATGCGCTGCAAATCCTATCTTTCTCAAAAGAGACATTTGTTAGTCCAAGGATGTGTTTGCCTCTTTGAAGGTCGTCCAAGTTCCTCATTCCAACATGGGCTAGTCGGCGATGCCATAGCCAACCCATGCTAGATTTTGCCACTAAACAAGTCTCGGGCTTCACTTTACTAGATGTGAAATCAACTAGATAAAGTTTGCCTTTCAAACGACCCGTGAAAACAATGGAGGAATCCTTCCTTTTAGAGACTTCCACACCCACATTGGTAAAGAGACAATTGTAGCCCATCTCACAAAGTTGTGAAACGGATAACAAATTGTATCCTAACCCTTCCACAAGTAATACATTTGAAATAGAATTATCATTTGAGATAGCAATTTTACCCAAACCAAGGACGTCTCCTTTACCATTATCACCAAACACAATGCGTTCACTTGTACTTTGATTTGGTTGAAAGGAGGTGAACATATTCTTCTCTCCGGTCATATGATTAGTGCATCCACTATCTAGCACCCAACTTGTTCCACCGGAGGAGTATTCCTACAAAAACAAATTAAGCCTTGGTTTTAGGTACCCAAATTGAATTGGGTCCTAAGGGGTTAGTCACATAGGTCTTGGGCACCCAAACACTCCTTATGATTTGCTTCTTCTTGAGTGCACCAACATACTTCACAACAATCTTACCATCCTTGCCCCAACAACACATATAATCACTAGCATAGCTTCGTGAAATGGGTACTTGTTGCTTGGAGGTAAGCACTTGCTTCTTTTTATTGTTGGCCTTGGTCTTAACAAATGTGCTTGAAGGAGTGGCAACGTTGTTGACCTTGTTGATAAGATCGTCTAGTGCCACACCCTTGTTGAATCTCACACAAGGCACTCCATTGATCATGTTCCTTCCATTTGCTTTACCATCATACCTATTGTATCCAAGTCCATCCTTGATGAGGGGGTGTCTTGATGACTTGTACATGATTGTTGATTGCTTCTCCTTGCAACCATTCTTGATAACCATGTTCAATCTTTGAATCTCCTTATCTTTCTTTTCTAGCTCAACAAGGTTAGTACCACAAGCACTTATATCATGATTACAACATCTTTTACATCCTTCACCAGTTGAAGCATTGGAATCACCGGATTCCTTAGGATGGATGGAAGTGCTATTCCAAAGAGTTTCATAGCTAAGTTCAAGAGTATAATATTTATCTTTGAAGCTTGTGAGGCTTTCTTGAACCAAGCTATGTTCACTCTTTAAACTAGATAAAGAGTCATTAACCAAAGAATGTTCCTTAGTCAAACGTTCATATGAATCTTTGGCTAAGGATAATTCTTTGTTTAATTTCTCAACTTCCTCCTTTTCCTTAGAAAGGCATGCTTCAAGTTCAAGGTTCTTCTCCCTTTCCACTAGGAGCAATTCCCCTTGCGACTCGATGCATGCTTCCCGCTTTTCTAGCTTTTGGATTAGTTTTATTATTTGAGAGCCGGCCGATTTTCCGAATTTCTTTATCATGTTGTTTGCAAGTTCATCATCATTTTCATCACAACTACTACATTCATTACTAGAGTGAGTCGGAGAGTTGTGTGGTACCTTCTCTCCCTTTCCCATAAGGCAAGTAGGAGTGTAGTAGACGTTGTCGATGAGATTCTCGAAGAGCCTAGGTGATAAAGATAAGTCGGTGAACAATGATGGTGACGAAGAATGGTTGATGATGCGCTTGGGTTGAGAGGAAGAAGTCTCTTGAATAGCAATCGTTGCTACACCCTTCTTCTTCTCCTTATCTTTGTCATTTGAATCATCACTTTCATCATTTGATTCCCATTCTTCACCAAGATGTGCTTCACCTCTCTTCTTGCCTTTATGCTTCTTGTCATCATCTTTGTTGTGCTTGTGCTTCATCTTCTCTTTTGGACAATCGGCAATGAAATGACCAATATCTCCACAACCATAACAAAATCTTTTCTTGTATGGCTTGGCTCCACTCCTCTTCCTCTCCTTCTTCTTTTTCAAGTATTTTCTATAGTTTGCAACTAATAGAGCTTCTTCCGCATCGGAATCTTCATCTTGTTCTTCATCACTTGACGGATCATGAATATCTTTCTTCTTGCCTCTACCATGAGATGCCTTGAGAGCAATATTCTTCTTTTGACTTGATGCTTCTTTTGCTTCATCTTCTAAGCACTCATGGTGTTTCAACTTGGCAAGCATTTCTTGAGGTGTCATTGTGTCATAGTTAGGTCTTTCCATGATGACCGAAGCAAGAATGTTGTTCTTTTGTCTATATACTCTACACAACTTTCTAGCCGCCGAGTTGTCATCCCAATACATGTCACCAAGAGCTCTTATTCTATTGATCAAGGTCATGAATCTATCAAACATAGCTTGGGTAGTTTCACCTTCAATCATCCCAAAGTTCTCAATCTTGCTTTGAAGTAGCTCAATGTTTCCCTTTCTCACACTTTTATCACCTTCAAATGAAACCTTCAAGGTATCCCAAATTTGCTTTGCACTTTCCATGCCGTTTACCTTGTTGTAATCTTCTTGATTTAGGCATGATAGAATCAAGGAAGCAGCTGTAGCATTTTGTTGTATATCAAGGTAATCTTCGGTTGTCAACTCACCATCTTCTTCCAAAGCTTTAACACCCACTTCCACAATCTCCCAACATCTTGCGGCAATAAGATGCATCTTCATTCTATGAGCCCAATCGGTATATCTAACTCCATCAAATTGAGGTGGTTTACCGGGGTTGATGGTTGGCAAGTGTGTATTGGATTTGCTAAAAGAAGAGTACTCATATGGAACACGAGTAAACCCTTTAGGTGTCTTGATTGCTTCATTCTCACCATCTCCATCACCACCACTTGCCACATCTTCAATCTTCTTACTTACGGCTTCCTTTAACTTATTCATCTCATCTTGCATCTTGTTCATTTGCTCTTTTTGTTGCTCTAGAAGCCTGTCACTGAGTTTCCCGGTAAGCAGCACAACTAGCTTGTTCAAGGTGTCATCATCAAGGGTAGCCATGCTTTCTCCTCACGCGGTGAAGCGCTAAACACGAGGAAACCTGCTTTGATACCAATTGAAAGGATCTAATAGGCCTAGAGGGGGGGTGAATAGGCGGATCTAAAAACCTGAAACTCAAAACTCAACGCGGAAGTTAAAACACTGACCGGTACTACCGGTTGATTTGGACCGGTACTACCGGTGAGGGATCACCGGTACTACCGACGCTGACCACCGGTACTACCGGTACCCTACTGAAACTAAGAAATCAGAGATTTGCGAGTTGTGATTTCAGATCTGAGTTTTACCCCACTATCGAAGATGATGTTGATGAAGTTTATGAACTCTCCTTTCTTGTTCCTTTACCAAGAGTAGATCGAGCACCCACAACCTATGAAAGAGATATGAAAGAGGGAGAACACAAAGAACAAGTAATATCTCAAGTGAACACGAATAACAACAATAACAAGCACGCAGGACGCACGATTTAACCCGAGGTTCGGCAACCCCACAAAGGAGTTCCTACGTCCTCGTTGTTGAGGTGACCACTAAGGTCGGAGTCTATTCCACCTCCTTGCCTCCCTCAAGCAACCACAAAGGTTAGCCCAAGATTTCCACTAAGAATACAAGGGTAATACAAACTCTTCGGGGTGCCCTCACAAGTACAACAACACGGGCAACCACGAAGAACACCTAGCCGGCTAGGGTTCCAAGAACCCAAGAGTAACAAATACAAACCAAGCCAACTAGGAGGGGAACCAAGTGCTCAAGATGTGAATTGAAGCTTTCCACTCTTAAATCTCTCCTCTCTACTCAGATCTTGCAAGGGATTGGATTTGAGAGCAAAGAGGAAGAGAGAGGGTGAGTCAATGCTTGAGAGCTGTTTGTCTGAAGGTTGGTAGGAGTAAATGACGTGTGTAACGGTTAGAAATGAAGGGGAGAGCTATTTATACTCTTATCTTCGAAGCGGTACCGGTACTACCGGTGAACCCACCGGTACTACCGATCCTAAGGGTTTCGACCGTTACAACCAACCTACTGGAGACTATTACGAGAAAATAGCCTACCGGTACTACCGGTCTATCACCGGTACCACCGGTCAACGACCGGTACCACCGGTAGTACAGATTTTGGCGAAGACAAGTTTTGCGGGAAAAAGACTTACTGGTACTACCGGGCTTTCACCGGTACCACCGGTCAAAGGCCGGTACTACCGGTCAACCACCGATACTACCGCTAGAACAAAAACTCGCAGAACTAAGGCGCTGACACCGGCGGGATTTATGCCTACCGGTACTACCGGTGGTTCACCGGTACTACCGGTACTCCCAGGCATAAAACACTTCTCTAAGTGTCCGTGAGTGCAAAGGTGTCTTTTAAACGCTTAAACCAATACACATTGAGCACAAGTTTTCCCTCTAGATAACCTAATTTGTATCCCTCTTGATAGTGCGCGTTTCTTATAACTCAAGTCAAAAGATAAAATCAAATCTATCCACTTGAGACGGAACGCTTTTCAAACAATGGAATTGAGGGTGCTAACATCACCAAATGTGACCATACAAATTCTTTCATTGAACTAACACCTGCATATTCACTTAGATAGACATGTTAGTCCCTAATTTGATTGTCATTAATTATCCAAAACCCACAACGGGGGCGAATGCACTTACAAACCCCCATCTCCCTCACCTCCTCTATTTTCATTTTCTCCTTTAGGGTTTCCCATCCTCTAGGTGCTTGTGTGAGAAAGGTCCACTAATCCATCGATTAGTGTAAGAACCATGAATCTTTGAGAGAATGGTGGCCCTAACCACCTCGTGTCCTCCGGTGTTCGGAGTTTGAATCCATTCGTGTGTTCTTGATGTGTTCTTCGCGAGCTCTTCACTTTCCCCTCTAGTTTTTCCTTTGATTCATCGTTTCTAGCTCGTTTCGATTCGTTTATCTTGCATGGCTTTGATCAATAACGTGAGTTGAATGTTTTCACCAAAGAAAATCATCTAATTCCTCACGAGATAACAGATCGGGACGAATCAAGAGCTAGGGTCGTTTTTGGGGGATTTTTCGTGTTCCTTTGATTTTCGTTGACTCGCATCAAATTGGGCAATGATCTTTTAGGAGTAGCCTATAAACCTTGTGACAAGACTTCCTGTAAAATTTTAAGTCAATCCAAGGTGATTTGATTGAGTTTTGGGCTTGTTTTTCGAAGTTGCAGAAATCCGCTCGGCGATACCGGACGTGTCCGGTATTTTCAACTTTCGAGTTTCAAGCTCAAATTTTGTGGAGACCTTACCTATGATGTCTAGAGGCTATGGTTAAAATTTCATGATTTTTGGATACCATTTGCTAGGGTTTTCAATTTTTCTCACAAAGTCGTTTTGTGCTGTCCAGCATACCGGACGTGTTCGGTAGCAGGTCCGGTATTTCCGGACGTGTCCGGTATCAGGTCCGGTATTGCTGACAGCATTCAATTTCAGCAGCCGTTTCTTTCGCGGTTTGTGCGTTTAAGCTCTGTTTTACGTTCCGTCTGTTGCGTTGGATTTCTACCGTTCCATAGACCTTATCTAGGGTGCTCTTGTCACAGGTTGGCTTGGGTATCCGAGATTTGAGACCTTGCTTCTTTTCTATAGAAGTGGAGTGTCGCGTTTTCTCGTCTATCGGTTCGGTGCTCGTTTGCTCTTCGGTTCGTTTGCTTTGTGGTGACCCGCTGTGTTCCAAAAGAACATCCATCCTTCTGTGGGGTCGTGGCCATCACATTTTCGGTGTTTGCTTCTTGGGGTTGAATTGAGGACAGCAATCGAAAGTTTTGAAATAAATCTATGGCTCCTATTCACCCCTCCTTCGCTCGCCGTTTTTGGCCCTTCAGAATGTACACGTCTCAGTGCATAGCATGAGAGCATATACTCTTCAGAGCAAATTTTTACTTTGCTTACGAGGGGGTTAAGGTTCAAACTTGATGGCTTTGCCCTACTGAGGTGGCAACACCCCATCCATGGCTCTACCAGATTATGTGTATGGGCATTTTTAGCTCCAACCTATTTTTCTTATAGAAATTTTGTTAAATATTGAGTTCACGTAATAATTCACAATGTACTACATGTGCGTTTGATAGGGCTCCGGATTCTCGTAGAAACATTTCAGACCCAGATTCTCTCAAGAAACGTTTCTGGTGTAGAATAAGAATCGCTTCATGAAATTGTTTGACTGGTAGATCTCCGGATTCTGATTCATAAGAAAATGTTTTCTTTCAAAAAAAAATCCATAACTAGAAATATGCTTAAAAGTTCTAAGTTTTTTTGTGGACGGAGAACAACTTAATTAAATACAACTCATTTTAACTTGTTGCACTAAAAAGCTAATTAACTGAAAAAAGAACAAAGAAAATTAGGAAGCAATGAGATGAGAATCTGCGCGAAACCAGCCTGCTCGTGTTTCCGCGTGCATATGTAAAAACGGGTGAAACGTTTCTCTCAATTCTCACAACCAAAACGTTTCTTCTATCAAACGTACCCTAAATCTATTTTAGTTTGATGCTAGTCCTACGTGTTTTGTTAGACATGGTTAAGGGACTCTTTGTTGATAGATTTAACATGGCTACCATCCAAATAGGTCATATACTGTGTGGCCTCTTCCTCTAAGCATTTTGGTGTGGTTAACTGTGATTGACGTGGGATTTTCAATTTTGATATATTATATTGTTTTTTGGTCACCCCTAAAATTATCGAAATTCTCCTAAAAATTCAAAGAACTTTTTTAGAGACTTACAAATGAAGTATGATTCTTTTCTAAAAAAATTCACAAATGAAGTGTGATTTTTTAAAAAAAAAATAGATCTAGACAAAATATTAGCATGATTTATGACTACACTTCTATTGAGTCGAAGAATATGCAACATGAACAATAGAAAAATAGAAGTCTAGAATTATATAGCACATGTATTAGTGTAATATAAATTTTGATTTTTTTCTTTCGTCCACCCCATACTGCAAGTGCAAAGTCTTGTTACCCAGGGGCGAATGCTGCTGTGGGTCAGGGAGCTCGAGCCCCGTACCGCTGCCAGACCCTTGGAGACCACATGTTATTGGCTTATTGCCTAAACAATTAGTGGTACGTGCTATTCTCCTCTAAATTCATAATTTGAAAGTCCATGTATGTTTGACTAATTAAATATGTATATTTTTGTAGATTGCTTCTCAGGATGAATAATGGGTATCGCCGTCACACACGTCACATATTAGTTTGGTAATTTGGTTGTATGCTTTATTTTTCATGATGTATTTTCTTTTTCATCATTCAACGATGGTTATATGAGACTACTTCAAACTACTATACTTGTCTTATGTCATAGTGAAGTTATGTTGTTATGGCGCTTTTATTCAACCCCTCCCGTATATTTTTTCTGTTTCTGCCACCGCTGCTGCCCACTGTCCTCCACCGAGCGGCGCGAAGGTTTCCTCCTTGCCCAGTTCCTCCTGCAGTCCTGCTATATTTTCACCTCCACGCCCCCCACCAAACTGGAAGGAAGATGTAAGTAGCAGCATCGTGCTCCAAATCATCACGTCGTTGTTGTCCGTCTTAGTATTTTGGCAATTGCCGCTGTTTGTTGGTTTTGCTACTCTCAGTACCCAAAAAAAAAAGAGATTGGGGAGCCACCAAGGTGACATCGAGTTGCAGGTGTTCTCGTCGCAAAGGACACCGATGAGGAACCAGCTTGAGACCACTTCCTCAATGACGCTACCTCTGACAGTGCTACCATCCACGTTGGCTAGGGCCAGATCCAGCGGTGGGGGCGAATTGCGGGGCTCGAGCCCCCCTACCTCTACCGGATCCTTGGAGGTAGCGTGGATGGTTCCTCTGATAGATCGCATTGAGAGCTACAACTTTAATATAAAAAGTACCTTCGTTTGACACCATATAAAAATAATATTATTTTTTCTAATTTGACAAGTGCTAGTACGCGATTATTATGTTGCTAAAGTTTTATATTATTTTTTCGAGCATCTTAATAACCTTAAATATAAAAATGAAAAACTATAAAGTTATAGATCTCATTGAGCTACAACTTAGATGTAAAAAGAATCTTTATTTGACACCATACAAAAAAATATTTTTCTAATGCAACCAAAATAATACACAATCTTGCTACGGGTGCGTGAAAACAATGGATGCAATCATAATACTTTGACTTCCCTGGAAGCATCGGACGGAACAAGTTTCGTTCCAACCCATTACGTGGACGTGCAACCTGTAACAAAAAATAATAATCATGCACAGTCATCATGACGCGCGTGCCTAGCGAAAATGGGGAGAAAATTCCCGAGGTGAGGCTCCTGGTCGGTTCTGAGAATCGAACCCAGGACCGATTGTTCCAACCACAAGGAACGAGCCAACCGAGCTATGCTCGGTCCTCCATCGCCAAACCTCTGCTTCATAACCTACAAACCATACAAATGCAATAATAACAAGCTCCTGTATTTTGGGTCTAAAAAACCAAAACTCCTGTATTTTGCATAGTTATATATCTAAACTCTACAAAGGTGAACTTGTCGCCGACTTCCCAGGCTATCCACGATAGCAAAAATAGTTTCCTCCGTTAGATCTCAGCTTTGACGGTAAGATTCGGTGCTAATTCCTGTTGCAGCGTGCTCATGAACTGCCTTCTCGAAGCCTCTGGTCCTACACTTCTCCGCCCACAGGGGCAACCGGCAAAAAATATCTTCCACCGCTCGCACTCCTCGCAAAAAAAGGAACAAAACCCTCTTGCATCCTCTCGTCTCGCCCGAGGGGGCGGCAGGCGGAGCGACGACGCCCCCGTCGGCCGGAGCGCCCCACCGTCACATCGCCTCCTCCACTTCCCCCACCGTCGCATCGCCTCCTCCGCACCCTCTCCCTCCCGGATCTCTCTCCTCGCGGAGGCTCCCGGCCCTCGCGGTGCTCCTAATGGGCTCTCGCCGACGAGCGAAGCGGCGGCAACCAGGTCCTCCGGCGACTGCGTGGCCGATGAGGTAAACTCCCATCTCCTCTCTCTCTCTCTTGCCCTCACTCTCTCTACCTTCATGAGGCTCATATCTCCTAGTAGAAGCCATGGTCGGATGAAGGGATAGGGCCTAGCGTGGATGAAGGGATAGGGCCTGCCGTGGCGTCTCTGAAGATACCACCGCCGAAATCAAGAAGCTCCACCAGATGCAGGAGACCAGCGCCCTCCTCTTCCCTGCCGACACCAATAGCAAGGTGATTCAAGCGTGCCTTTCTTGATTAGCAGCATGTGATTTACTTTTGTTCATGCTGTTGCTTTATATCTAAGTGCTATAAAGTTTTCGGGATGGATGATGCTTACGTGCAGTCTCCAGGTACCACTCTTGAAGTGGTTGTTACCTGGTTAATAATTGTTACATACTATATTGACCATGGACCTTTGTTTTAGAACTCTGTTCAACATGGACCCAAAGGCATTTGTCACTTGATTAGTTCACCCTGCAGCTGGAAAGAAAATGGACATGCTGTTCATTCCAGTTTCCCTGTAATAGTTTGGTCCCTTTAGATAGAAGTAATTACCTTTTGCTTATTTCAGTTACCATGGCATTGTAATTGTTAGAGATTAAAGATTAATTAGCTTACGATAAATTACTCACCTTCTCCGTTGTTCATGGTTTTAAAAAACTATAATAGACCTATGCCTACATTCGTGCATGCACAATATGTCCATCAAGTCCTCATAATGGGGGCACATCACCACAGCCCCTGTCCCGAATTAATTTTGGTAGTTCTGATCTTGATGGCATAGTTTGAACTACAGAGCTTACTTATTGATGATAAATGGGAAGTTGCCACTTTCATACCGATGCATACTTGCTAATGTATTTTCGACGGTTCCTTTTAGTGCTCTCATTTCTACAATCTACAGATTGCAATTTCTTTTCAATAGTTTCTGTAGTCCAGGTACAATGGGCTAATTCCAATGTGAATAAAAACATGATGATTCTTTATATTTTGTACAGATATTCAGACTAAGCATATGGAACTAGGAAAGGATATAATGTTCGAACAGATTTTCGCACTCACAGGTATTTCCTTAATACTCATCACCTAATAAACAATGTTGTTTGATTCTCTAATTCTTGATTCTCCTTTGACATGTAGGTTACTCGAGCAACTTCTGATAAAGAGTGTTACCATATTTTGGTGGTGCTATGATATTCTACCTGGATTACTCGAGCAGTTTGTGATAAAGAGTATTACCATATTTTGGTGGTGCTATGATATCCTAATCGGAAAGATGAAACCATCCGTGAGTTCTGATAAAGACTATCTGTTGGTCTGCTGACTTACAGATCCATGTACAGCTCTCCAATGGTGTCTGGTGTGAGTATTTATCTGCCATAAGTACATATATACAGTTAACAAAGTTTTTTACTGCTATTTCTGCTGTATATAGACTGTTATAGCTGTGAATATTTTCCACCTGATTTTCTAGAGTACAAGAAACTTTGTGTTTGATTTGTTCACTATGAATTGAAATGTGGCAGAACTAAATCAGCTCTGACATTTTATAGTTTATACTGATTTGCATTTCCCATCTAAGATGCACCTTTCCTCACCCACATGGTGCAGTCACAAAAACCCACGTATCTGATCATGTTTTCATAGTAGGTCTACTCTACATGGTAACAAACAACTCATCTTTTCTGATCCCCACTATGGACGGCTGACAAGAACCCTGCTCAGCTACAACAATTCATCCAGTGCCCTGACCGACATATTCACCCTTTTGTGTTCTTGCCTACATATTCTACAGAGCACTCTCTCCTGATGTATTGAACTACATGTCTTACACCATGGACAAGGCTCGCTACAAACCAGCTGCAGCGTGCCTTCAAATATATATGTATCTAGAATGCTCTGTGTTTTGTAATTTGGTGTCAACTTTTCAGGTTTGTCTTCCTATGTCATAGGATCAGGATGGTAGTCAAGAAATTGGAAACTACCTGCTACACTCTAGCCACATGAAAAAGGTCAGCCTTCAGGTTTTTGTATTTGTGCTTCCAAATGACGGTGACATAATATTGTTATATGATATATAACATTTATATTTGAAAGATATATTTTTGCCACTACCCACTAAAAAATGTATACTATGACTTCTTTTCCTGCCTTTTTGTTGTAATGTTTGTAAGCAGAAGGCTAAAAGTACTAAAACTTCAGGGGTGCGAAAATGGCGTACAGTACCCAAAAAAATTGGATTGCTTTTATTTATATCTTCAAATAAATATTTCTATTAGGCATTCAGCTTGATTGCTGCTTGCCTTCATCATCTCCACATTAAGCTTAAAAAGCAAATTACAGAGTCCACTGTCATGTTAAAGCTGATTCCTGATGGAGTTAAAAAAAATAGGGACGGAAGTCCAGTTACGTAATTTCAACCACCCATCTACATATTTTTTTATGGTCATGAGCTTGTTCCATTAACATATTTGCCTAACCCTCTAATTAGTGCTTGGCGAATGCTTAGAAAATAATCAATGCTTTCATGGTCTTCCATCAGTTTTGTACATTAGTTAGTTGATATATTAACTACTGCATTCTTCAATTAGATGATGTAAGCTATGTAGAATTATATAGGTGAGGTTCAGTCTATTACTGGATTTCAGTTTTGTAGCATAGCAAAACTCTGGGTTCTGAAGGAACCAAACCTGGTTAGTTTTCTCCTATTTTGTGTGTAGGGGGTGGGTAGGGAAAATTAGGCAGCAGAAAAGGAACATGGCATACAACTATAATAATAAGACAACGAGCTCATCAATGCTACAACAAGAACATGGCATTACCATCTACCTGATAGTGGTTGTTCCCTTCTTGGACACGATTTTAGGCTTCCTCTACTTATTAACTTTTACCTTCTACAAAACACAACTTCTTAT
Source organism: Saccharum hybrid cultivar R570 (assembly GCA_038087645.1). Lineage (NCBI taxonomy): Eukaryota > Viridiplantae > Streptophyta > Magnoliopsida > Poales > Poaceae > Saccharum > Saccharum hybrid cultivar. The sequence continues at coordinate 3,466,335 of JAQSUU010000549.1, read as the reverse complement.
GGAGTTGACCCACCTGCAGTACCCTCATATCTAGATTAGAAAGCAAATTTTGCTGCTAGCCTCAGCTATATGCTAATCCAAGCTAAGCCAGCCTGCAGCAATCCCACGAGGTGGACTGCCTGCAGGTGATTTTTGGGCATTACATTTTTTGGGTTACAACACTTCTGTTTTTTCGTTAACCTTGAAAATAGACCAAAAAAGTAATTCAAAATGTTTGTTATAGTAATGCTCCAGTTTATTGCACTTACCGTTATTGCTGCACTTTTCTGTTCCCTACATATTTATTTAGATACCAAAGCAACATGCCTTTTCTGGGTATATATTTAGCAAAGTAAAATATGATGAAATGAGCATTTGGAAGTTCTAAAAATTATTGGAATGTAATGATCTAGAGTTTTTTATTATAGATGGAAACAACACATATCAGCATATAGTCCGACATTGCTTGAATCCCCTCATGTCAAAAATAGATGGGCTGATAAAAAGGTAGAGTAGGAGTGAAAACCTGGAACAAGAGCTACAACAGTCTATTGGTAAGTGACTGAATGGTCCTTATGTGATAGTGATATTTTTAAAATTTTAAATTTTTAAAATATTTATCGTAAAGGAATTTTAGATTGCTTGCTTTTTTCACGTATGAAACTGTTTAGATCCAACACTTGATGACTTCATACATTCACTGAGATTGGATGTTGTTATAAACTATTGAAGCTTCGATCTCTCTTTCTATGTGCTTTCAATGTGTTATATGTAACCATGAAAAAATATATTCTTTGCACTAATTGATGCTTTTGTTTGCCACGTGTCAACACTTTGGCACCATCTGATTCATGTTTGATTTCCTGCACCATTAACGCAGCAAAGGAGCACTGAATAGGACGACCTGCACATTATCTTCAAATACCACATGAAATTGCTAAAGCATACCACCATATTTCGCTCCTGCTCTTGCTAAGTTCTGTAATTTCGAAAAGGTATGTCCAACCTGCAAGAAATATGAAGCATTCCATGTAATTACAAAAGCATCTAATGATCTATTCATGTGATGTAGGCCTCCGCGCAGGTAAAAAGAAGTCAGGCCTTGTTCACTTCCCCATCCCAACCCAAAATATTTCCTCTTCCACCAATCACATCAAATCTTTCGACACATGCATGGAGCATTAAATATAGGTAAAAAAATAACTAATTGCATAGTTTGTCTGTAAATGTCGGGACGAATCTTTTGAGCCTAGTTAGTCTATGATTGGACAAATTTTGCCAAATAACAACGAAATATGCTACAGTAACTTTTCACCTACTTTTCGCGAAGTGACCACACCCTCAGCAACATTTCATGCCCTTTTCTGCCAGGTCTCACTATGCCAGATGATAGTTTTTTTTCTCTATCTTTCGACTTACCTTCTCAGTGTTTACATAAACATTTACTTTTGAATATGCAGTAAGAAACAACCAGTGAAGAAACCCAGATAGACAAAACTGGCCAGAGCACCGGAAAAACCAAGACTACCCCATTATCAAAATCCACTGCCAAAAGGTAAGTTTCCATACATAACTCCGCAACATATTTAATAGACCTAGATCTCTTTCGTGATGACGATTTTGTATATTACATACAGATCAAAATTCGATGATTCCAGACAGGAACCAAAAGTCAGTGGCCACAGAATTCCTTCGGAACCACGTCACAAGTGATTCAGGTCGAGCAATATTTGCATCCTCATTACCGATATGTAACATATATCCACAATTATGAAGTATATATATGCACCCTGTAAATATAAGTCGGTCATCGTACCTGTGTAGTGGACCACCGATGCCCCTAGCAAATGCCTGCACTTCTGTACTCTAATCAGATTGTAACTATATATGTACCAGTGAAGGCACCTTATGTACGCAAATGACCACGACTATGACATCTACATCACATACTAATAAACCTCACTATAGCCCTTAGCCCTCGCGCACAAGGGTGCGCGTTTTCCACTAGTATATATATATACACGCGCGTGCAGTGTGGACATGTACATCAGTCATCATCTAGTGATGATGTAGGACTCGCATTTATTTATTTATAAGCTGCCGATAGATTATTGTAGCTATATTATGTTCCATCCGATTCATTAAATTGAGATGTGTAGCTGCTTTCCGCAATGATGTACTCCCTCTGTCCCTGAAAGGATGGATTCCTAGAGTTGTCTTAAGTCAAACTTTTTAAACTTTGACTAAATTTCTAAAAAAAACGTTAAGATTTATGGTACTAAATTAATATCATTTGATTTATCATAGAATATATTTTCATAAAATGTTTATTTTATGTCATAGATATTGATGCCCTTTTCTGTAAAGTTAGTCAAACTTAAAAAAGTTTGACTGGCACGGATTCTAGGAATCCATCCTTTCAGGGACACAGGGAGTACTCTAAATAGCATCATTCAAATCAATCATAGTTTGCAGCACTCATGAGTCAAGACCATGAATTTAGAAGAATCGTATATCTAGTAATATTGTTTTATAAAAATATAGAGTACTTAAAATTAAATTACCAGTATTAGTATGACGTTAGGACTGGGACAAATGTAAAATTTAGATGTTGTTTCAAATTATCTCGATCTTATAGTATAATGGCTGTGGTGGATAATTCAGATGTTAAAAGGGGTTACTTTATGTATTTTTATAATGATGGAGGAAGATATTTTTATAAAATATAATATATCCAGTAACTATTGTCAATGGTGATTATTAGATTAACCAATTTAAAAGACTAATCTTTATCTAGCATATATATATTGTGAGAATTAACCTGGAGCCTCTAATTAGTAATAGTAAGATTAACAATGTCTCTTTTGGAGCCTCTAATTAGTAACCGTAAGATAAGATTGGAGCTCAGAAAAAAATAGCTTCAACAAGGTTCATTATAATTAAGAAAAAGAGTTTCTGATCTAGAATTGCAGAATTCACAAAGATCGCTGTGACATCGATGACTTAGAAAAATCATAATCAGATAGAGTGAATAACTGCAATCCGCGTTATTAGGAGGTGGCCACACTCGATGGATGGATCGATATGCATGATGATGGACAGAATTTAGCTGCGAGAGACAGATGATGAGAGAGAGGGCATGTATGATCCGGCATACTCGCTAGCTCACATGGACAAGAAAGCGACCAATCAATCATGCAAATTTCTCCTCGCCCATGATCGATCATTAATAATTTATTTATTATAACTGTTAATTATTTCAACCGCATGCCTGCCTCTGGCTAGCTTCGCTTCGCTAGGATCGGAGCATTCATCTATCCATCGTACTCGATCGTGTCTTCTTCGTTCATCTACTACTTAATTACTCTTGTCACGTCTCTAAATTAAAACATACTTATTATTATATTATTATTATTATATACTACTTGCACCGCAACGACCGTCCAGGTGCATAGTCACTCATTTTACAACGGAATTAAGGTGCATATGCGCCCGTCTGAAAATTAGATACTTTTTTTTAAAAAAAAAAAGAAAAACTATACAAAGTTGGCCTCTCAACAGCCACACATGTGAACAAGTCTGACACTTAATGTTGTGATGAGTATATTCACTAATAAAAACAGAGGAAAGAGCACAAACGAATTGTGATGAAATAGAAAAAAAATCGTATGCAAATGATTTGTATGTGTGTAGAAAAGATTGGTTTGCCGTCAAAGGAGAAAAACAAGTAGACTAGATAAATATGCATGTTTATATATACTCCAACTGTCTTGAAATGGTAGCGTATTTTTTTTATTATGATTGAGAAAGTCAAACAAAATAGGTTTTGACTATTAATTTTTCTTACTATATATTGTCATTTGCCAAAGAATCAATATAATAATCTTAAGAGGCACTTTGAATATTCAGATCAATCAATACAAGTTTTATATCTAAACTTATATACTCCCTCTGTCCCAAAATAAATGACGTTTTTTACTTTTATATAGATATATCATGTTCGACCATTTGTCTTATTTAGTTTTTTTTACAAATAATAAAATACTATATAAGTCATTACTAAAGTATCTCTGATGATAAAATAAGTCCTACAAAAATAAATAATATCTATACAAAGATATCACGTTCAACCATTTGTCTTATTTAGTTTTTTTGTAAATAATGAAATACTATATAAGTCATTACTAAAGTATCTCTGATGATAAAATAAGTCCTAACAAAATAAATAATATTTATACAAAAAAATTGAGATGTCTAAAAGACAAAAACTTCATTTATTTTGGGACGAAGAGAGTATTTTTTTAAATAGTTGTTGGTATAAATTAAATTGACATTTCTCTGTTTGTAATATGATTATTATTCTAGGATGGAGGGAGTATCATATGTCATATTGTTCTGGATGACATGTTAAGTTATAGATGCAATGGTACATAGATATAGGCGATGTCAGATCGATATATTGCATTTAGTTTGCCACCTATTAAGCAGATGATGAACATGCAGTTTGGAGTATATGATCTTCTCTAAACGCGCACGTTATCACGTAGTATTGTTAATAAAAGTCGACGTGGCCTTTCCACGTACTCATGCAAAGCGTGTGCTTCAACGAAACAATCACCACCAATGATGCATGCATGGCACGTACAGGATTAGTACAATACAGTAACAATGCCGTGTGCACACACACACGACACGTACACGACACACCCACATGTACACCTCGTGGATCGATCGGACTCGTCGGAGCTCAACTGATGATGACTGAAATTCCCTTGGAGTCCGTGTCAGTGTCAGTGTCACACCCACACCCCCACACACACCTCGTCGGCGAGATGTTCATTTCTTGAGTTGAGGTTATGTTAAAAAAAAAGAGGATTGAGTTGAGGATGCAAGTGCAACGTAACTCTGCAATGCAAGGTTGCCACCGCTGCGTTGACCTGGGATGTTGTTCAAATCACACACTAGAAATGGTATTGGATGTCCGGGCCGTCAAGGACCGAAGAACGCAGCGAGGATATCACTCTTACGTGGTGAAGCACGGAGAGGTTTATAAGCAAACCATCAAAGGATAACCAACGTGCTTGCGTGATGAAAAACCGGCTAATTTTCAGGCAAACTAGCAAAGGAACCGCCGAAGATCTCGCTCGGGAGGAACCCCATCAGGGCAAGGACATCGCCGGACTGCCCTAGGTCAGCCGGTGAGCCTAGGGCGCCATCCTTGGTCGTGGATCAAGGGATGAACAGCATGAAGGTTGAAGGAGAGGAGATAAGGGGTAAAAGGAGTAGATTGATTTGTTTGTATGACGATTATATAGATGGTAAGTCAATCGGCCATGATCCTCTTATATATATAGAGGGGGTGGTCTTATCCCAGTAGGAAACTTTTCTAAGGCTTATTTTCTAAGTTTCCCACGTCCAAAAACCGATCTAGAAACAAATTGGTTTGAGATCTGGGAGTTAGATTCGGAACAGACCCTACCGGTAGTACCGGTCAGGCTCCACCGGTAGTACCGGTAGTTCATTTTCACGCCAAACTGCGCCTCCTTTCGCCATCCATCGGTAGTACCGGTCTCGGACCGATAGTACCGGTAGTTCATATCTGCGCCAAACCTTCTCGAACCGGTAGTACCGGTGGTCTCGGACCGGTAGTACCGGTAGTTCATACATTTTTTCGGAGGCATAACTCTCTCATCCGGACCCCAAATTGGACGTTCCATATATGTTTTTTTTTTTACCATCTCGATGAGAGGAACGTAATGGTGAAGTCCGTTACACATTTTGATAACTTCACAAAATGGATATTTTTTTTGAACATGGTTGGCTGCATTTTCGTCCTCCAGCCCACCAGTGAACAAATTTTCTTTTTTTTTTAGTGGAACCAGTGAACAAGTACAGTCCAGCATGCGATGCGTGCACCGGCAGTCATTCTATTGGGCCGGGCCGGACCGGCCCGTTGTTCTCCCTGACTGGCTACTGGGTACTGGCTAGGCCATTGGATCATTGGATCGTGTGTCTTTGCCTACTACCTTCTGGGCTATCGATCCATCTGTATATGAGGGGATGAAAAACTTCTTTTCATCGTGAACTACGGCTCTAGATCCTTCAGTTTTCTTCCTTCCAACTCTAAAATCAGTCAAATCGTCTCTCTCAGCACTCTAAATTAGTACCTACCTGGTTCAGTTAGAGGTGGGTTTCAAGATGTTTCTGTTGTTGTTTTAATTAAAAATGTATAATTAATGAACAACTAAATAAGTTTTTTATACTATGAAAATATCACTAACCTTGTAAAAAATTTTAGAAAAATTCTAGATATAGATTGGGATACGTTAAACCTAAATAAAATGCTTAGAAATCATGAACATATATCTACAAGCTTTAATAAAATATTTATAAACCATGGAAATATATCTAGAGCTTTCAAAAAAAAGATTTAGCTCTTAGAAAATGCAAAATGTCCATAAAAATTTGTATTTTTTCTAAAATATTGTAATCAATGTATAAACACGTTTTTAAAAATTTCAACAACAAAAGCGCATAATGCTAATAAATATCCATATATGATTGCATCATGTGTTTTTATTATGGAATGTCTCTAAAATGATTGATTAGATAGGGGTTTTTCATATATATTTTTTAGGTGCTTTTCTCTTTTTTCTAGAGATGAATCTAATTTTCTATAAGCTTCTCTCCAAACTTTTAGGAGCTTGGAGACCATTTTCATGGTTTAAAAACCCCACTAAGTGTTTTCCGAAACTTTTGAATTAAAAATGGCATAAACTACCCTGAAAATCACTTCCAACTAGAGTTGGAAAGTGACTTAAACGATTTTGAAACTTGATTGTCCAGTCTTGAAGCTCAAAGAGAAAACATGGAGCAACAATAGTTCGGTAAGGAAAAAAGGACTTTCTTTTTCTATATTAACTAGCAAGCATGTTCGTGGACATTGCAACAGAATTTATATAAGTTCAAGGAGAAAACATGGAGGAGCATACAACAGTTTGGCAAGGAAAAAATACTTTCTTTTTCTATATGAACTTGCAAGCATGTTTCATGGATGTTGCAACGGAATTTATTTTTTGTGTTATTTGTTCTAATATATTTTTGAACTAGATTCTGTATCGTGGTTGTACATACTCCCATTTCAAAAAGAACCATCCAAATATGCCCAAAAAAATCCAACAAAAACAGAGTAGATATATGATGAAAAGTTATATGTTACATTAACATTTAAGATGCAACAAAAATCTATGCAAGGAGACAACAAAAAGTGAAATCAGCGATTGAACAGTTGTGGGTTATGGACCAGACATGAACATAGAACTTTTGATCATATATCTATTCATATATTTTTGTTACTTTTTTGTGGGCGCATTTGGATGGTTCTTTTGGAAATGGGAGCACGAGAGCATGGGAAGGAGTGGGACTGTGGGAGCACTAAATATGTACTCGTTGTATTCTAACTCGTAGTCAGTGATGATACAATAAACCAATTAAAATTTAAAGTAGAATGTACCACATACTAGTATACTACTAATTTCTTTAATATTAAGTATAGATATTTTATTCGTCCTAAAATAAGTGTCATTCTCACTTCTCAAGAAGTCAATTTTTTTTTAATTTTGATCAATTATATATATAAATTTTTTTTCTCAAATATGCAAGAGAAAGAAGTTTTTTTTACAAGAAGCCTGTTCCCTGGCCGACACCTTGAAAACTACATTTTGGTGACACAACATCGACAGCGTCCTTGAGGGTGTGCTACCCCTCGGTCGCTAAGCTCGTTGGAGCCCGCAAGAATCCATCGATCCACTTCGGCCTTTATCACCGGTAGTAGTATCGTAAGAAAATATTATTATTTATAGTATATAATATAGTATCTTTTTCTTAAAAATGCAAAAGATTATGCATCATTGTATTAAGATCGAGAAATGGTGAAAGTTACAACGACATGCCATGAACATGGCACACTAGGAGGGTTAGTGTTATACAACGGCTCTATCCTCCCTAGCAGAAGGAGATCATGGCTATTGTTTGCTAATCGTGCTACCTAGCCGCATCGGCGATAAGACGTGCTTGCTTGCGCGGCGTCTCGTCCATTCTCCTTGTAAGTCAGGGAAGAGCTGTCGCATTGCCTCAGCATACAAGGGGTTGAGCTGGTTGATGAAGGTACTGTCATAGGCGTTCTTAGCTGTCGTGGTCATCTGTCTGTCGAGCATCCCCATCCGCTTCATCACCAGTGCCTCTCCCCGCTTAGAAGATGGGACGCGTGAGAGCGTCTGGACGGCGGTCCTCCTGCTACGGGTCAGCAGCTTTGGTTGTGCCTCCAAAGCCGACTGAGGAAGCAGCGGCGATGGCACCTTACGCAGGATCTTGTCAGTGAAATACTTTAGCCTAGCGGCGGAGCTCCCACCTTCAGCTGATCGGGGAGTGGTGACCACGTCCATGCTAGGGGATGGCGCCGTCTAGGCACGCCGAGGTGGTAAATTTTTAAAAATATTCTTATAATAAACTTATTTAGCTAATATTTTTTATAAATCTAATTAAAATTGAGAAAGTTTAACCGGCGTACATCCGGCTATACTTATTTTTTTTGACGGGGCGAGTAGAAATTAAGCGGTGAGGCGACGTGACACCCTCCCTGTTCACGCGGCTCGATCATATCGCCCGCAGGCACTCACCGGCCGACACCCTACTCGATCCTACACTAACGTGCGTGCTCTCCTCTTGGTTATTTGTTGTCACGTCTCTGTCGTGTCGTCGTGGGTGGCATGGGTGCAGACTTCACGCGGTGCATAGCTAGCGTTTCTGCATGCCCCGACCCCAAGCCAACGAAACAATCATCATCGGCCATACCGCTAGAGTGCTAGACACATCGATAAATAATCCTCCAGGAAGGCCGCGCTGGCGCTTTGTAAAAAGAAAAAAAAAAGTAGGTGATGATGGGGTGTGGCCGTAGTTACATCCTTTTGGGGACAGAGGTAGTATATACTATGACTCGAATAAGTCTTTGATTTAGAGCGTACTCCTCCTTTAATCGTCATTATCAGTTACTCTTGCTCTTATTTAGGGCATCCCCAACAATGCCACTTCAGCTAGCTCATAAGAATTCACGGTCATCATTTTGCTTACACGAAAGAGAGAGGACATGAGAGGGAAAAGTCTGCCACTTACTCCTATATATGCCAAAATTCGAGGCTACTTATGGGACCCACTAGTTCTCTCTCCGCCTAGGTCTCATCCCTCTCTCTCTAGCTGTGCCCATGAGACACAAGTGGCAGCTGTCTTTTTTGGATATATTATTTTTTAACATGTGGGACCCATTGATTTTGGACACTATGCCAAAAGATAAACCACTAGACGACGAGTACACTTTTATACTAGCTATTGCTGATATGAAATATCACCTAGGATTATGAGATAGCAACCGACTTAAACTGTTGAGAACACCCTTACAACACATCATCACTTTGCTTCAAAACTAGTTGGTATGGTATTAGAAGGTAGAGTTAAAACATATCATAGGTTTTCACCTAGGTCCATTTAACTTCGAAAGTGTGGTTTTAGATCCTTAAACATTAAAGTGGTTCACTAGAGGTCTATATATCCATTCGTTTGACATTTAGATTCAACATGGTGTAGACATTCAACGGCCACCGTGTGTTTTTATTTTAAAAAAAAGCACTTTGGGCGGGCTCCTTTTTGTTAAAGTCGCTTTTTCCTTAGAACAAAATGACGATGAGAGTGACCTTCTTCTCGGCTCCTTACCGGGGGAAGAGGGAGAGAGAGAGGGGAAGCAGATATAATCATCGAACGGTGAGAGGTGTGGCCGGCGCATGACAAGGGTGAATCGCTACCACACAAAACAACCTTTTCATTAAACACGGTCAAAATCAATTTGTGGGGCTGTTTGGAAGAAGGGAGCCGAACACAGGGAGACAAAACAACCCAAGCAAATTACCCAATCTATCCGCCTGCTACTACGGCGACAGCAAGAAGGAAGTATTTGGGGTGGCTGGAATTGGAACGTTGCAGTCCACAGAACACAAGGAACAGGAATGGTCAGGCAGCAGAGGCAGGCCAACTTTGATTTGATTTATTCTCCATGGCCATGTCTTTTTTATGTATGTAGTAGAAAAGATATATGGTATATCCTCCAGAAAGCTAAAGTTGAGAGAGAAGGCGATCGAATCATATATGATTCGTATAATTCATTCATATCCCTATGACACCACCCCCATGATGGACCAGACGACTCCGTTCTGTCTTGTGCGGCCTTCGCTTCGCTTTGCTTTGGTTGCTGGACTACACGTACACCTACACCTATGCACTCTCAAATTATGAAATCCGATCGACTTTAAAAAAAAAACAGAGACAATATTATTATGCCATCCATCCAGCCGGAAAGACGGCAAATAAAGAAAGCAAGAATAAGAAGAAGGTCCACGCAACTGAATGCAGTGAGGCACCTTTAATTTGCACACATCAATCACATTGGACTTGCAGGATATGCATTTGGGTGCTCTAAAGACAAGAAAGAAAAAAGAATATGCAGTGCACCTTCCATGCAAAGCTTTATTCTTGTACTGTATTGTAGTATATTCATATCATGGGAGGGAAAAGGATAAGATATGCATATGCAGTTTAGTGGCACCCAGGATGAAAAAGGGTGGATGGGTTGATGCATCACCTACTGGTAGGTACTATTATATGTTCATAGATCGCTTGCAATTCCCTCCCCCACAGGCACAGGCCACATCACATGATTGATGATGAGAGGAAAAAAGGGGATGAAAAGAATGCATCAACCACCTTTTAGTTAGTTGATCTTGATCCCCACAGGACTGATGATTGCTTTGCCGGCTTTTGCTGCTGCTGCTGCTGCTGGATGAATGAATCATATCTAGTCCCATGGATGATTCCCTTCATACTACTAATCTGGATGATTCAGAATGTACTAGTAGGAGTATAAATATTTTGTTCTTTATTCATCAGAGACAAACAGGAAGGAAAAGGAAGCTTCTTCTGAATGAAAATGCTGTTGTTCCTTGTTCAGCGTACTGTACGTACCACTCTTCTCTTCTGAACCACAAAAAGGTGGCCAGCTTCTTCATGTACATACATACATCTACTCATCGAACTCCTCCTATCTAGGACTAGGAGTATTATGGATTTACATTTATTTTATTTTATAGTTACAGAAGGCCGGGGACGCTAGAGCAGCATGTCGGACTTGGCCGGCAGCCTCTTGTAGAAGTTGAAGGGCACCGACGGCTGCTTGCTCCGGAAGCGCGGGTGGCGCAGCAGGTAGAGCCCCAGCACGACGGCCACCACCTGGAACGGCGTGACGTAGAGCACGACGGCCAGCACGAGCGAGAGCATGATGAAGATGGCCGTCGCCCTCGGGTCCCTCCAGCTGAGCAGCGCCTGCGCCCGCTCCCCCTGCGTGGCCAGGTCGCCGACCACCGTCTGCACCCGCCCGGCCACGCTGCGCAGCCGGTCGTAGCGCATCCGCACCACGTCCCCGGGCTTGCTGGTGGGGAACGTGTCGAACTCCTCGTCCAGCTCGTCCGGGTGCACCAGCCCGGGCTCGGCGTGCGACAGCACCGTGTCCATGTGCGGCGGCTTGCGCGGCCGCCGCCGGTAGTTCCACACGCCGATCATGAAGAGGTAGAGGAAGACGGTGGGCAGGATCAGCTCCGGGTAGCACACCAGGATGAGGAACAGCACGTGCACCAGGATGGTCGTCAGCGGGTTCTTCCACTTGCAGATGCCGTCCATCCATTTGGCCACGGCCACGGCGCCCGAGAAGATGGAGGTGATGCGGTTGAAGTTGGCCTTGCTCCGCCGCAGGCTGAACATGTGCGAGTCCACGTCCAGCATGTACTCCACCACCTCCCGCCGCAGCGGCGGCTCGGCGCGCCCCAGCCGCGCCGCCACCATCTGCATGGCCTGGAACCGGAGGTAGTCCAGCTGCAGCACGGAGATGGGGTGGCTGTAGTGCATCTTGGGCAGCAGCGGCTTGGCGTACATGCCCAGCATGTTGGCCCACGCCGTGCAAGTGAAGCGCACCGCCAGGTGCAGCTCCCCGGTCTTCTTCAGCCCGCCGGGGGTGAGCGTCATCAGCGGGTAGAAGTGGGTGTAGACGCGGTCGATCTCCAGCGTCGACAGCCGCACGCGCACCTTGCCGATCCGCTGGTCCTTGCTGCCCTCGCCGCCGCCGAGGACGTGCCCGTTGTCGAACACGGCGACGGTGACGATGGTGCAGGGGTCGAACACCTCCCACGTGTACTGCTCGTTCCACTGCGGCGCCAGCGTGTTGAGCACCGTCCGGGTGCGCACCCACTTGGACCCGTACTTGGCCACGCAGTAGGGGTCCGTCAGCCGCCCTTCCTTGGCCTTCATGGGCACCAGGTTCCGGGCGCTCAGGATGCCCACCTCCAGGATGCCGATGGACGACTTGCGCAGCTTCTTCGCCGACGGCTGCAGGTCGCTGCTGTAGTGCGTCGACTCGTCCAGCACGTGGTACGCCGTCTCCAGGCTCAGCCGCAGGTGGATCTTGCCGGAGAAGATCGCCTTCTCCGCCAGTGCCTTGGCGGCGGTGACGCCCGCCGCGGCCTCGTCCACCGTCAGCGCGCGCGAAAGGTTGAACCACTTGGACTCCACCGACTTGGCCAGGTCGTTGCGGTACACGTACGGCGCGGCCACGGGGATGATCACCCGGCCCACGGGCTCGTCGCGCCCCGCCGCCACGCGCTCCTCCACCGTCACCACCAGAGGCTCGTCGAACGGCTCGCCCGCCACGAACATGAACTCCTCGTTCCACACGAGGTTGGGGGAGCCCTGCGGCTGGCCCGGCCGCGTCCGACGGACCTGCCACCCGAGCTGGATCTTGGCGATAGTGGGCGCCAGGGGCCGGCCCTTCTCTGAGCCGGCGGGGTACACGTCCTGCGCCGCGATGGCCACCACCTTGAGGTAGGCGAGCTTGGGCGAGTAGTAGACCTTGGACCGGGTGTTGGAGAGGCCCTCGTAGGGCAGCGAGTGCGCGTCCGAGTGCCACGCCTCCGGGAACGCCTCGTCGGCCTGCGTGCCGATCCACACGGCCAGCATGATCTCGCCGTGCCGCAGCTTCTCGCCGTGCCGGTCGGCGAGGCGGTACCACTGCGGCGCGAGCGGGCTGTCGGGGGGCAACCGCTTCGGGATGTCGGTCATGTCGAAGAGGACGCGGCCGACGAAGTCGTCCCTGATCATGTCCTTGTCCTTGACGACCACCTCCAGCAGGTTGGACTGCAGGTGCTCCTGGGAGAAGGCGAAGGTCTGGCGCCACACCGGGTTGGGGTTCTTGTCCAGGTGCTTGGTGACGCCCTTGAAGTTGCCGAGCTTCACCTCCACGTAGGGGTCCAGCGCGCCGGTGACGTCCATGTTGGGGAGGTCGCGCGCCTTCACCACGCTCACGTACAGGTACGTCATCGGCTCCACCATGTCGTAGGTGGACGCGATCTTGGCGGCGGCGGCGGCGGCGGCGCGCGGGCCCATCTTGGCCGGCAGAGGAGGCTTGGTCTCGACCAGGCCGAAGGCGGGGCCGGGAGGGGCGGCGGCAGTGGGTTTGGGCATGACGACCGTCTGGCCGGGCGGCGGAGGAGGCGCGGCCACGGCGTGGAGAGTGCGGCGCGGCTGCTGGTCGGCTCCTCCTCCTCCTCCGGAGGCTGGCACGGAGCGGAAGATGCGAGGAGGCCGTGCCTCGTGCTCATCCCCTGCTGGGCCTCCGCCGCTCTTCCCCTGCCCCTGGGCTTCTGACTGCTCCACCGGCGGCTGCTGCTGTGGTGCGAAGGCGGCGGCGGACTCCTGCTGCTGCTGCTGGTTGGGAGGGGCAGAAACAGCAGCGGTTTCATTGACATCTCCGACGAGGTAGATCCTGAGCGCGATGTCTCCCGAGACGCGTGAGAAGAGCCCCCGCTTCTCGAGCGGGTACCTCTGCAGGACGGCCTCCTGTGGCGACGGCGCGACGGAGGCGCCGTTGATGCGGACCCGGCCGAGGAAGGTGTGGGGGCGGAGCGCGTTGTGGTCCTGGAGGCGCCGGTCGTGGAAGACGGAGACGTCGACGGGGAGGGAGGGGAAGCGCGCGGGGTCGCGGACGTCGAAGACCAGCGTCTGGTTCCAGTACGGGGAGCGGTCGGCGGGCTTGGTGGCGGTGCGCTGGCGCTGGTCGTCGAAGTCCACCTCGACGTAGGGGTTGCAGGAGGCGGCGCCGTCCTTGGGGGCGAGGTCGGCGGCGTCGGAGATCTCGACGACGAGCTTCATGGCTGGCTGCTGGCCGGTGCGTGCCTGGATGAGATGATCTATGGTGGTGGGTGGTGCAGGACGTAGGGTTAGTTAACTAGAGGAAGAGGAATTGAGGAGGAGGATCGGAGCCTGCTGTGCTTCGACTGATCACCGTACACGCCATGCTTGACGATATTCTTCAACGCTAGCGGAGGAAGAGGTGGAGAGAGGAGCGAGATGGAAGAGGCGCGCGGCCGCGTCGTGCGTGATGAAGACGATGGGCGTCCGTCGATTCGCGTGGCGTCCCACCGCGACTCCACTTCACTCACGGCCTCTGGGACGGACGACTGCGACTCGCAACCTTCCCCGTCCGTCGGCCGTTGGCGTTGCCTTCGCTTGCCTTGCAGGTGCAGGCACTGCTGCTGTCTGTGTGCTTGCTTGCTCTACCTGTATGTTATGTAGCCCTTGTTTAGTTCCTCTAATTCTCTCCAAATTTCACTATGCAAAAAGAAGATTCTCCGTCACATCAAAATGTCGGCAAATGCATGGAGTACTAAATGTTGATGAAATCAAAAACTAATTGCACAGTTTTGTTGTACTTTGCGAGATGAACATTTTAAGCCTAGTTAGTCAAAATTTGGATAATTTTTACCAAATATAAACGAAATACTACAGGAATTTTGATACAACGTTTTTCTTCACAGTTCACCGAACTAAACGAGGCCGTAGTGTATATGTGCTCATTAGCAGGCACAAAAATTTATGTTAGTTGTTGTCTTGTGCTCCTGTCACCCACACCATCACCACTGCAGCTCAGCTGCTCCGTCGGCGCCGCCTCCATGTATTTATTTATATATACTAGTGTATATGTACTTGATTGACCTCGTCGTCAGGCTTGTTTGGATATCTACAGCTAAATAGAGCATGAGGCCAAAGGCCGTGCCGGCCACCCTGGGTTCGAATCCCGGTGACCACGGTATTTTCGTGCATAGTGCACGGGAATAAGGAGAAAAGACTTTCCGGTTCAAAAAAAAATTAGAAAAAGAAAAAGTCTGATTTTTTTTTCTTTTTTTTTGGTCAAGAAAAAGAAAAGGTCTTATTGGGTTTGTTGAGTGGATCTGTACTATGCCCATCCCATGCAATGCAATCGTGCAGTGCTACCTGATCGATGTTTGTTGTATCTATATATATAATACCTCCCTCGCTCAGTCTGATTAATTATTCCATGCACTCCTTGGAATTACTCCATGCGGAGGGTGATCCAAGTATTATTACAGAGTGATTCATGCAGCATGCATGCTCGGCCGGATTCAAATGGTATAGCTACTACCATCTGTGTACTCTACCTACCAATACCACCAGCTAGGGCTGAACAAAAAAAACTCGTTGCGCCGGCTCGGTGGCTCGGTACAAATGTGCTCCGATTAGACTCGTTTTTCTTTTAAAATGAAAATGAGTTGATTGGGAATGACTTTCAACCTCGGCTCGGCTCGTTAGGCTCGGATAGTTAAGCTCAGCATGAAGTTGGATCTTAAACAATTTAAGAGACTATGATAAATAATATTATGCCAATTTCTAAAAAAAGCTCAAAAAAAACTGTAGTTGGCTCGATAGCTAGCCCTACCACCAGCACCGATCATGCGCTCAGCAAGCAAGGAAAGGGAACACGACACATCGGCCTTGTTCGCTTGTCTTATAAACCGTATTTTTTTAGCCAACAAACAGTGTTTTTCTCTCACAACAAATCCGCGAACAGTACTTTCAGTCATGGCCAACCAACCACACCAGCTGCTCAATCATGTGCCCTTGATTGCACTCCTAGATGCTTTAATTTACAACATCTTGCTTATTATATTCACTAGTCCACCTTTAACACACCATCCATATATATCATATCAACGTACCTGTTAATAATATGACATGCTTTTTCCATAAGGAGTAGTAGGTCGATCACATTTATAGAGCAAACAACACATGTTTCTAGCTACAGACTTTTTATTTAAGGTATGGTTTTTCATCAACATGGATCATGCTGCATGTGTGATCTAACGTACGCCGAAATCATGTAGTATATATATCTCTATCCATATCAATCAACTAAACTAGATGAGCCGATGCACTATATATAGATTCTGTTGGATTTAATTGGGTCTGTCACATTTTTATCCAGCAATTAAGTCAAAGAAAATTCCAAAACTACAGTTAATG
The DNA here is from genome assembly GCA_038087645.1 of Saccharum hybrid cultivar R570. Classification (NCBI taxonomy): domain Eukaryota; kingdom Viridiplantae; phylum Streptophyta; class Magnoliopsida; order Poales; family Poaceae; genus Saccharum; species Saccharum hybrid cultivar. The sequence goes on along the minus strand of JAQSUU010000549.1, from coordinate 3,449,889 downwards.
ATAGGTATAAGTTCTGGTTCCTACGCGCACAAGAATAGGGATGGTAGGCCTCCAAAACCGGTGCCGATCGCGAGTTCATCTACACGGGCAAAGATCGGCAATCATGTCTTTGGGGAGTGTCTTCACACGACTGCTCATTCGTTCGTTCTTCTTGCTACTTCATGATATCTTGGGGGTGATCAGCACTGCAACATTACTGCACGCATCGAGCAGGACAACTACATCGACAACCGCTGTGTCAACTAGCGTCGGTTCTAGTGCCGCTGGATATGTTGTTGTATATGGGCCAAACCAAGTTTAACTATTTGCATATGTTGTTGTAAATATGGGCCAAACCAAGTTTGAAAAAAAACTACCAAATTAGCTATCCTGCAGTAGATCAATCATAGCTAAGCCTGGGCATTCGGTTCTCGGTTCGGTTCCTCGATTTTGGAACAAATTCGGTTCTTAGAAAATAGGAACCGATCGGTTCTATTTTTTTTGGAACAGACCATTTCGGTTTTCGGTTATTTCGGTTCGGTTCCGGTTCTAACCGAACTAACCGAACTTTTTAAGAAGACCTCAAGACAACAATAAATATACATGTTGTAAGGCAAATTTATACAACACTATATTAATTTTTAATAATAATAATTTATAAGAAAACAATAGCAATATAGTAACACAAATATATAGCAGGTCAAATATAAAACACCACACATAAACCAAACATAATCATACAAAATACAAGTAAGTGAAGTATAATTCATGTAATTCGGTTCTTTCGGTTAATTCGGTTATCCGAGAGTAGGAACGGATTTTCTTCGGTTATTTCGGGTCCTCAATATCAGGAACCGAATTTTTCGGTTCTAGTTCTTTCGATTTCGGTTCCGGTTTTTTTGGTTTGGTTTTCGGTTGTCGGTTAATTTTGCCCAGGGCTTCATAGCCCTGATGGAGAGATCAGAATTGCATGGTGTTGGGCTACATATGATCGATCCAACATCCAACAGATGAAACAAAGGTTTGCTTGCTTATTACTGGTACTATACTACACTTACTCCGGGTCTCCAATCCTATGGATGATGACTTACGATTCATATTGTCTGTACGTACGTGGATCAGGCCTCAAATTCAAATGACTGAAAACGATGATGAACCATCCTTCGAACCCACAGGGATTGCCTATCTTGTTTGTTCGTCCCTCGAAAGTCGATCGAGAGAGTACTAGCTACAGCTAGCTATATCATACTATCATATCGAAGACACCACATCGATCAATCAGACAATCACCAGCCCTTGGAAGCTGCATTGGTCCCTCGTGCTATTGTCTAGTGCTCTTGATAGATCCAGAGTAGTCCTGCTCGTTTGGTGATACATGCATGCAATTTCAGAATTCTTTGCATAGATAGATAGATAGATAGATAGATAGATAGATAGATAGATGACACTTTTAACACCATTTAGCCACTATTACTCAACGAGACCCACATTTCAGCCAGTGCCAACATCTTCTTCTTTTTTTTTTTCTCTATCCACATCTGCCAACTGAGTCACCACAATGCCGACATCCTCACCATGCACCAACGTCGGCCTAACTCGACGTTGTTGCCTGCCTCACGCTCACGCCCGCCTCTGTCGTCCTGACCCCGATCGAGCACGAGCAACTGCAACCATGCCTCCCTCCGTTGGCCCACCACGCCTTGAGCTGCCCCTCCCAATTGCTGTGAGCAACATTGCCCTCAGCCGAGCCCCTATCACCGTGAGCCGCACTGACACCATCCTCGACCGGGCTCCCTCGTTGTGAACCGCAACGCCTCGGCCATCCCTCTCCCTCACGCACATCAAGTTGAAGACGGATGCCAAACATCATGTAAAGGGGGTGATCTCCAGTCCCTTTCATTTTCAAAGATCGCTTTGCCATGAATATTCAGGGAGTATATTTCCCTAAGGGGATGACCTTGTCTCAGGTGAATTGGAAAACACCTCAAAAAAAAAAAGAATTGTCCTGTCCATTCCCATCTCATCTCTTTAACCAAACACATACTAATAATTCAATATTTATCCATGTCGCACTATGCACATTGACCAAACATGTATCGTTTCAAAAAAAAAAAAGTAAAAGGATCGTCTACTCTTCTAAATGAATAATACAACATAACCTATTTATCTTCTTTCAAAACATTCAAGTACAAATATATAATGTCACTCTTGGTATTTCGTGAGTATGTTGTTCCGCTGTGGTTCTTTTCGGCGGATCTGTGGTCATCTTTCGGTCCCTGCCATGGCTTGTCTCATGAACTGTATGTGCTTTGTATTTTTCTTGTTTGCTTACTATATGCTCGGCTGTACCTCTTGCTCTTTTTTTTTCCCTGTGGGTTGCCACCTTGTTTTGTTTCCACAATAATTTATAAAACAGGGATTTACGTAACTCACAATAATCACAACCCTTGAGTGTTTAGAAAAAAAGGTAAACAGTATAATTTATAAAACTATTTAATTATTACCTACCAACATTCAGGCTTCCACAATCCAGCTTCTTATTAATTCATGATCTACAAGGCACAGGCACTGTGCAGGATACAACCGATCCTGGATTGGACAAAACGATGCAAAGCAAGGGCAACGCCAACGGAGATAGCACCATAGCGGCTGGCTGTCAGCAATCACCATTTATTCTGTGATGCAACACGTGACGTCCTTAGTAATGTACAGTATGCTGTTCATATATAATGAATAAATTTGCACCAGGTTTGTACGCGTGTGGTTAATAATAATAATAATAACTATTTATGATAAAAAAAAAAGTTTCATTAGATTCTAGTAATATATATGGATCGAGTATGTTTTCATAATATACCTATTTAGAATTAGCATTATATATAATTGTTGATACTACTTTATGTAAACTTAGTCAAACTTAAAAATAGTTTAACTTAATCCAGAGGTAAATCTGCGGCAGCAGTTTATGAAATATGAGTGAGATAGACATGCTTATAAAGTAGTACTCCCTCCATTTCAAATTATAATTCGTTTGACTTTTTTTTCCCCATCTTTGACCGCTCGTCTTATTTTAAAAAAAAATTGTGTAAACATAGTCAAATTTAGGTCGTTCTTGAAGAATTTTTGTTAATAAAGCAAGCCACAACAAAAGAAATGATATTTAGCATAAATTTTTGAATAAGACGAGTAGTTAAACTTGAGGTCAAAAAAAAGTCAAACAAACTATAATTTAGATTATAACGGATCTAGGAGCAAGCTAGTAATCTGACTCTACTATCTGACTTGTTGGTGGTGTTTTCTCATGGACCAGCCATTTTTTTTGTTATTATTGTCGTTCATTCCAGTCATCATCTACGCATTAATGTCACCAGCTGCTGGCTCGTGCCTTGAAGGAAAGGAAAGGGGAGGCGGGAAGAAGAACGATGAAGCCAATTGGTTTATTATTAGGCGTTTAGCGGAACGGACAGAAGAAACTGGTGGTACGATGGTAGGGTCCTCACTGGAGTGGAGGAGAATTCGGCTTTGGTATCGATGGGCCTGCCCGTGCTGTTGGACCGGGACCGGGACCGATTACTTTACTTTGGAGTTTTGGACCACAGAGTATATACTATACTCCTACTCATACTTGCACTTGCTTTGGTCACTGCTTCTCTCCCTCTGGGTAGTACTAGTATGGTCCTGGTCCAATCCATATCTGAAGCAAATCTGCAATGATTCGGAAGCTTCCATCCCATCCTTTACTCCTCTCCTTGGCAGGGGGCTGATTCCCAATCATGCATTACACATGCAGGCTAGGGTCTTGTTCACATCAATCTTTAGACTCATGCATAAAGTAGTAAATGTAGGTAAAAAAAATAACTAATTATACAGTTTAGATGGAAATCACGAGATGAATCTTTTTAGCCTAGTTAGTCCACGATTGGACAATATTTATCAAATAAGACGAAAATGATACTATTCATCGGCTTGAAATTTTTTGCAATCCCTAGCTTCCCTCCTGGCCTGGCTTGTAACACGCCACCCACAAGCCAGGGTGGGTAGCAGGTGCACATGGTGGTAGGGGACTACTGGGACCCCACACGGACAGAGACTGCTGACCTGACCAGTTACTGTCCCCCATCTATCAGTTCAGTTGCAACGGGAATGGAAATGACAAATTTGGGAGGCCAAATCTGTATAGTAAATGTCACGTCACGCTGTAGCAATTTTATTTTTATTTGGTAATAATTGTCCAAAATCTTGATTAATTAGGCTCTAAATGTTCGTCTCGTAAAGTACAACAAAACTGTGCAATTAGTTTTTTATTTTATCTATATTTAGTACTCCATATATGTGCCGACATTTTGATGTGACGGGGAATATGAATTCTGCATAGTGAATTTGAGAGGCAAAATCTAGAATCTAAACAAGGCCACTACTGTAGCAGGGAGTGAATGGCTCACTGTCATCCATCCATCCCTTCAACCTCCGTGCACGACAGAACGCAATTCTCGGATTTTAGAAAGTCAAATGATCTGAACTTTAATTAAATTTATATAAAAAAGTACAAATATTTTTGAAACAAAATAAGTACCATTAAATTAGATATAGAATATATTTTATAATAAATTTTTTATAGACATAAATGTTAATACTATTTACTATAAATTTGTTTAAATTGAAGCTCAATTGACCGGCACGGATACCATAATTATATTTTTAAGTGGGCGGAGGGTACTGTACCTACTTCCGACGGATGTGTTTACCTGCAGCAAAGCAATTATTCAGGTAGTAGGGGTAGGGCTACCTGCCCCTCAGGACTCAGCAATCAGCAAGCAGATTAGAAATAAATAGAACAATCCAATCCAAATTACTGGGCCGATCATGTGCCATTTCCTCCTATATCCATCCCTCCTACTAATAATGGTAGCCCACAGAGCCGCTCGCTCGCTGCCTGGGAAAACAAAGCAAAGCCCCACGCCCTGCCTGCCAGCCTAAATCCAAATTCCGGCCCACTGCAATAACACTGGGCCCAATCTACTTCAGCTGGGCTGCACCACCCACCCATTGGGCTTCCCATCCCATGCGTAAATTCTTATTGGGCAGCAGGTCTTCCACCATGTTCTTAAATTTCAGTCCTGAACCTGACCGGCTATATTGTTTGCAATTCTTCAGGTGGCATGCTGTACCGATATATTGGCTTTTTTTTACTTCAGGATTAATTTCAATTATTAATATTTGATCTCTTAAAATTTCAGCCTCTGGCAGTAAGGAAGTGGAAAGAGAAAAGGAGTAGAGGAGTCGGTAGAATCACTGAAAGTTGTACTAGAAAAAAGAACCACAAAAAGGATACATTGATTTTTTTAGGAGTAATACAAGATGTCTAGGAAAAGTACTGTATAATTGCAGCTTTTTCAGTTGTTTTCGTTGTATTTTGAGCTTGAGGACAATGGTGGATTTAGCCTTCCTTTACAGGTACGCATGTGTGTAGCCAAGCCAGCTTATCACTTTTGTTAGTCCAAATGAAAAAAAAGAAGAAAACAAAGTTGTATTGGTTATTGGCTTATAACCTGCTATTCTTCCAAGCATATGATGCCAAACATGTGAAAAAATATATTTTCTTACCAAGTTTAGATCTTGTTGGTTGGCAAACAAATATCAGGTTGATTGGCAAAACAAATATTTATTTGATTTATCCGTTAGCAAGGGTACTATATTAATGATTTATAATAAAAGAAAGAAAGAAAGAAAGAAAAAGGCAAATCGAGTATGCATTGGCATGCATAAGCTCGTGTTGCTCTGGCCTATGGGCATCGTAGGCATAGCGTTGCAATTTGGGTGTTTGGTTTTGGAGGCACCCAAAATGTTTCAAACGAGCAAGAGGGCCAGATGCCGCGCCCTCCTCCTTGTGGCGTCTGGCTATTGGCTATTCTCTAGTATTTCTTCACTTCATGTCATGTGTGTCCTGCCTGCCTGTCATCCTTCGCATCAAGGGAAGCGAAGCGAGCTCTCTCTTGACCTCTTCTCCTCCCCAGCTCAGCTCCACTGCGGGCCGCCGTTGCTTCTGCTTCACTTCCACCCACACGACCGCCCCGCCGCCGGCGCTCAGCTACCAAGCCAAGCCAAGCCAAGCCGCCGTCCCCGGCCCTCGCTTCTCCGCGCCAGGGCGGGGCGCCCAAACCTTGACAGGAAGGAAGGCAGAGGCAGGCCGCTTCCCCTCTTCGCTCGCCTCGGATCTCGCCCCCGATTTGCTCCGCCCCGCCACTATTCTCTCGATCCAGCGCAGGCCACTCGAGACTCAGCTGCTGCCCCCTGGATCCGACCACCCAATTCCGCTGCCGCTGCCGCTGCCTCCCCGACCCGACCGCCGACCGCCCATTTCGCTTAGGTACATACCACTTGCCTGGAATGGCTGGATCTCACATTCTTCTCCCCCCCCCCGCGGGGTCACCGACCAAGCTTTGGCTGCTCACTCCGCTCTCCAATTCAACCCTGTAGGCAGGCTCCCTACTCCCTACCCTAGCTGACTGCCACTAGCATGGACGCTGCGGGAGGCCACGCGGACGACATGCTAGGCTTCAAGGAGGACGATGCCATGCGCTTCATCTTCGGCGAGGACATCATGGGAATGGAGGACCACGTCGCCTTCGACAGATCGCTCTTGGAGCTTCAGGTTTTCAAGGAGGTCTTCTGCGGGGCCACCGACAACGCCGCCACCACCCATCTGCCCGCCGAGATGGACCTTGGTGGATTCGTCCACACCGTCGCCCACCACAAGCCCACGGAGACCTCGCCCTTTCCCTCCCATGCGCAGCACCAGCCTGCTGCTGCCACTGCTGATCCACACCCTAGTCAGCCAAACAATGGGCCTCACCACGACCTTCATCTCCAGGTCCAGGAGCACGCGCACCCTCGTGCGCAGCAGAGCGGGGCCGACCTGGATGCTGCTGCGTTTTTGCAGGGATTCATGGGTTCCTGGCAGCCTGGGGATAAGTGTGCCACTCATCTTCTCAGCCTCTCCGATGACCAAAACCAATTCGTCGGCGCAGATGCTGCTCACAGCATTTTGGATGTGCACACGCAAGATGCTGGAGCTAGGATGGGCAACGCGCTCGGGATGGGCTGCAGCAGCAGCACTAGCGCGGTCGATGACCCCATGCCTTCCTACATACAAGCACTAGCGGAGATTTCTGAATTCCAGAGTGCCACTCTCCTTTCAGATCCCTTTTTGCATTAGTGGCTCCAGGATCAGCAGCAATTCCCTAGCAATGCGTGCTTCGCTTATGATCAAGGCCAGATGGATGACACCACTTATCCCCTATGTGCAAGTAGAAAGGATTTCTCTGACAGAGAGGGAGTAGAGCAGCATCTGTTTTATAGCGAAGAAGCTCATAGTACTCCGACAATACCTCAGCAGTCCCAGTTTTGGTTCAGCCCTGGTCAGTTCTCCCAGCTCGATGGCACCATTTGCCAGAACAGCACCCCTGATGCGAATATTAGTTGCCTGGATGAAATTGATGTTCATGGAAGCGGCAGCGCAGTACACCCTGGCTCGGCAGCTGCTGTTTCCAAGAAGGCACTAGGCAGGGATATTCCTGACCAGCTGGAAGCACATGCACATCGCCTTTTCAAGGATGCTGGATGGACTATTAAGCCACGGAAAAGGAATGACAGGGCTAAGATGGCATCCTACTTCACAGCTCCAAACAGGGAAGCGGTTCATACCTCACTAACCCAGGCTTGGAAGTTTTGTGGCAACAAGTTATATGAAGCTTCCCCAAATTCAGAAAGGGGAAGGTATCCAAAGGAGTGGTCAGATGTTGATGCGTTTTGGAAGGATCTCACAGATACAATGGCCTATGTTGATAGGATGCTTTCGAACCAGCAAAATGCACTCACGCTTCTTCAGCGCTGGTAGATTTTGGACCCTTTTGTAGCTATTGTGTTCATCAGTAGGAAAATCACTGCTCTGCAGCAACATAAAACTCTTAGAGCTATCGAAAGTTCAACCTTTGTTCTTGATGGCAGCTCAGATATGTCATTGGAAAGTAAGACCATGCACAAAGCCAGTGAGCTTTTGGCAAGTCGAATGATTCAGTTGACTCCACTGATCACAGACTCTGATTGCAGCACGCTTGCAACTGAGAGCTACAACGGGCATCAGTCTTTACAGAGCTGTCATGATGTGGAAGACAGCAACGATAGGGATACGAACCCAAAGCTTTCCTGCAACGAGAGTCTGAATTACGATGCAAGTGACCAGACAAAACATCACATTGATGCAAGTGACCAGGCAAAACATCACATCGATGCAAGTGATGATGGAAGGCAAACTTATGGTCAACCAAATGTTCTTAATAGCTCTGTAAAAAAGTCAAGGAAGAAATCAAAAAGGACATTTGATATTAGCTCTGCTGGACTGGATGGGACCAATGTACCAACCATGGGCATGGCTGACCCAGGGAACACCAATGCCTTTGAGGAACACGGCATGTGTTCAGGTTTTGGCACACTAAAAGACGATATGAAAGCTGAAACAAAATCAGAAAAGCTAGATAAACATGACCAAAGCAGGAAGTGTGACATGCTCTTCTCTTCAGTGGGCAAGCAACTTAAGGATTACAATACATTCCCAGAAACCTACTGTACTACAAGGGAGTCACAGTCAGATGGCACAACGTTCTGCCATGATGACAAGGTCTGGAAAAAGATACTCCCATCCCATGGAGAATTTTATGAGGATTCACAAAGTGATCCAACAGGAAATACTGTACCTGTTGAGTTATACCATGAATCTAGTGCTGATGTTCTGGGAACTTATCTAACATGTGACTCACAAATCTGCAAGAGAGGCACTGCCAAAATGAAACCAAAGGGTTGGTTGAAGTACATGAAGAAAAGACCTCGTGAGTTGTGGATCAATGATGAGGACCTTTTGGTCACAGCTATAGTGAAAAACAAGGATCTTGGCACCTGCCATAAATTTGCTTCAGGTTTTTCAGCGGCAAAGAAGTTCAAGAAGCTGAAGAGCCACAAAAAAGTCAACAAGCTAATTTCCAAAATCGGGAAAGCTAGCACAAACCTATTAGGTGGAAAGAGAGTAAGTTTGGCCCAAAAAACTGTAATCTGCTGGTTGCTTGCGACTGGCTTTCTGACCGTAAAATATGTGATACAGTATCGGGATCCAAAAAGTCATGAAGTTATAAAGGATGGGCTAGTTACCTGGGAAGGTGTTGTTTGCAATTGCTGCAAAAATACCTTATCCGTGTCTGGCTTCATGGCTCATGCTGGTTGTAGTCACCCACAGTCCTCATTGGGCCTCTTTCTAGAGTGTGGCAAGTCTTACACTTTGTGCCAGGTTGAGGCTTGGTCTGCTGAATTTATGAGCAGGAGAAGCAATGCATGGGGTAGAAAAGTTGAGGCAATAGATGAAAGTGATGACACCTGTGGTTTCTGTGGAGATGGTGGTGAATTACTTTGCTGTGACAGTTGCCCATCAACATATCATCAAGCTTGCTTGTCTGCTAAGGTATCTATTATCCAGTTTTTCATGGTGCCTTTTTGTATACATTGCTTAAAGATACATTTCATTCTGAGGTTGATGTCCTTAACGTTGCAATGCTTTGATCCAGAATGTGTGTCGATAGCTCGATATGTAAATGAATCAATACTTATTCTATATGTGAAATTGTTTCCTACTTAATTAATTTTGCCTATTCCTTTACATATCCAGGAGCTTCCAGAAGGTAGTTGGTACTGTCATAATTGCACTTGTCAGATATGTGGGGGACCAGTTAGTGAAAAGGAGGTTTCGACATTCTCGGCTATTTTCAAATGTTTCCAATGCGGCGATGCATGTAAAACCTTATTTTCCCTCCACTTTGTCTTGTCATTTGCACCGTTTCCCCTACTGTGCTATTGCCTTATGATGCTTAGCAGCGCCGTAGCAGAAAGTTGGTGGGTTAGTTTATGTTAACTTTGTTGCCTAACTTCAATAGTCATTACTTCATTTACGAAGCGATTTGATTAGCCTGTGTTGATCTAAAAAGCCCCATTGGTAAAAATGTAGCTCCTTCTAGATTTTGTTTTTTCAACTCTCACAGGAACTGCTTCAAGGATGCTTCAAATTTTCAGTGTAAAAGAGCTTATGCTCCAAATAAGATCCCCTCTAGCTGTGCTCTATTGACTTCTTATCAAGCTTCTAACAGCTTTGAGCTGAACCATAATTTCTTGCAAGGCCCAAGAAAATGATAAAATCCACAGAGTGGTTTCATGCCTTAATTAACTTAGCCACTCTTCAGTTCATTATGCACTGCAGAAGATAAATTATTCCAATGCTCTTATCTGTAGCTTCGATTTGAATAGTTTTGTTTCCACTGGCAGACCATGACACTTGCATTGAACAAGAGAAGCTACCTCTTGAGGATCAAATTTCTCAGACATGGTTTTGTGGGAAATATTGTAAAGAGGTAACACTTATTTAACTTAGTTTGTTAAGATGATGTTGAAAGTTGCAAGATGCTTTAGTGAACATAGTCCATTTGTGTTTTTATCATACCTGCATAAATTGTAATTCGCGTGACCCTCATTCCTCATCATAGTCTCATAGATATAATGGATTCTTATGTTTGAATGCTTAGGATTTAGCACCAGGGACCACCTGACACTAGTACATCTACACTGCATGGTTCACAAAATCAAACCTTCCAAGATTAAATTTGGTTAACCTCATGGATCGCTATTTTTTCAATCCTCAAAATTGGATGTCAATGTTTATGGCTATTTAGGTTAGAAGCAATCAGCACTCCATGCAACACTAGACAACATTTATGTTAACTACTTCTTTGTGCACCTAACATACTCTGCGTCCTGGTTCCAAATATTTTTTTTCCTTATTCTTCTCTTTCTTTCCTATTAATGTGTTTTTCTACCCTTGCTGCTACTAGATATTCATAGGGCTACGTAGTCATGTTGGGACAGACAATATTCTTGACAGTGAGCTTTCATGGTCCATACTGAGATGCAACAATGATGGGCATAAGCTACACTCTGTTCAGAAGATTGCCTGTCTGGCAGAATGTAATATGAAATTAGCAGTGGCTCTTACTCTATTGGAGGAATGTTTCATTCGTATGGTCGATCCTAGAACTGGTGTGGACATGATACCCCATGTTTTATACAACAAGAGGTAAGTTTCCTTCATTCCTTATCCTTGTGATTTTAAATTACCCATTATTTCATTACATATTCTTTTTTAGTTTATATTTTTCTGGTCTGATTTGTCGAAGCACAAGTCAAAATGATACGCACATGTGTCTAAGAATGAACAATGGTCCTATCTGGAAAATTGAAACTGACAAAATTGTTGTTATGCTAAATACAGAAGAAACAATCTTTGGGATGTTCTGTTAATCAGCTGAATGCTTAGCTAGTTTTATTATACCCTTTCTTTTAAAATCTACTTCAATTCATATTGGGTTCTCTCTTTGATATTATAGAAGAAACTTGAATATGTATATATATTTTACCGAGTAATTTCAAGGTTTACTTACATGGTTCACTTCTTATCAGATCAAACTTTGCTCGTGTGGATTATCAGGGATTCTATACTGTAATCCTGGAGAAAGGTGATGAAATTTCATGTGTGGCTTCTATCAGGTAAATTGTTTTTAATCAGGTCTTTGTTAGAAATTGAACCTACTTTTCTGTCTGAAGTATTCTATTAATGAATTTATATGTGTTATTTCTACCAATTTGCTTGTCATTAACTGTTGTTTTGGCTTTATCAGTTTAATATATTCTTTTACAACTAAAACATGCATATTTTCAGCATATGTCATGTTAGCTTTCAAAAAAATTCCACATAGTATAGAATAACATAATGAGATAACCATACAACAACAATAATAAAAATAACTATCTGTTTCTTCCATTTTCATTGTGTATTCGAGAGAAAAATTTATTTATAACTAAATCTTTATTTTTTTTTCTCATGCAGAGTACATGGGACTAAAGCCGCTGAGCTGCCTTTTATTGCTACTTCTGTAGATTATCGACGGCAAGGAATGTGCCGAATTCTAATGAACATCATTGAAAGGGTACACTGGAATAGGAAATCAAACAAAAGTACAAAACTATACAACAGTACTGAAACAAGTTATGGTTTCCCATGACCGTGTATCGCATTAACTTGGAATTCAGCTGTGTGTAAATGTTAAGATATGTTTTTCCTCCCATCTACTTGTCGGGTCCATTCTTTGCTAATACCTGATTTCTTATTGAATCAATATTATTTTTTACGTTACTGCTAATAACTTTTATCGACGTATCATTATGTGATTTTCCTCATTTCCTCTACTGCAGATGCTCCGTTCATTTAATGTTAAGATATTGGTCCTTTCTGCCATCCCAGAATTGGTTAGCACATGGGTGTCAGGATTTGGCTTCAAACCTATCGAAGATGCTGAAAGGAAACAACTTCATAATGTAAACTTGATGTTGTTTCCTGGAACATCCTTACTAACAAAGAGATTAGATGGATTTATTATGGCCACAAAACCAGGTTCATTACCTGCTTGCTTACCACTAGCCACATTTGTGCCATGTGGTTTATGGATTTGGGCATACCATGACCTCCTTCCATTTGCTTGGTTCCCATAATACTCATAATTTTGAAACTATGCAGGTGAGGAAAAGGATATACATGAAGTTTCTGGAGTACCTAATGGTAAATTTATGCCTAATGGAAAAGCAAGTGAGCATTTCAAACTCCATGATCTTGACTTGTCCGGGACAGGGTTTAAAGCTGAGGTTTCCATGAGTGGTCCATTCAGAACACTGAAATATGAATGTGGTTCAACAGCATGGTTTCAGTCTACTAAGGTTTGGTACATCAACCCTTGAGACTTTAAGCTCTTTTTACACTTAAAAGAAAAGGACTAATGTTTCCTATATAAAAAAATATATAGTCAGATGGTCGCACATAAATATCCATTTCCATTATACCAGTTTACTTGTATACATTTTTGAGCTTTGCACTTGCATGTAGTCCATTTTAGATCAGCTGTGCTGATTTACTGGTAACCTGTGGGGTTTGCGCAGGCATACAGTCCATTTACAATTTTAGTGATCTATAAGCTCAAATCTTACTAGTACTACTTTGTTTAGCCAGAAGCATGCTGTTCTTGTATCTCGTCCTCCAAGTTTAGCTAAAGTTCTGTGTATTATAAGGATAACTTATCCTATATTATGTTCTGCAGTTAGCTGTTGGGGAAGTGTGATGTTCTTACACACAAAATATCTGGGCTCATACCCTCCATCGACACTAGCTGCTTTGTGTTGGCCAATTTCGTCTTCCCACCTCATGGCTCAACTTAATTTATAGCAGCAAAATCATTCAAACGCTTGCTGCCGTATGCATTCATCTTTTTCAAGGTATTTGCAAATCTTTGGCAACATTCTGTTATAACATTAGCTGTCACTTGTGGTACTTGTAGGAGTTTGTCTGTGGTGTTTTTATTTCTTGGAAGTTTGGCAATGTGTCTGTATTGCAACTTAACTCATTTCCTTACTATGGTTTCCCTTTTAAGCACGGATTTAGTTTGAATTTGAGTCATATTAGTTGCACTCTGAACGCTAATCCTCATTATAATAAAGCTATGACACATGTTCAAAAAACAGTGGGTGCATATACTTGTAATAAAGTTATAGAATTCAATTTCTCCTGGAGGACATCTGACAGACACTTGTTTGGCGTTAAAAAAAAGCCACTCGTTAACCAAGGAACAAAACAAAAAGTATATGAAACGGTATATGTGCCATCTAAGATAACACCGGATTGTTACAAAGTTTAAAGGGATGAAGCTCAAACCAATTGACATGAGTAGCCTGTCAGACGGCCAAATTAACAGCATGATAATAGTAACTCACCAGCTCTAGTTTGTAGAGTGTTTGATATATAATTCTCAATTTTATTTGTCCAAGCACCCTTTTATTGCTTTGGCTTGAACTGCAACACTTTTTTAAGGTATTAATACAAGATAACAAACTAACTATGGCTCCTTTCTCATTAAGTTCTCACCAGTCTGTTGGGAAATGGATTGGATGAGGCAGGCATCCAAGAATATGGATTGAGCAAAGTTGAAGAAACCCCAGATTTATCTATTCTGTTCTGCATCGAGAAAATTTGAAGTTATGGTGGCCATGCTAAACCTGTCTCTCCTGAGATAGGGTGATTGTGTGTGGCCAGTCTAATTCTGAAACAGAATTGACTTGCATACGCAACACCTGAGTTGATATTGCTTGCACGTTGAACATAGAGGATGTATTTGTACACCACGGAGCTTAATGTACAAAGTGTAACGCATTCGACCCTTTTTCAAAGTAAGTCATGATAGGAAGTAATCTAAGCTGTTTGGTATATATACATCAAAATGGTACTGCAGGAACATGGTAGATCTTTTGATCTGAATCTCAGGGATATGGATGATACCGTGTAGCAAGCCATCCAAACTGTTGGGGACATGGAAAAGAGGGTACAATATGAGGGCCAAACTTGCAGATTGGACTCTTGTCATGTTCATTTTAACGGACGCAGTATATAATTTTTTATATATAATTAACTACAGATAAGAAAAAACCGATGCTACTCAATGCAGGCACTGATGGACTACATGGTTTGCTACCTTTCCTTGCAAGTTTTGGGGAAATTTATTTGCCACACGGTTGAGACCACAGCAAGCCCAAATGGCATTGCACCTGTAGGCAGTTGATGGTCATGGGATGCTAAGGTGATAAATTGGTGTTGTAATCCTTGCGGCTACGGAACGATTGTTCAGAATGAACATGAATTCATGAAGTTTTTGACGAATCCTTTGGCTATTTGGTTTGTATATAGTGTATATATGCATGTAGTCGATTTTTTTGCCTCCTACAGTAGCGAATGAAAATGCTCGGTTGACCGATCCATGGCGGGCATGATCTGGCAGCGTCCATACGGAGCTTGTCATCAGCTTCCAGAGCAACGCGAGCCTCGTCGTAGAGCCAGTGAGCACCGTCTCCTCCGATCCTCCTGCTTCCGCTGGCCGTCTTTGGAGACGGTCCTCCAAAAAAAAGGAGAGAAAGTTACACTAGGTTAAATTTACGTTAATCAACAAGGGAGAAACAATAAAAGATGATTCAAGTAATCGTTTGGTCTCCTTCCATTGGTTCACATGTGAAGGGGGCAATGTTGGGTGTTTCTTTTTTTTTTTTTTTTTGCTTAGGCGACGATCACTGGATGGAGAGAGTGTGACTCTGAAGATTAACACCACCTTTTACCTTCTTGTTCTGGAGTTGTACTATGTATTGACAAATAGAAACTCAGAAGATTCTTACAGAAGTAAAAAAAAAGACTCAGAAGACTATCTCTGTGTTGCAAAAATTAAAAAAAGAAAAGAAAAATGGAAGTTGTTCTGTGTAGTGACAAATATATACTTAGAAGACACTGTTACAAAAATAAAAAACCATAAACTCAGAAGACTGTTGCAAAAAAATAGAAAAAAATGAAGAATGAAAGTTGTTATGTGGATTGACAAATATAAACTCAGAAGACTCTGTTACAAAAATAAAATATTATAAACTCAGAATACACTGTGTTACAAAAATAGGAAAAAAACTAAAAATTTAGAAACTGTGTAGGAAAAAAAAACTTAAAAATTCAGAAGGCACTGTTACAAAAATTTAAAACTATAAACTTAGAGGACACTGTGTTACAAAAATAGAAAAAAACAAAAAATTCAGAAGACACTGTGTAGCAAAAAACTTAAAAATTTAGAAGGCACTGTGTAGCAAATAAATATGGAAAAAGTCTAAATAACCCTCTGAACTATGGACCCTGGAACACATAACCCTCTGAACTATGAAACAGTATAATTTACCCCCTGAACTATCTAAAACCGTCTATTTTACCCTCTGGGCGGGTTTCGACGGTGGTTTTGCTACAGTAACAGTAGGTTGCTACAGTGATAGCGGTTTTGTCTTTTTTATTTATTTTCGCTGAATATTTGAAAAATCATAGTAAATCACAGAAAAATCATAAAATAGAAAATCTAATTTTGTTAGACTCCACATAAGTAGATCTACACAGTGAATATATAATACGGTACGCTTTAGTATAAAGTTTTTGCTGTAGCTTTAGATTAATTGAAAAATCTAATTTAGACTAAAGTTACAGCAAAAACTTTGTACTAAAGTGTACCATATTATATGTTCACTGTGTAGATCTACTCATATGGAGTCTAACAAAATTAGATTTTCTATTTTACGATTTTTCTGTGATTTACTATGATTTTTCAAATATTCGGCGAAAATAAATAAAAAAGGCAAAATCAGTATTACTGTAGCAACCAACGGTTACTGTAGCAAAACCGCCGTCGAAAACCGCCCAGAGGGTGAAATAGACGGTTTTGAATAGTTTAGGGGATAGATTAGACTGTTTTCATAGTTTAGAGGGTTATGTGTTCATATAGTTCAGGGGTTATTTAGACTTTTTCCAGTAAATATGTTAAGATCAAGAACACCGAACTACTGAAGGGACGCCCATTTGAGTTGGAGATTCCCTTCCTGATTCTTCTGTTTCCGCGGCGCCGGCACCCGCCCCGGCACCGGCAGGCTGCAGGACTGAGCACCTCAAACCCTACCCACCAGAGTAGGGTTTCTCGGTAGGGCTCGGATGGATTCCCAGAGGCCGAGGGAGCGGGCACGCCGCGCCTTCGACGCCATGAAGCCTCTGGGCTGCTCCAAGAAGGAGGTCATCCCCGTCCTCAAGAACCTCCTCCAGCTCTTCGACAACTCCTGGGAGCTCATCGAGGACGATGGCTACCGCGCCCTCGCCAACGCCATCCTCGAAGCCCGCGACCGCCCCCAGGTATTCCTCCTTCGTCCACTCTTCATTCCCAAATGGAATGGAGAAGACATTGTTTTTAAGATCGCCTTTTTTTTTTTGATTTCTTACCAATTATTATGACGATTCCATCGCATCACTTGCGGCTGGGGTTCAGGATGATGGGGACCAGGAGCATTGCAGCAACAGTACAAGAGGGGTTCGGCTTCCGCCGGAGGGGGAGGACTGCCGGCCCCGGCCTTCTAATTCCCGTGCCATCCAAGGCGGTCCTTGCGACTTGGATAGTGGGACCGAGGCCCTTCGCATCAAGAGGCCCAGGATCAGCGCTACTAGTGTCACAGCAGGTCGCTCTATTGATCCCCAGTCTCCCGCCTCCGCTGCGGAAGCGCTAGATGGACCTATAGGCGTTTCGGCTGAGCTGAACCATCCACAAATCGGGGCCTCAACCCGATATCATCGGCCCACTGCAGATGGCGCGCCTTCACCACGGAATGCTGCACAAAAGAGGGCAATACAGATGATGGATGAAGATTTCCAACATGCCGTCTTCTTGAGAGAGCCTAAACCTGAACCTGATACTGATGATCTACAATGCAGTGCTCCTGCATCCAGCTGTCAGAATGCCCGACTTGGCTGCATTACTTCCCATCCGCTCATTGCTACCACCTCAGATACTCCACCTGTTCACGCTCCACTAAAGATTTCAGGTTGGTTCTGTACATCATCCTAATCTATTATTACTCAAGTTTTTGTGCTGTGGAGGTTTTCATATTTCATATATTGTAGGCCATAAAACTCCAGTGTTTGTTATATTGACTTATTGTGTTGCAAGATCAGTTTGCTTATTTTTTTTGTCAATCAGTCTGATTGTGGAACTAGTGCTTTCTTGCTGTTTGGTTTCTATGCCCAACGTCATTATTCTGATTGGACTCTGCTGAACCTTATGTAGGTGCTAATGGCAGGACAGTCCAGCATTATAGAAGTGCAGCGTCTACTTCCTTTGTTGAACCTATAAATAGCATGACGAAGCAACCTCAAAGTCTGGGAAATGGGTTGGACCATGCAACTGTGATGCACAATGCTGGGACAGGATCTGCAGCTGGAAAAACTCAGGATGCACCTTGTTTACACACTGTTGTAGCTTCATCCGCTATGGGTGAGGTCGAAATGTCAATCAAATGCAGCATAGACCCATCAAAATTCCACATGCCTGATTTAGAAGCAGTTTTCAAGGTGGTTGAGGAAAAATGTCTTCGCTCACACAAGAGCCTCCCACCTGATTTTTCCATAGCCAGTCTCATCAAGCAGATATGCCAGTGTGTCTCACAACTAGGCAGTGATCATACTGCAGAACATAATAAACAATCAGATGCTTTTGGCAATGTCAGAAGCTCACAGAATAAGCCAACGACGAGTAGTGCCCCATCCTTGGAACCAATTGATTGCATGAACAGCGGAAGCGGGAAAGATAAAGCTGTAGAAGAATCATTGATTATGGAAGTTTCAGAGAATGGCCCACCAAATTCAACTACCTATCAGCAGGCCCCTTCGGCACTTTCTCCCAATGGGTCTACCCATGATTTATCTGATATATCAAAGGGAAAAGAAAGATTAAGTATATCAGCGGTAAACGAATTTGGTAGTGAGAATTGTTTACCTTCCTTTTATTATATACCAAGAAATCTTGTTTCCCAAGAGTCCTATGTTAAGTCTGTTGAAACAATTGGTGACAAGGACTGTTGTTCTGATTGCTTTGGCAACTGCTTGTATGCCCCTGGACCATGTGCCTGTGCAAGAAAAACTGGTGGTGAATTTGCATATACACCAGAAGGATTGGTTACGACAGAGTTCCTTGATAAGTGTGTCTCTATGAACCGATTTCCAGAAAAACATAATATGTTCTTCTGTAAATCTTGCCCACTCGAGAGGATCAGGAACGAGCCTGTACCAGAGCTTTGCAGGGGCCATATTATTAGGAATTTTATCAAGGAATGCTGGAGTAGATGTGGTTGTAACTTGCAATGTGGTAACCGTGTAGTTCAACGTGGTATAACATGCAATCTGCAGGTAATATCTGATGCTGCCTTTTCCCCCCTTCTTTTGGAGTGGGGCGGCAGGGGCGCTTTATTGTTTTGTGCAGTGCAGCCCCCATGTTATACTTGTGCTGGTTAGTTGAGTTGCCATAACTTTCTTGTTCTTTTTACCAAGGTGTTTTCAACACGGGAAGGGAAGGGGTGGGGGCTACGCACACTTGATGAACTTCCAAAAGGAGCCTTTGTCTGCGAATATGTTGGGGAGCTGCTAACAAATACGAAGCTACATGAAATGACAACTCAAAACATGCACAGTGCTAGGTACTCGGTGCTCTTAGATGCTGGTTGGGGTTCTGATGGGGTGCTGAAGGATGAAGAGGCTTTATGCCTGGATGCAACATTTTGTGGGAATGTTGGGAGATTCATCAACCACAGGTGTTCTCTGATTATTCTCAACATGTTCATTGTGTTACTTTAAATGTAATCAATGGTAGCAAATATGAGCCATTGACCCCCCTCATTTTTCTTTCTGGTTGTAACATACGTTACATAGATGCTATGATGCAAATTTAGTTGACATCCCTGTTGAAGTGGAGACCCCAGATCATCACTATTACCATGTAAGTTATTCTTAACTTCTGAATTGGATGATTCTGTATGTTAGCTATGAAAGAGTGCTATGTTGATGATTTTTCTTTATTTCTTTTTATAACTACAGTTTGCATTTTTCACAACCAAGAAGGTGGAGGCATTTGAGGAGCTCACATGGGTAAGCCTTGTGTGGTTTTGTAATAAAAAGAAATATGATGATCAAAATCAATTACTGCAGCCACTTCAAGTATATTTTTAGTGCTTGCTGTTATTTATTTGGGGCTTCTTTAATTAATGTTTATCCTGTGGGCAATGGTTTTGTGCTTGTAGGATTGCTTCACGTGGTCGCAATGCTAAACCCCTAACCCTTTAAAGCGAAATATATAATCCTTATTTCAGGCCATTGCCAAATTTCTTCTAGTTGGTCATGTTTTCTCTGTCATTGCTGAATTTTGTTTTTACGAATGGTAACTCCACTAAAATTTTCATGCATCATGTCCATTCTTCAATTACTTAGGGTTCTTGTGTTGTAAAATTTATTTTTGGGGGCTGATCTGTTAGTTTGTAATATACCACCTGAATGCATCAAAACAGATTGGCAACGATTTTGGCTCAACGTTGTAGTACATAACTAGTACCTTTTTTGGGTTACTACTAACTAGGCTAGTCTCTCTCGCTCTTTCTGTCTTTATAATTGCTACTATTCCTTCTTCGCATATTCCATGCAATGCTCTTTAGTTGATTGAATCAGCCTAGGATATATACTCTCTCTGATCATATTGGGAACATTCCTGGTTTCAGGATTATGGTATTGATTTTGATGATGATAAACATCCTGTCAAATCATTTGAATGCCTGTGTGGAAGCAGATACTGCCGCGGTAGAAATCATTCGAGTATGTTCTCCTTCTGGCTGCTCCCAAACCTACCTTTTTGAGAGATAATGATGATCGTAGGTTCATTCTGTGCTGCATTCTGCGAGCCTTCTTCTCAAGTTTCCTTTGAATGCGTTTTGCAGGGAAGCGAGACAAAGCTGCATCGAAATAAAGCGCTGACTGAAAGTGGGGGTGCATGGTTTGGGAAAGCGAACGGGCTAATCAGTTCTATAACTTGTTACTGTTAGGGTGGTGCCTAAGATGTCTTGTTAACCTATGTAGCTATATCAGGAGGAGACCTGAGCTTATGCCATGCCCGCTGTGCTTGACGGCAGAACCTGAAATTCAATGAGGCTGACTGTAGTGGGATCCCAGATAATGGCGGCATCTTTGCTTGTAGTATCTATGAAAGATTTGGCATGTTTCTGTTTCTTTCTTTCTTTCTTTGGCTGTGTTTAGATCCCTGAAAAGGGGTAAAAAAAGTACCGTAGCACGTTTTGGCTTTATTTGGCAAATAGTGTCCAACCGTTGACTAATTAGGTTCAAAACGTTCGTCTCGTAAAGTACAACCAAGCTGTACAATTAGTTTTTAATTTTATCTACATTTAGTACTCCATGCATGTATCGCAAGTTTGATGTGACGGGGAATCTTTTTTTCGCATAGTACTTTTTTGAGGAACTGAACACAGCCTTTCTGTTTCTGGGCAACTCGCCAACTTGGGCCTCGTTTAGTTCAGTGAATTGGGGAGAAAAACACTGTATCAGAATTCCTGTAGCATTCTGTTTGTATTTGGTAAAAATTATCCAAATTTTGACTAACTAGGCTTAAAATGTTCGTCTCGTAAAGTACAACAAAACTATGCAATTAGTTTTTGATTTCATCAACATTTAGTACTTAATGCATTTGTCGACATTTTGATATGAAGTGAAATCTTCTTTTTGCATAGTGAAATTTAGGGGAGAATTGTGAGACCTAAACAAGGGGTTGAATGAGTCCTGCCCCCATGCAGTTCGCATATGCTACATGAGGCAGGCAGTAATGTCCGTAGACTGCCCACACCGAAACTGCAGGATCTTGCGTGTAGTATCTGCGAAAGATTTGGCATGTTCCTCTTTTCTGTTTTTGGGCAATTCGACTAGTCTGTCCCCATGCAGTTTGCATATATATCGGGTCTGTTTGGATCTCCTTCCCTCGCTAACGAGGATTGCCTTTGCCTAACAAAGCCAGTCGAGATTCGAGAAAGCAGCGCATCACATCTTACAGGTGGTGTTTGGTTCTCAAATTAAAAAAAAAAATGCTAGCCCAACTGTGTCCGACGATGGAGCCCATTTTTTTCCACCCTCCAACCCGATTCCATTCAAATGGAGCATTAGGCCTTGTTTAGTTCGGTGAATTGGGGAGAAAAATACTGTATCAGAATTCATGTAGCATTTCGTTTGTATTTGGTAAAAATTATCCAAATTTTGACTAACTAGGCTTAAAATGTTCATCTCGCAAAGTACAACAAAATTGTGCAATTAGTTTTTGATTTCATCAACATTTAGTACTCCATGCATTTGCCGACATTTTGATGTGACATGAAATCTTCTTTTTGTATAGTGAAATTTGGGGGAGAATTGAGGGAACTAAACAAGGGCTTAGTAGCACATTAACTCTTCACCTCGTCCTATTGCTGCGGCTGCATGCATCGTGGTCCTGGGTGGCACAACCAGCAGCAGGTCACGCAACAAGCAGATCTAGACAGGTCAGTGAGCAAGGAGCTTACGAGCTTAGCGCAGGAGGAGCCACACACAGCCAGGGCCCAGGGGACCTCCATCTGATCAGTTCAACCAGTGCCAAGCCCGCTTCCGGCGTGGCGGCTGTGTCTGGATCAGCCGTGTCACATCCACATTCGGAAGTAAACATGAGCTAAGTATAAAACTAATCGCACAAGAGTAGACTAAATAGCGAGATGAATTTATTAAGTCTAATTAATATATAATCAGGAAATGTTACTGTAGCACCACATTGTCAAATCATGGATTAATTAGACTTAATAGATTTGCCTCGCAAATTAGCCTCAGTTTGTGTAATTAGTTTTATAATTAGTTTATATTTAATCCTCCTAATTGGTATCAAAGATCCTGTAACATCCGTACTTTTACTTAGCTTTAAAAATCACTAAAAATTTGAACTTTTAAAAACTAAACCTAAAACACCAACTAACCCACCTAAAAATAATAAACATAAAACAATACTAACACCTATGCACAAAACTAGTAGAGTAGTTGTATTTGTTTTGCAGGAACATATGGTGTGACTCACTCAAGGATTGGAATTCAAATATGAATTTGAATTGCTTTTGAACCAAATGGAAATAAGAAAAGAAATAGAAAAGGAATTGGAAATAGAAAAGGAGAACTCGGGCTCATTCCATCCCTCTCATTCTTTCTGGCCCAACCGGCCCGCTCCCCCCCTCCCCTTCTCTCCCCCCTCTCTCCCGCCCGCATGGGCCGATGGCCGGCCCAGCAACGAGCGCCACTCCCCCTCTCTCACTCCGACTGACGCGTGGGGCCCGAAGGCCAGCATCGTCGTCTTCCTCCCGCCATTGACGCAAATACCGCGTCGACGACGGCGAGCCCTCGGGAGCACTGCCACCGCCTCACCCGTGAGCACGTGGAGCACGCGGTGCACATGGACACGCACATAGCTCCTCTCCTGTTCCCTCTCCAAATATCTCGTCGAAGCCGTGGACACGCGGTGGACCCGCCGCGCCATGGCCACTCCCTCCACCGACCTCAGCGCTCTCCGACGAGGGCAGCACAGAAAGAACACTGTGGCGAACCTCCTTGAAGACTTGGACGCTAGCTCGAGCTCGGGAAAGATCGGGGCGACGAGAGAAATATCTCTGCCCTGGCACCGACATGGCCGCCCTATAAATAGGCGCGACCATGGCCTCTCCAACTCCATCACCACCACTCTGAGCTCCGCTCCGAGCCGGAACGCACCATCTCCCCCTCCTCTTTCCTTCCCCCCTTTCTGTTAGAAAAAGCTAGGTCCTTTTCCCCTCTTCGGGTTCGACGTCGCCATTGCCGTCGCCGCAGGTGTTCCTTCCTCCCCGCTGCTCCTCCACTCGATTGGTGAAGCCATTAAACTTCTGAGCCCTTCCTAAGTAGTTTGCATCTCCTATTCCAATCCCCACTCCTCTGTGTAGCTCCACCACCGAGCACCGTCTCCGCCGAGCCGCCATGGCCGGTGGGCAAGCCCCTAGCAAGCTCCACGGAGCACTACGCCACCACCACATCACTCACCACATCACGCACAAAGGAACGACCCTTAGTTGCCACTCCCGAGCGCTCCCACGTGACGCTGCCGCCGCGGAAAGCTCCGACGAGCCCTCTCGGCCGCCATAGAGCCTCTCCGACGGTAACGTCTTCACCAGTGCACGCGAAATTGATCCCCGGTTCTCGTACACACACTCTACCACCACCAGAGATCGCCACGACGCCGGTGGCGAGCTCTCCGGCGAGCCCGAAGGCGGTCCCCTACCCCTCCGCCGCGCCGACGCCGTTGCCTCCGTCACTCCCTCTCTCTCACTCCAAGCGGGCCCGAACCGACGTCATCCCGTCTCACTTAACGGGAAGGCTGACGCCCTGGCCCCACATGTCAGCCACCCCCACCACACACACATTTGGAAAACAGCGTAGTAAATTGCTAGATGCACCCGGTTTGTGTACACATATGGAAAAATTCATATTTCCAGACTTAGAAAAATTCAACAAAAATTATGATAAATAACTAGAGCCCAAGAGGAATTTTATGGTATATTTTACTCAATTTTTCTAATACCACAAAATACACCTAAAATTCCACTTAGATGAAAGCAACGGGATTAAACTTATAAAATATGTAACTTCTTCATCCGAAATCCATTTTGGGTAGGGCTGGATATCGAGCCAGCTCAGCTCGTTATAGCTCGGCTTGTTATGGCTCGGCTGCTCGTTATACAAACGAGCCAGCATACTAGCTCGGCTCGGCTCGTTAGTGAGCTCGAGTTAGCTCGTTTGGCTCGCAAGCCAAAGCACAAAAATACAATACAGAGAACAAACACATCACTTACATCAATGAAATAAATAATGTACATATAAATTTAACGATGGAGAATATAAACCCTTAATTGATCTACGAACGAACTAGAGTTTTGTCCAGCCATAGGCCACAGCCATCAAGACCGTGCGTGACTACGTACTGCAGTGGAAGTGGAGTCGACTGGTGTGCTTTTAGGGTTTCATGGTTGGGCTAGGCCAAGCCATCGAGGGAATACGGCCATATGGGCCAAGACAATTTTTGTTGCTGTAACTTAATTATTATGGCTCGTTATAGCTCGCAAGTAGCTCGCGAGCTGGCTCATTATAAATCGAGCTGGCTTGTTACAAGACGAGCTGACTCATTATAAAACGAGTCGAGCTTGAGCTAAGCCATTAACGAGCGAGTCGAGCGAGCTAGCGAGTTACGAGTTTTTCGTCCAGCCTTAGTTTTGGGTGAAACACCTTGCATAATTCATCTAAAATCGTGCTCTAACTATTCCACCGGTCACCACCATGATGTCCTATGTTGTTTTTCTTTGTTGTTTGTTTGTTTTCGCATACTGTGACTTACCGAAAATCACCCCCGCGATAGACGGTAACTCGCATGATTTTGACGAGCTGGATCACGAGAAAGAGTCTATCAACGAGGACAACAACGAAGGCAAGTCCTAACTCCCCTATCCACCTTAACAACAACAACAACAACAACAATAACAACAACTAGATAAATATAGAAACCCATAGTAGTAGTTAACTTAGGGATTATGAAACATTCGTAATATGCGTAGACTTAGGTAGTATGAACTTAGAGAACCTAAACCAACTTGACTTGGGACGAGTGGGGGATAAGGCTACATGGGTAGGTTATCTTAGCGAGGACGCCTGGAGTGGGTTTTTGCGGGTGACACTCGTCTGGGTCGCATAAGGACCGGTTCATAGTCCCTCTCGTCTAGTATTTATCGTATAGCCACATGTCTTGATGGGAGACTTGACTTCACATCCCGTTAGGCCGAAGTATAGTTCTAGCTAGGTGGTCGGTGTAGGCAGCGGATAGCAGGAGCCAGCATGGGTGATGCGTCACTCATGGCCTTGTTGGCATGGATGCTAGGTGATCTTCCACATAAAGCAATTAGAGGGGAGGAAGCCCCTGGGCTAAAGTACCTGCCCTGAGGTTAAGTTCACCTCGTTTTGTTAGGGGATGCGTCCTCTATAGGAATGATGCATCATTTGGGACTAACCCCTGTGATTCCGTAGTAGAGCTATAGGAACCCTAAGATGGCATTCTCTGGGGCATGGAGTCTCGGTAGAAACATCTGATCCGCCGATCACGGAGAGGATGGACTATCATGTGGAGAATTGTGTACCCCTCTGCAAAGTTTATTGAACCTATTCAAATAGCCACGTCCTTGGAATGGGCACCGCTATGATGGGATACTATGATTATAATTTATAACTAACCACTAACCCTTAAAATACTGATAACTAACCTGTGCTAATAATAATAACCTAACTATAACTAACCCGAGAACTAGTGGAGTTGAGATACCTCACTAGGGCCCAACCTATAACATAACCACCACCATATTCCACCCCTTTGTTAGGATTTGCTAAGTACGTAAGTACTCACCCCTCGTTGACTCTATAGGTTTTGGTACCAATGATGATCTGGATTTTGACGTAGAAGAGTGTCATGATGAGTAGATGTAGGATAAGGACTTGGACATCAAAGTTAGGGCTTTGGGTCTACGCTCAAGCATGCCTATGGTTAGGAGTGTCGTTCGCGTAGGATAGTATCGTAGTAGAGACCACCACTAGAGTTTAGGCCACTTCTCGGCATTAGTCTTTCACTAGAATAGTAACCTTTTTTTATGGCGCCCCTTGGGACGTCATTGTAGACTTTAACTTTAGCCATTAATAGAGCTCGGAACCCTTTTATTTAAATCCTATATAGCAATTTTTGTGATTTGTGGGTACTTGTGCGTGATCCTGGCGCCAGTACTCTTGCATAATGGACTCTCAAATTGAGGGGCCGATAGATTCGATGTGATAGGGCTAAACTTTTGCTCAACGAAAACAAAAACATTTGGCTTGCCTGCCTAGGCTGCTGCATCACTACCTGCATCGCATGCTGTTGGCCATTTTATAGTGATTGATGTAGGTACATATTTATCATGTTGGCAATTTTGATGCAAATAGGTACATATTTATCATGTTGGCAATTTTGATGCAATTTAAGTGGTTGTTTTGTATCTTTTTCATAATAGCTTGTGTGGGTAATTTTAGGTGAATATTAGAGACTATTTTTAGGTTACTTTAGTTAATGATAGATATATGTAATTTAGATATTTTGGTTTACTTTTAGACTATTATTAATGAGAAAGGTAGCTATTGTTGGAGGAGCCCATAAGGTATATGGGTAAGTCTCCTGAAAGACGTTTAACTAGTAGTTAGGGTAGTGTCACGTAAAATCTAATCCTATCAAATGACCTCATGCAAATAACCATTGCCTATATGGCTATATAAGTGCTCAAGAGCATGAGAGCAATGAGAGACTCACTACTTTCATTCTTTGCTCTAAAAGACAAACCTTAGAGAGGCTCTACCTCCCCCACTCATTATGGCTTGCTCCTAAACCCGATTTTTCTCCACCGTCTAACTTTGTCCACTTAACCTTCTCTATTCTAACCTGCTTAGAACCCGTTCCAACAACTATTTATTTAAAAATAGAAATAACACTATATTTTTGTCAAATAGAGTCTTCCAAACAGTTTGTCAGATGTTTTTTTATTGATGTAAGAATCTTTAGAATTACTTAGGACACCCTTAATAGTACGAAATAGTTACAGTTCTTAGACGACTTCTCTAATTTCGAAGGTTAAGATAGGTGCAGGGTAAACTGGAGCGAGATGTCAGGGAGAAGGTAATCATAGTCTTCTGAGGTCCAAAAAAGCCTTTGAGGCAAGATCTTTAACAACACAACTATGTAAATAGCCAGCATGGTCACCATGATAGCTGACGCTGATGAACTATAGGAAAATTGAGTCGTTGTTTCCCTGCTCATTTATGTCATGTCAAATAAATACAGCGATGCTCTAGGACCGTTGGCCATGCTAGAGATATTCTACACATTTTTCCACTTTGAAGACATGGTCGAAGTTGAAGATAGCGATATTCCCACATCATCGAACTCAATGCTCAACTGGAGCGTGAGTTGAAGATGGCTATGGGGAGGGCAATTGTTGTGTTCTGGGAGGCATTGAGGCTGAAGGACATCTACCATGAAGTCCAAAAACGGCGTTGAGGCTATGAATTTTTGGGAGCTCTGACAGATGCAATGTGGAAGCTTATCCATTCATGGGGTAAGTTATTTGAGGAAGCTCAGTTTATGAGGAGGTGGCACTAGACAACATTGAGCATTGATCTCGATGAAAGTCATGACATCAGTTCATGTGGCTGCGTGGCAACCAAGCTAGGTGACATAATTGGACCTCATGGACAACTCAAATTCGCCAAGATAAAAGTATAGGATGTCATCAGATAGAGCCAATACAGACATGAGAAAAGGTCCATTCTGCTACCTATAGTTGATCCATCTTTTGAAACAGAACAACTGACAAGGGAAGGGGAGGAGGAGAGTGAGGGAGAGAGGAAGAGGAGGGAGAGGCAGGGGAAGAGGTCAACTGGTGCTTCCTACTTAGTTGATCCATCTTTCAAAACAAAAGAACTGATAAGGGGAGTGGCAGAGGAGAGTGAGGGGGAGAGGAACAGGGGGGAGAGGCAGGGGAAGGGGTCAACTAGAAGAACTGGTAGGGGAGGAAGAGGGGGAAGAGGCAGGGGAAGAGGGGGAAGAGTTAGAAGGAAGGCAATCATGAGAGGAAGAGAGAGCCCTGGTGGTGTTGCGCTGGATGGCTAAAGGATCCTCTTGGCATGTTTTTTTTTGTATAAACAATATTAAGTTGTAGATCCACTTTGTAAATGATATGCAGTACAACAAAAAAGAATCATGTCCATCAAACATAGATGAGTTGAATGGTATAGTCATCAAGCGAGTGCTCAGAACAACCAGTAGGAAAGGAAGCAAGAGGTGCTAGTTCGAATGAGTGACCGAGAGACCCTCCACCCATCCTCACCGGAGGCCACCCGGGCATTGGCGTCCACCTCCAAGCCCACCCCTGAGCCTACCCCTCCGGCAATGGGGGCCCCACCCATAGATCTGGTAGCCCACACTAGCCCTACTCATAATGACCCACCGTCTGTGCTGGATCTAGAGGATTCCATCGAGGTGTAGTTCATCAATTGGGATGAGAATGACATTGATGCGGAGGCAGTTTGGGCTTGGAGGGAGCTGGTGTTGTAGCTAGCACAGTGCCAGACAGCTATGGTGGTGCAGCTACCAGTGAGCTCGGCCTTGAAGATGGCGTCGCCTGCCACAAATTCGGTGGGATTCATTGTCGGAGAGCACCCAAAGCCGCTCGAAGTTACTTCACCCCCTCCTAGGGATCTGATGGGAAGCATGTGCCAGACGGGCCACTACTACTTCCCTATGTACGGGTCTGCTACCTCGCCAGCCACGCCACCGATTACAAGGGCCCTAGCCTCACTTATCCCGCCTTTCGTTTTGGGACCTGGTGAAACTGTGGCCGCTGGAAAGGCAGCACCGGCCAAGCTCAAGTCAATCCTGGTCATCCCTGACCACCAACCCACTCCTCCGCCTTAGGCACACAACAAGATATGATGACGTTTAGATCTGATGAAGCTCTATGCTGAAGGATCCCCTGCCCTGGCGACATGAAGCTCCAAGCCATCGCCCATCCAATTCAGGGCGGGCCATTACTCTGACCTTGCTAAGCTCTAGGAGGTTGGGGAGTGCTCCCACGTTAATGACTGACTGGGCGAGCTCCAGGATGGACATGTTTCACCAACATGGCAAGCAGCGAAGACGAGGCACCGAGGTCGCCATGAAGCCATACCCATCTAGGCCACCATTGACATAGCAAAGAGGGTGAGGGAGGCAGCGCGTGAGGCCTTTAAGAAGAGATCCAATGGTTGTTGCTACCGTTGCCTCATCATAGACCACCACCTCACCCAGTGCTGTGAACTTGTTCGCTGCTTCGACTGCAGAGGAGTTGGCCACTTCACCAGAACCTGCCCCTCAAGACAGAAGGCAATCTCGACCAAACTTCGATCTAGGCTCAACTTTCCCCCCAACAACATCCACAGCTATGTCACCTTCCCCCAACAACATCCATAGCCGTATCACTTTCCTACCGCTCACCCCCTTCCCTCACCATAGCCTCTACCCGAGGACATGGAGTTTGATCCGAGACAGGCGCTCTGGTGCCTAGCTCATACCCACGTCAACATTGTCACCACAGAGGGCATGCTGCGTGAGGCCAACAGGCTTCGCACGCTCGCTGTCCTCATCTCGGTGCAGCAGGAGGGCTACCATGCTAATGCTCTATAGGTGAGCTACGCACTCGGGGGACAGCTGTGTATCCCACGCCACAACATCAGGGTGTCTCGATAGGGCCCCTTTAGTTCTTGGTGGTGTTTAGGGCCCTGACAGAGCGAGACCGCACCATGACCAAGGTATTTGTGGAGATCAGGGGTGCTGCTTACCCAATCACACCTTAGAGCTTGGCTGGTGGGCCGATGGAGAGCACCTAGCGGTTGCAGGTGAAGGTTGCCATGGAGAATGTGACCAGGGAGGCATGAAAAAAGGAGGGAGTCAAGCTCATCCTGAGAGACCCCTACATCATTGACATAGTCGATAGCGAATCGGTCGGACCAGAGGTTTCGGCGGAGTCTGATCTCCTGACCGCCTGGGTCTAGATGGAAGACCTTGATGAGCTACCGAGATCGATCTCCTATAGGTTCTTTGCTGCCAGGGCTAGCCAGGCTATGCTAATCAACGGACTGGGGGTCACGCCAACCCGTATCTTGGCTACACCACCGACTAGGATGGAGGGGGACAGACTCATACTGGTGCACCTGGTGGGCTACTAGGACTAGAGCCTATCATCTCCGGACTCGGGTTTGGGCATGTCTTCTAAGCACGGTAGTTTGGGACCGCGCTTTGTTCCATTCGAGTGGACACGTGGCGTCTTGGACAGGAGGCCGGCCTAGGCCAGGCACGCCCAACCTAGAGGGTGCCGGCCGCCTGCCTCAACCTTCATCCACAGGAGCAACCACAACGACAACAATAGAGGCCCAAGGCCTCGGGAGGAGCAGTAGAGATCCTCTAGGGTCTGCCAGCTTTTCCTGAGCTGCTCCTTAGAGAGGTCTGTGCGTGTGTGCACATGCCAGCTGCCGACATACCGCCAAGTGGTGCTAGGGAGACTGGAGCCCACGGAGCATGGGCGCACGATGACCCGCTCGCCATCGCGGTCTAGATGGGAGCGTGAGGCCCTCGAGCACTCGGCGTACGATTGGGAGTGATACCGCTCGCGCTTTCCTCCAAGCAGGACGACAGCTAGAGACTTCAGGGCCAGACTGGAGTAGCAGTTCTTTGACCCTCTGGCGACTAAGGTCATGGAGGAGCGTGGGGGGACTAGGATTTCGATCCTATGGTGCAGGAGTCCCTGATGGTGCCAATGTGTAGCGACTCATTCATTTGCTACTCCCCTAATGGCGAGGAGGACAGAGTTGAGTCCCAGTGTATGTGCCCACTTCTGGCCCCTTTGCTGGTGATGGAGCACTAGGGGCACATGACCAGGGAGGAGATGACATCATTTTTGGTTTGGGAGTCCAACTACTTGCAGAGTCCTAGGTGGCTAAGATCTCGGAGAGGGTGATCAGGATGGACATTGACAGCACTCCTCGATCAGGAAACTTGATAGAGTCTGATAGCCATGCAACAGTGCTTGCTGATGTAGGAGGATATGTTGCCAATGATGGCTCGATGGAGGAGGGCGGCGATCTGATAGTGGAGAGTCTTGTAGCTGAGCCTGTTGGCTATGCTACCATTTGCAAGACCATTTTGAAGGATGTTGCTACACCATTACTCTCAAGGCTAGACACCCTAGGGCTGAGCGGAGGGGGGCACAGCCGCAAGCGAGTGATGTTGCCCACATGTTCTATCCTGAGGCAGGCTGCTCGCCCATCGCTGATGCCGGTCACGCAGAGGGCCCAATGGAAGCTTATGAGAGAGCTGCAGTTCATTGACACACCCGCTGTGTCCTACCAACTCTGCGGTCATGAGGTACATTGACATGTATGGGCAGGACCTAACAGACCAGACCATCGATACCATCAGGGCTATGGCAAGGCTGGGCAATAAGAGGCTCGCTAAGATTCTTGAGGAATGGCGACTGAGGCGGGTGCTGCAGAGCTGGTGGCCCCATGAGGTGTCATCAAAGCATGGCAAAGAAGAAGATGATTGCACTTGTTGTTCCTGTTGTTAAGTGACTTTATGTTAGTGTGAGCAGTAGCCGGCCTTATGCTAATAGAGTTAGATTTTTTTTCATCCATTGTTGTACTATGAGTGGCTTGTTGGGTTGCTGGGGTCAAAGCTCCATGGTGGTACTATAGGAAGAGCCCCCCATAGTTATCTGTTGGGTGATGGTGATCTGTTGAGTGGTGGTGTATGTTTCAGTCAAGAGTTTGTAGCAACAAAGATCATGCCTACTGGCTGCTGCATGTTGTTGATGTGGTATGGGTTCCTAGAGCTGCTTCAGCCTAGTTGTTCAACACTTGTCAGTAAATTGCAATGACCTCAAGTATCTAAACTAGAATGTGAGAGGACTGAACTGTGCAGCAAGAAGAGAGGCAAATAAACTGCTGATCCCGCAAGCACGGCCACACATTATATGTCTACAGGAGACAAAGTTGAGTCACATTGACTCTTTTTTCAAGATGATTCCTGGGGCAATCTAGCTAGATGTTGGAGTATATTTTGGCTGATGATATGAGAGGAGGTATTGTCATCGCCTAGAATGGTGACTCATTTTGGCAACTCACCCAGTCAAGAAAGCTCATAGCTTAACCATAAGGCTGACAATGAAACTGACCAACACTTCTTTTCTGCCAACAACCATCTATGGGCCAATTGAACATAGTGTAAAGACTGGATTCCTCTCAGAACTAATTGGCTGTCAGCCGGCACAGAACACCCCATGGGTTTGCATAGGGGATTTCAACTTGATATGTGACAGTACAGACAAGAACAATGGTAACATCAACCGAACGCACATGAAAAAATTCAGGAGGGCACTAGATGCAAGTGAGCTTGTTGAACTGAGATTGCTGAATAGGTGATACACTTGGAGTAATAGGAGAGCCACCCCCACACTGGTACAACTAGATCGTGTGTTCTGCAACCATGATTGGTCAACCCTCTTTCTAGATGTTGGCCTACAAGCTCTCTCCAGCTCTCTCTCTCTCTCAGACCACTGTCTGCTTTTCCTGTGTAGCCAGCAACAACAACCGAGAAAAGCTACTTTTAAATTTGAACAATTTTGGATATGGGTCCTAGGGTTTGTTAAGGTTGCCGCACAAGCCTAGGCAAGACCGGTTGTTGACGGTAGATAACCATCAATTATAATAGTCAACTAAGCATGGAAATGGACATAATTCAACACCCACCATAGAAATAGGGTTTATATTGATAGAATTCTATGAGTTTTGATAAATATGTGTTTCGCTAGGATTAAACAGGAAAAAAGCAAGGCTAGACCCACATGTTGGTCTAAAAATTGATATTTTACCGCGACACCGACTTAAGAAGAATCTAGAAGATACATGAAGACACATGGAACAAGGTGGGGCCCACCTGGCAGGGAGCACGATCGACTAGCCATGGACCAGGGTGGCTAATCGGTGGGCCCCCCTATCAGCCTCTCTTTCGTACGTTGGTTTCTCCACCGCCTTAGGGTTTGCATCTACACCGTTGTTTTAAGTCAGTTTGATCCGAGGGCTGCGGTGCATCCTTTGGGGCTATATAAGCAGACCCCCTCTATCCTGATCAGATCATCCTCATCCTAGGTAGAAACCCTGAAGCTACATCTGCAATCAAGAAGCCCTAGATAGAATTGAGAGCCATGCAATCAAGAGAGATTAGTCTTGTAGTCTTCAAGATTAGGACTAGTCTTTAGATATAGTGAGATAGAGTGAAGGGAAGAGTTTGGAGAAGTCGTCGGCCTGTCGGTGTCTACTTTATGCCTTGTACCTATGGGATCAAGTTCCTCTGCGGGAGCTTGCTTCTAAGATTCTCTGGTATTTCAACTTCTAATTCTAGTAAGTACTTGTTATATATATTCTTTCGGTTTGCAACTCTTTTGAGTACTTTAATTCTTGTAGCTCTTGAATTGAAGTAGTATTTTTAGTGTGAGCGAGGTGCTTAGACTAGGATACTCGTGGATACACCCTACTAGCCGGACCGATGGTAGATTGCAAGGGTGACTTCAAAAGCCTTGTTGAGTCTGTCATAGCCCACCTCCCGTTAGCTAGGCCAAGTAGGACCCGGTTGCTAAGTGGAATCACTCTCTGCTAGTGTTTCTTCTTAGATAATGTCCCTAGAGGAATAGTATAACAACGCTTACAAAGGTTAGAACTAGGAGACCTTAGTGATCTTCTCTATAGCCCTATCATCTCAGTCCTTATTGCTACTCAGGGGGTTAAGTTTTAGGATTAGTTTCTCACTCCATCCTCCTAGTGGTAAAATATAAATAATGATACTTGGTAATACTCCTGGGTGAAGTGCTACATCAGTATAATATTTGTGCGCTTGCAGACCCCTTAGAATTCTTTTGTGCATCTGATTTATACCCCCACATACTTCTACTATTATTGCATAGGATAGGTTAATCATTCTAGTGATAGCATTAAGAAGTGCCAACAAGTATTTCTAGCGCCGTTGCCGAGAGGATAACGGTAGCTGAGATTACTAATTGAACCTAGCTTAACCTTGTATTATACTTTTACCTTTTCCTTTTTATCCCATTCTTTTCAACCTTTTTGTGTTCATCCTTATGGATGCTTTTAATTCCACTCCACTAAATAAATGTCCCACGAGCGTTGGTCGTAGGCTTAAAAAATCATCTAAACCCATCCTAACC
Organism: Saccharum hybrid cultivar R570; assembly: GCA_038087645.1. NCBI lineage: Eukaryota > Viridiplantae > Streptophyta > Magnoliopsida > Poales > Poaceae > Saccharum > Saccharum hybrid cultivar. Next base: position 3,415,428 of record JAQSUU010000549.1, on the reverse strand, counting down.
CCTGCCTATGAGCTCCGCCCGGAGTTGATCGAAATGGTCCAGAGCCATTCTTTTTAGGAAAGGAAGACGAAAATCCTTATCTACACCTACAGGAGTTCGAATAGACTTGTGATTGCCTCCGCATAGAGGGCATGTTTGATGAGACCTTAAGATGGAAGTTTTTTCCTTTCTCTTTGAAGGAGAAAGCTAAAACCTGGTATAAACGAGCCGTAGGAAGTAAGGAGGGAGACTGGGAAGCTTTAAGTTCTAGCTTTTGCATAGACTTCTTTTCTGTCTCAAAAGTGGTCAACCTTAGAAATGAGATCCTAACCTTCAAACAAGAAGATAGTGAATCTTTGGCCACATTGTGGGAACGTTTTCACCTTCTTACAAATTCTGGTCCAAACTTAGCTTTACCAGACCATGTTCTCCTTCAACATTTCTTTATTGGTCTGACACAAAAATCCAAAGACTTTCTCACTGTAGCTTCAGGAGGATCATTCTTGAGTATTTCTTCAAAAGAGGCAAGAAAGATTCTAGACAAAATTCTAGCTGATAAAACTAAAGAGCCATTAGTAGAGAACCCCTTAGAGGAAGAATCCGAGGAACTAGAGCCTAAATTAATCCAACCGTCCCAATTTCTGAGCCACCGAAAAAGGAAGTAATTCCACTTTCTGACTTCATGCTTGATTTTGAGGATGAACTTTTTGCCGAGTATGGAAACACCTCGAGATATTAATCTATTAGGAAGCCACAAAAAACTAAGAAATCATCACTCCTAATAGAACCACTAGACCCTTCTGATGAAGCTTTCCTTAAAAAGACTTCAAAAGAGTTAGTGTCCATTATAAGCAACAAGTGGTTAGAAGAATCAGAGCTTTGCTCTAAAGTGATCCGCTTGGATTCACCTTCTATGACTCTACAATACCAAATACACACACACACACACACACCCTTTTGAAGCTCTTTATAATCCAGTTGTAGGTGTTAATATCATGTCTGCATCATTTACTCATGATTTATTAAAACACATGCCATTAACCCCAACAACAAAACTGTTGAAAAGCCCTTCTAGACACTTTGTTCCAAGTTTAGGAATCCTTTATGTGCTCCCTATCCAAGTAAAAGGCACCATGGTCCATTTGAGCTTCTATATCTTTGATACCATAGAGTTTAACCTGTTGATAGGACACCCAATTGAAAGGCTTATTCAAGAAGGACAAACAGGGAATATTAATATTCATCTTGAGAAAAACTTTAAACTTCCTTTGTCCATCACCAATTCCACTAATGCTAAGACTGAGCCATGTCCTAAACATGATCCAATGGACGAGGTTAAGGTAGCATCTCTTGAATTTTTTATTGAACCCAATTTAGAAGAAGATGCTGAGTTTTTCATCGAGGAAGAAGATGAACATCCTATGGACCTGAACCTCTTGATGAATTGCTAGATCCAGCTAAACCTCCCATTGAACTTAAACCTTTACTTGCTGGTCTTAGGTATGCTTTTCTCAATAATGACCAAGAATCTCCTGTGATCATAAGTGATAAACTCACTCAGGAAGAATCTTTGCACTTAATAACTGTTTTAGAAAAGCATCACTCAGCTTTTGGCTACTCACTCCAAGATCTTAAGGGAATTAGTTATGCTCTTTGCACCCATCGCATCCCTATAGACCCAAATATTATACCTTCTAGAGAGCCCCAGCGTAGGCTTAACAATGCGATGAGAGAGGTAGTAAAGAAGGAGGTCTTGAAACTCTTACACGCCAGGATTATTTATCCTGTGCCACATAGTGAGTGGGTAAGTCCAGTGCAAGTTATGCCTAAAAAGAGAGGCTTGATTGTTGTTAAAAATGAGAAAAATGAATTGATCCCCCAAAGAACCATCACTGGATGACGTATGTGCATAGATTATAGAAAGCTTAACAAGGCAACAAAGAAAGATCACTTTTCGCTGCCCTTCATTGATGAAATATTAGAGCGATTAGCGAACCACTCTTTCTTTTGCTTCCTTGATGGATACTCAGGATATCACCTGATCCCAATCCATCCAGATGACCAAAGCAAAACCACTTTTACATGTCCATATGAAACTTATGCTTACCGTAGAATATCTTTTGGACTATGTAATGCTCCAGCTTCTTTTCAAAGATACATGATGTCTATATTTTCTGATATGATTGAGGAAATAATGGAAGTTTTCATGGATGATTTTTTTGTTTATGGAAAAACTTTTGATGATTGTCTTGAAAATTTAGACAAGGTTTTGCAAAGATGTGAAGAAAAGCACTTAGTCCTTAATTGGGAAAAATGTCATTTCATGGTTAGAGAAGGAATAGTGCTAGGACACCTAGTGTCTGAAAGTGGAATTGAGATAGATAGAGCTAAAATTGAAGTAATTGAACAACTACCTCCACCTGTAAATGTTAAGGGAGTTAGAAGCTTTCTTGGTCATGCTAGTTTTTATCGCAGATTCATAAAAGATTTTTCACATATTGCTTGACCACTTACTAATCTTTTGGCTAATGATGTTCTCTTTGAATTTGATGATGCATGCTTGAAATCTTTTAACATTCTTAAAGCACTCATCTCTGCACTAATCATTCAACCCCCTGATTGGTCATTACCTTTTGAACTCATGTGTGATGCTAATGATTATGTTGTGGGGGCAGTATTGGGACAAACAAAAGATAAAAAGCACCATGCAATTGCTTATGCTAGCAAAACTTTGATAGGACCATAACTTAATTATGCAACAACTAAAAAAGAACTCTTAGCTGTTGTTTTTGCTATTGATAAGTTTAGATCTTACTTAGTAGGAGCAAAGGTTATTGTTTACACTGATCATGCTACTCTCAAATACTTGCTCACTAAGAAAGATGCTAAACCCCACTTAATAAGATGGATTTTGTTACTCTAAGAATTTGACTTAGAAATAAAAGATAAAAAGAGAGTAGAAAATCTTGTTGCCGATCACTTGTCTAGAATGCAGTTTGAAAATCAACAGGAGCTGCCCATCAATGACTCACTACGGGACGACACGCTCAATCGAATCACCCGATCTGATCCCTGGTATGCAAATATTGCCAATTTTATGGTTGCAGGACATGTACCACGTGGGGAGGACAAAAGAAAGCTCAATATGGGATGAACCGTACCTCTTTAGAGTCTGCTCGGATGGACTCCTCAGAAGATGTGTACCAACTAAAGAAGGAATTCAGATTATTGAAAGATGTCACTCATCATCATATGGAGGACATGATGGGGCATTCCGTACACATGCAAAGATCTAGCAAAGTGAATTTTTCTAGCCAACAATGTATGATGACACAAAGGATTTTGTTCGGAGGTGTGGAGCATGTCAGAGGCATAGGAACATCAACTCAAGAGATGCCATGCCACTCACCAACAACCTTCAGATAGAGCTCTTTGATGTTTGGGGAATTGATTATATGGGACCCTTTTCAAAATTAGGGAACTATGAGTACATCTTGGTGGCAGTGGACTATGTTTCCAAGTGAGTAGAAGCCATGCCATGCAGGGCTACTAACTCCAAGAACTCTAAGAAGATGTTCCATGAAATAATATTCCCAAGATTTGGTGTCCCAAGGATGGTGTTTAGTGATGGAGGATCTCACTTCATTGATAGAACTTTTCAAAGGTATCTGTCCAGCTTTGGAATGCGTCACAATATTGCTACTCCATACCACCCACAGACAAGTGGCTAGGCAGAGACATCTAATAAGCAAATCAAGAATATTCTTCAAAAGACGGTCGATGAAATAGGATCAAGATGGAAGGATAGGCTACCCGAGGCATTGTGGGCATATCGGATGGCCTACAAGACTCCAATTGGGATGTCACCCTACCAACTGTCTATGGAAAGACCTGTCACTTGCCTGTTGAGCTAGAATTCAAGGCTTACTAGGCTATCAAGAGATGAAATATGGATTTGGACGCCGCCAGAATCAAAAGGAAGATGCAACTTTCAGAACTTAATGAATGGAGAGAGAAGGCGTACCACAATTTCAAGATTTATAAAGAGAGAATCAAAAGATGGCATGACAAAAGAATCAAGAAGGAGTTCACACCCGGAGACAAGGTATTACTCTTTAATTCCAAGGTTAAATTATTTGGGCATGGAAAACTACGAAGCAAGTGGGAAGGACCATTCACGGTGATTAGCTCTTCGTCCCATGGAGCGGTAACACTTCAAAATGATGAAGGTACGTTATTCAAAGTAAATGACCACCGTCTCAAAATCTTTTTAGAGCCTAATAAAAATTCTGAGGAATTAGACGTAATAGAATTTCTTATTTTTCCATAATAATAGGCTCCGAACCTCCGTATATCGATTCGGGGTGCGGGGGAATATTTTTTGGGGATAAAAAGTCATAACTAGATATCATGAAAAATGGCACAGGAACCAACACCGGGCCTGGTCGACCGGCCGTGGGCCCGGGCGGCCGCCCGTGGTGGGGCCTGTTTCACCACCGCCTTTTTCTGTTGTGAATATCTGCTTAGAAACTTCTAGAAAATGGATATGCACAATTGGTTAGCGCCACCGCCATCATGATGATCTTTAGGGTTGACTTTTGACCCCTGCCGCAAGATGAAGACCCCTATATAAACAGCCCTCGTGCCTCCTGTCATTCTCATCCCATCCAAGCATTCTTCTCCTTTAGCAAAGAAGCTTTCCATCTCTCTCTAGAGTTCCCATGGCCGACAAGCAGATAGTCCCCTACGGGCTCAACCTCAACCAGTTGCCCGAAGAAGACAACTCCCTCGCCTTAGTCCTAGTTAGCCAGCCTGGTCCCCTAGCCACCATTCCTCCACAGCCTAAGCTGAAGACCTACGGGAAGTCCTACTTCGCCCATGTGCATTCATCGCTTCCTTCGCCACCGAAGCCTCTCTTCCTAGAGGATGCTCCACCGAAGGGACCCATCGTCAGGCTGCCAGCCGACACCAAGCTACTTCCTCCAAGGCCGAATGAGATGCTGCAAGGTGCGAAGTATGACAAGGACGACAACATCATCCGTGTCAACTACACCACCGCCATCAAGCGTCCTACCATTGACGGAGTGCGTGCTCACCCTAGCAAGGTGAAGTTCATCGCTCCTAAAGAAGCCCCCAAGAGAGCTCTGCCACGACCTCAAGATCCAAATCCAAAACCGAAGCTCAAGAAGCCGACCGTAGCTGTTCTAGCTCATACGCAAGACTTCCTCATTAAGAAAATGCATAAGTTAGAGGAGCTCATAGATCTTGTGACAAAGAACGATAAGGTCACTAATCAGAGGATAGACCTAGTGGAAAATAAGCAGAAGAAGACAGACACTAGGGTTGATAGACTTGAGTTCAGGCGTTAGATCAGATTAGTTAGCGAATAAACAATTGATAAGGCACCCCCTTTAATGTTTAGAGTCAGTTAGTCATTTGTTTAGAATTTTAATTTTCATCCATTGTAATAAAGTGCCTTAAATGATATTGCAATAAAGTTTGAAGTTCCAGAGTCATTATTATTTTCTCTGTGGATATGTCTTTTTGTCTCCACCTTGTTGTGTATAAAGGAAAGCAGGAAACAAGTGTGGGGGAGAACCATGTCGGACCATACACGATGAATCAGTTCAGCACAGTACCGTATCACTTTGTTTTTCGTCCATGGTCAGGTTTGCTTTTTCATATGTCATATATTTAATCACCCACATTGTTTCTCGTTTTAAAATTGAGTTGAATTGGAAATCATTTGCTAAAATAAATGCACACAAGGAAGATTGCTGTAATCATGACTTAAGAATAGACTCTCATAACACTTTTCCTAAAAATCTTGTTACTGTTGGGAACTTATTTATAGGGACCCCATGTTGCTTAAGTTGTTGTAGAATGTGAGATAGAAAGAATAATGAGAACCTGATTCTTGAAGTTTATACATTGGAGAATTTTATTTCAAAAATTAAAAATGAATAGCTATACTTCTCTTTTGTAGTAAGCAATTACCCACCAGAGCCATAAATAGGATAGATAAACCTTCTATATTTACTGCTTGTATTTGTATTTAGTTTGGTCAAACCTTGTTGACCCTTGTTGAGAAATTTATCATGCTCTCTAGATCAAGATCACGTACACTCCACACATACACTGCTGCTCCTACACTGGAAGTACGCAACTACATGCTTTCCATCCATTGAAAATGTTTTACTCCTACACTGGGAGAAAACACAAAAAGAAATTTGTTAGGAATAAATGCTCCAAGTACTTGCTAATGTTTCTCTTGAAAGTTTTCTAAATTGCAGAAAGGAGGTATGGGGCTATGCAAAAAGAAAAGTATTGAAAAAATGGACAAGTGTCCAAATGAAATGAAAAAAAAGAAAAGAAAGAAAAATATGAAAAGATAGTCCATACTCTCTAGCAAAAGTTTTTAAGTTTCAAACAAGACAAACATGTTTTAAGGAGCATAGTAGAATTATGATTAGCCACCAAATATATTCCACACATATGCACATCTTGATCTAAGAGTATGACATCTTTTTTCTTGATCCTTGTTTTGACTTTACAATATATGCATTGCAAGTATGTTTTCATTGTTATTCCTACCTGAGCTCCAGATAAACCTTTTTAGAAGTAGGTACAAAGAAGGCAAGATCCTACATGCCTTGGTGAGAATCCAAAAATACCACATTTATGAGTGACTTGAGAGTGCTACAAAAGGGGAAGATAAGCTATGATTTCTTTTTAAACTTATGCAAAAACTCCAATTGACTCGAGTGAAGGATAAAGGTAATCTATTTCGATCTGTTCTATTTTTCAACCACTCAAAGTTCCATGGTAGACACATTGAATCTAGCAGTGCAGGTATGGCTAGGAGAAGTCTAATGATGATGTCTTGTTCTAAGGTTATGTTTGCAGGAATTCATCCTTTTCCTCGAGACGAGTAAAAGCCTAAGTGTGGGGGTACTTGTTGACGGTAGATAACCATCAATTTTAACCGTCAACTAAGCTTGGAAATGGACATAATTCAACACCCACCATAGAAATAGGGTTTATACTGACAGAATTCCATGAGTTTTGGTAAATCTGTGTTTCGCAGGGATTAAACAGGAAAAGAGCAAGGCTAGACCCACATGTCGGTCTAAAAATTAATATTTTACCGCGGCACCAACTTAAGAAGAATCTAGAAGATACATGAAGACACATGAAACAAGGTGGGGGCCACCTAGCAGGGACCACGGTCGATTGGCCGTGGACTAGGGTGGCCGACCGGTGGAGCCCCCTGTCAGCCTCTCTTTTGTACGTCGATTTCTCCACCACCTTAGGGTTTGCATCTATATCGTTGTTTCAAGTCGGTTTGATCCGAGGGCTACAGTGCATCCTTTGGGGCTATATAAGCAGACCCACTCTCCCCTGATCAGATCATCCTCATCCTAGGTAGAAACCCTGAAGCTACATCTACAATCAAGAAGCCCTAGATAGGATCGAGAGCCATGCAATCAAGAGAGATTAGTCTTGTAGTCTTCAAGATTAGGACTAGTCTTTAGATATAGTGAGATAGAGTGAAGAAAAGAGTTTAGAGAAGTCACTGGTCTGTCGGTGTCTGCTCTACGCCTTGCATCTGCGGGATCAAGTTCCTCTGCGGGAGCTTGCTTCTGAGATTCTCTGGTATTTCAACTTCTAATTCTAGTAAGCACTTGTTATATATATTCTTTCGGTTTGCAACTCTTTTGAGTACTTTAATTCTTGTAGCTCTTGAATTAAAGTAGTATTTTTAGTGTGAGCGAGGTGCTTAGACTAGGATACTCGTGGATACACCCTACTAGCCGGACCGGTGGTAGATCGTAAGGGTGACTTCAAAAGCCTTGTTGAGTCTTTCATAGCCCACCTCCCGTTAGCTAGGCCAAGTAGGACCTGGTTGCTAAGTGGAATCACTCTTTGCTAGTGTTTCTTCTTAGATAATGTCCCTAGCGGAATAGTATAACAACGCTTGCAAAGGTTAGAACGAGGAGACCTTAGTGATCTTCTCTATAGCCCTATCATCTCAGTCCTTATTGCTACTTAGGGGTTAAGTTTTAGGATTAGTTTCTCACTTCATCCTCCCAGTGGTAAAATATAAATAACGATACTCGATAATACCAATGTTTTCCTAAATGCTAAACGGTAAACAGTCGGTCACCCTTCGTTTAGCGTTTAGACCGTTTAAACGGTGTTTAAACGGAGTTAAACGACCTAAACAATTTTGTACAATAACAATAAAATATACATATTTATGTAGGTAAAAATAAAATTTGCTAGAACCCATACATATTTACACATGTAAAAATCAAATATTCTACCAAATAATCTTGTTGGAAGAAATGTAAATCCCACAACACTTTATATAATTACAATGTTAATTAGTTTCATGTTGATTGTGATATACGTAGTCCTTTAATTCACTTAAATATGGATTAAATGTTTGCTTAGCTCATTTAATCATGTTTAATCTAATTTTGTTTAGACCGTTTAGACGGGATTGAATGGTTTAAACGGGTTTAAACGGTCCAACCGTTTAATTCACCGTTTATGGCCTAAACAACACGGTCGACTTCTATTTACCGTTTAAACGGTATTTAAACGGACTAAACGGCCGTTTAAGCGAACAGTGGATAATACTCTCGGGTGAAGTGCTACATCGGTATAATATCTGTGTGCTTACAGATCCCTTAGAATTCTTTTGTACATACTTCTAGTGTTATTGCATAGGATAGGTTAATCCATTCTAATGATAGCATTAAGAAGTGCCAACACCGGTCACTGGGAACAACCCTCTGAGGAGATTGCATAATCGCCAGAGGCTGACATCAAAAGATCTCAAGATTTGGAGCAAATCCCTCTTCAGCAACACCCGGATGCATTTGAATGCTGCAAATGAAGCAATACTACGTCTTGAGACTGCTCAGGAATGGAGACAACTATCACAGGCTGAATTGACCCTGCTGAAAGACCTCAAACACCAAGTGCTAGGTTGGGCGGCGATAGAAAGATCAAGGCATCGACAAGCATCACGTTTGGTCCAAATAAGAGAAGGTGATGCGTGCACCAATTTTTTTTCACCAATGGGCAAATGGCAGGCGTAAGCGCAACCTGATTGCTTACCTCAAGAACCGTGAAGACGCTATTGTTTGGAGTCATGAGGAAAAAGCAGAGATCGTGCACCATTTGTATTCCGATCTGCTGGGACATCGGGTCGAATGCACACAGACTATTGACCGGACCATACTCTAGCTCTGCACGATCTAGGACAATGACTTGGACAGGCCTTTTACTGAAGAAGAAATGGAACACACCGTCAAAATGTTGCCGGCAGAGAAGGCAGCAGCCCAGAGGTTTCACTGGAATTTTCTACAAGAAATGTTGGCAGACGATCAAAGGAGATCAGGCCGAGCTGATAACTAAGACACTGGCGATCAGGCTGGCACAACACATGGACCATTTGATCTCATCGTCACAGAGTGCCTTCATTAAAGGACGCTGCATACACGACAACTTTATGCACTTGAGAAACCTGGCGCGGACATATCACAGGGCTAAGACGCCAGCTCTGCTCTTGAAGCTAGATACCTCGAAGGCTTTCGACATGGTTTCTTGGGAATATTTGCTGGAGAAGTTGGAACACCGTGGTTTCAGTACAAGATGGAGGGATTTTGGTAAAGCGGAGAAGAAGCTGTCTGGCTGGCAGGGTCGCTTGTTGAACCTGGCACCGCATCACAACCGTTGATGTGGACGGCTAGTAATAATTGGCAGCGTTGCACGCCACGATGAGCGGCGGGTTATTCGCAGCTCTGCATGCCATGATCCCGTCCGAAGTTTTGATGCGGTGCTAACGATCTACTTATTACATCAGGAAGAGACTAAAAAAAGAAAAAGAATAAGCGTCAGGTCGCGGGAGCAACACCGCCCGCAGTCATGGAAGGAGCGCCGCCTCCTGCTCGGAGTTGTCTCGTGCCTGGACCTTGCCCGCGCGGAGTCGTGGAAGGAGCGATGCCCCCCGCTCAGCGCTACCAGTACCAGGTCGTACCGCAGCTCCAAGTTGCTGGCTACCGAGGTGCGGCTTCCTCCGCTCGTCGTGATTCTTGACTCGATCTGCCCCTTCATCGCCCGCAGACTTCTCACCGGTCAGGAGCACAGAGATCGCGGTGAGTTCTCGATACCCAGCGAGAGCGAGGTGCCAACGGAATCGATAGGCCAGGAGATCATAGTGTCGAATTATATAGCAGAGATGAATTGAATTGGCCCCTGGGCAGAGGAAGGGGATAGGAACGGGTGGAGAGTATTCAAGAGATTGTAAATTAATGAATGGGTTTAGTGGAAGAGATCTGAAGCATGAAAGCAGGAGTGGGAGAGGCACGACAGTTGCTGCCTTCGCGCCGACAAGGAGATGACCGGTGGGTGGTGTTCTGAAAACATGATAATGGGCTTCTCCTAGTTAGGTATAGGAGATACGCGGGGGTTATCACTGGTGGTGGGAAATGTAAAGTGAGCTGGCCATTGGTAGCCAGGCCTATCATCTTCGGAGGTCTGGGAGTCCTAGATTTGGAAAGGTTTAGCCGAGCTCTTCGGTTGCGGTGGCTATATCTGGCTAGCCTGGAGCAATTCCGAAAGGCCGTGGATTGGGATGAAGCTCCCACTCCCAGTGGATGACAATGACATTGCCACAAGAGTAACAACAGGTAATGGCAGGAAAGCTTCATTCTGGACCTCAAGCTGGATCAAGGGCGGGGTTGTTCAGACATGCCAGACGGAACGGAAGAACATGTCAGTGCGCGAGGCTGTCTTCGACGCTAAGCTGATTGATGACATAGCACACAATCTAAACGCGGAGATCTTAAGAGACTTTGTTGAGCTGTGGCAACTGCCTTGAGTCTGGATCCTTCAAGCGAGGAGGACGATGAGATAGTGTGGACCCTTGAAAGCTCAGGAGAATATAGTGCAAAGTCGGCCTATGAAATCCAATTTTGCAGGCAGGTGATCAGCTTCCCAAAACTCATTTGGAAAGCCTGGGCAACTCCGCGTAGCAAGTTCTTCTTATGGTTGCTACTACAAGACCGGGTTTGGACAACGGCCAGATTACAGCAAAGGGGATGGGAGAATAATTACTTTTGTGCGCTATGTGAAAGAAATCCGGAAACCGCTGCCCATCTTTTCACATAATGCCCCTATGTGCGGAAAGTTTGGGCATTGGTGGCAACATGGAGCAATTGTGCCAACCTTCGGCCGGACAGCTGGGACGACCACTACGACATGGAAGAGTGGTTCTTGGTAATAACCAGGGATGGAACGAGAGCGGCGCATTCTCTAGCAATCCTGACTGCTTGGCACATTTGGAAAGAAAGAAACACAAGAGTTTTCAATATCAATAGGAATGCTGAGCGGACCGTGTCGGGATGAATGCTCGGATTGGGCAGCGGCGTGGGGAGGGCTCTTAGCTACCTCAGGATCGGTCAAGAGTTAGTGAGTAATTAGCGTCAAACTCTAAACATCATAGGTGCAATCCAGTTCTTGAGGAGCTACCTTCCTCCGATGGGCGTCAAACCTCCCTTCAGCATACGTAGTCCTCATGTCCTCAAAGTATGACTTCCAGTCAAAGTCACCCTGACGGCAATCCATCCTCCTCAGCTCATCCTCGGTCCAGTCCGAACGATTGCTAGGGCCAAAACGGGCACCTCGGCTATGTGTGTTAAGCTTGTCTACCTTGAACACCTCATACCGTCGAGCCTTCTCCTCCTCGTCCTTGTAGGTCCGGCCATACTCCTTCATCCAGTCCTCAAACCTTTTCTTCATCACTGCCTCATCAACCTTGTACTCCTGCTCCATGACCATCTTCCTGTGGTCCAGTTAAAACTATCAATTTATAAACAGAGTAGGTGCTAAAATCAACAAAATCGGGGCATATGTTGTTGATAGATCCTACTATTTCCTATAATTTATATAGATCTTTGGACTATACCTGGATCACTCAAGAACTGGAGAGGAAACTTCAGAAAAATGATGACGTATGTACCAGGCTAGCCTTAGCATCTTCAGGGAGCAGTCTGTGTCCGCATGGGCAAAACCTGCAAAATATCCTGGAAGATAAAAAAGAATTAGCAATGGATCATTAGAACAATCGAAAACAGGGCCTGAAGCAAAGTGGAGTAAGCAACAACGACTCTGTCTAGAAGAGGAAAAAAATATGAGACATGCAAGTGATTTTACCTGCAAGCTAGTAGTACTTGATTTGCGTGGGATGGAGTCGCGGTCCGAGTGTTAAATGCTCGATCTAGTGATCTTGTGTATCGCCTTGACAGTTGCAGGTCTTGACTCTTGACGACTGTGCTGTACGTTTGCCTTTGCCTTAATTAGCTCGCTCGGTGTGACGGTGTGTGTGGACTAGCTAGTGAGATGGATGTATCGGTGGAGATGACCTGACACTGATCCGATGACCTCACCGGCCTCACCGTACAGATCGATGATGAGAGTAGTTACTAGAGCTAGCTAGCTTAGGGAGCGAGAGTTTGGGACTGGCTGCTGGCTGTGAGGAAGCTGCATGTGCAATGACGATGAACTGGCTGTTATACATGTCCAGATCAATGCCCCCCAATTTCAACACGGTACGCGTGAACACATATCATGGATCCATCCACCACCCATTACACTTACACGGTACGGTCCATCTCGATCGATCGCTCAGCATCATCATCGCAACCACGATCATCGACGGCGACACTGCATGCCTGCCTCTGCATAGTTCTCGGCCGATCCAAGTATCTCCAACAGGCTTTACTTAAAACTGTTTTTTTTTTTCGACAGCGTGCGTTGCACGTGCTTCGTCAAGAGAAGTGGCAAATTACATAAGATTCACAAGTAATCCATGGATTAACAGCGAATCCCACAGGCACAAACACAAACAGCAAGAAAACGATAGAGGGGGAGGGGGACTACGACCATCGACACGGCAAATCATCCACGGATGGGACCATCACGCTCCCAGCAGCAAAACATCTGCATGGGGGGCCTTAGCGACTACATGGCGACAAAGCATCCGCCAGAAACGACGACCATCAACGCGGCAAAGCATCCGCGGATGGAGCCAACACACTCTCTACAGCAAAGCATCTGCATGAGAGGGGGCCTAAGCACGACCGCAGCTACACCAATCACCAGCATGACGAACCAAACTAAAGAGCCACGTGAAGCACGATCAGGCACAGCACAGTGAACCAACGGGGACCTAGCAAAAAGCTGTAGGAGTTTCTTCAACGACGCCTTCAGGAAGGGGGTGACGACCACGCCATCGTCGCTGGCCTCAGAACGAGGTAGGGCTTTCGCCTAGAATCTGTCCGTGGTGCCATAGGAGCATGAGGCTCGAAGAACGACGCCTCCGGGAAGGTAAGTGGTGCCCAGACGTCACCGTCATCCGCCCGGGCACCGCCGGGCTAGGATTTCGCCTGGAACTCCATGCAAACCACCTCCAACCAGTCGCCCGTCCTAGGCCGCGCGCCGGGCAGAACCGGTAAGAGGCCGCCGTCACCCCGGCCCCGGTACGAGCACGATGCGGCGACTAGGCAGCCACCACCACGCCACGAAGCCCAGGGACAACCACACCACTGCGAGGCGAGGAGGCCACCACCAGGGGGAGGTCGGCACGCCACTGCGGGAGGGGGGGGGGGTTCGCCGCCACCAGCCACAGGGGCTAGATCCGGACCCTAGTTGGGTGGATCCAGCCACGCCCGAGCGATGACGGCACACGCGCCACTACGCCGAGGAGGGCAGGCGCGTCCGGCGCCCCCTGCACCAGCTACGCCAGAGTGAGGGAGACGCCGCGGAGGGAGCAGGCTCCCCCGGCGCGTCCCGGAGGGCACCAAGCCGCAGCTGGTGGAGCCGCGCCCGGCCGCAATGCCTGCCCTGCAGGTCATGCCCGTGTCCAGCGGCAGGCCGCCGGAGTCCACCGACACGAACAACCGCGACGGGGACGACGCCGACGTGTCCGCCAGCACGTCCGAGAAGTGAGCCATGTTCAGCACCGCACGCATCCTCGTAGGAGGAGCCCCTCGTGCTCCAGCACCAGCATGCGCGCACCGCCCACACAGATCCACGAAGGGGGCACTGGATCCAGCCAAGGGCGACCCGGATCTGTCGACCGAAGCTCCCGCTGGCCGCCATGGTTCGCCGGAAAACTGAGGTCGCAAGAGGAAGAGAAAGGTAGGTGGGGAGAGGAGGAGGGGGTGGCCACGGCAGACCCCTTTTTTTTAGCCGCCTTGGGCCGCCACCGCCGCACGCCGGAGGGCGGTGACGGCAGACGGAGGAGATGGCCAGTCGGGGGAGCTACGAGCGGCGCGGCGGTTGTCCCCCCGAGTCGCCCAGGGGGAGCGCTCTTACTTAAAACTGTTTTTTTTTCTCTTATTAGAGTTTCAAGGCTAAATATAATATATCACCACCCTGGCCATTGCATTTGCATCAGCACCCCCGACCTTCTTAAGAACCGACTAACAACAGCTAAATGAGATTACATCCTCCACTCATACTGTAAAAAACTAAGCCATTTCCCTTTATCCGCAACACACTTAGACGAATGATCCACTAGAAGATCTGGGACCTTTGCTGGGAACTCCGATCCTTCCCCCTTCAATCCAGCGCCGTTTTGTACAGGCATTTGTTCCATTCACCATCCACCTGGTTTAGGCAGGCAATCTTTGTGGACTGGCTGCCAGCGTTCTGAGCCTTTCCAACTTGGAATTGAACTCTGGTCTTCTCTCCACTGGACCAACCTTCAAAGCATGGACGAAATTGAGAGCAGGAGGGTCGTGTACACGTCCTCCACATAGTTCCCTGAAAACGTATACTATTTCTCAGTTTCCTGACCGCCCACAGGGCGGCAGCACAAAAAATATTATCAACTACGAAATATTTATTACTAATTCACATCTGTCCTATTGATAGAGCCAAACTTGCTTAGGAACCACACACACAAAAAAAAAAGGTGCTCAACATATTCCTGCTCACTGCAGAAAATGCAAGAAGGATCGTCTACTTTTCTTCTGGTACCAAGATTGTCTCTGTAAAACTTTATTCTTAGCTGCTCTTTAATTTTTATATGTATCTTCACGCAACCTCTAATAACTTCTCTAGATCGTCTTGCTTGATATTTTCTTATTTTTAACAAGGTAGAAATATTTTCTTATTTTCAACATATTCTTAATGATGTGTGATATATAGGACCACATAATGTGAGTGACGACGTTGGCCTGCACGATGCATGCAGTCGCACGACGTGAAAGAAAAACAGAAAGAGCCTGTTTAGTTCACAAAAAGTGAACCTAAAAAGTGCTACAGTACCTGCCACATCAAATCTTGCGGTACATGCATGGAGTACTAAATGTAGATGAAAGAAAAAACTAATTACGTAGTTTAGTTGTAAATCACGAGATAAATCTTTTGAGCCTAATTAGTCCATGATTGGACACAAATTGCCAAATAAAACGAAAAGTGTTACAGTAGCCGAACCCAAACTTTTTTACAAAAAATTAACAACCCCAAAAGTGAGGACCACATGAACTGATCATCATGACACGTCACTAGTGCATGCATGCCCTTGGCTTTACCTGTGGTCTTGCATTGGAGCATATCATTAATAGTATTATTAGCGACGGATCACAACTACACGCGTCTCTAATGACCATACTCAAAGGATTGTGACTCGTCATTGGTCTTATTTGCTACCGTGGATTAATTAGGTGTTCAGGCAAGCTAGCGTATTTCGCTGCAGCGAGGATGTACCTTTTCGCTGCACTCTAATCTACAGATAGGATCCATCGGACGCTCCATCTATCTGCGAAGTTATTTTCGTATGTGTCCTGTTAATTATTCGTATACACAAAAAATTATCTTCTTATATGCCCTGTTAATTATTCTTTTTTTTTAATTCCGTGTCCTAAACACTCGCGCGATCACGTGTTCCACTTACCCTATCTCAGTGAGGGGATGACGTCATCGACCTCTCTTGTTAGATTCGGATTACATTTGATTTTGTTGTCCAACTAACGTTGTAACATCCAACTACCAGCCTTGTATGGAAATGAAACACATGTACACACGGTACCACCCTATGCCTGCACCTCTCATGGAATACGGGCAACAAGAAAGCACTTTCTGATGAAATATTTGGAACATACGCTTGCAACTTATGTGTATAGCCACTACAACATATGCAACATTCACATAAAAGTAGTTGCAACATATATATGTCCGAAGTAAATAAAACATTTTGAACAGATAGTTGTAACATATGTGTATAGTCATTGCCACATATGCGACATAAAGATCTATCTTTGCAACATCAGTATCACGCACAGGGACCACCTGCGCCTACTTATGAAACATTTGCAACCTAGAAGCACTTCCTATAAAAGTCCAAAGTAGATGAAACATTTTGAATATACACTTGCAACATATGTCTATAACCACTGCAACATATGTGTATAGCCACTGCAACATATGCAACGTCCAGATAAAACACTTGCAACATATGTCCGAAGTAGATGAAACTTTTTGAATAGACACTTGCAACATACGTGTATAGCCATCAGAACATATGCAACATATATTTTTACAACATCCATATAGAACACTTGCAATATATATCTCGGACATCTGAAACACTCGAGACATATTTACTTTGAGAGG
This sequence comes from Saccharum hybrid cultivar R570, assembly GCA_038087645.1. Classification (NCBI taxonomy): domain Eukaryota; kingdom Viridiplantae; phylum Streptophyta; class Magnoliopsida; order Poales; family Poaceae; genus Saccharum; species Saccharum hybrid cultivar. Next base: position 3,398,754 of record JAQSUU010000549.1, on the reverse strand, counting down.
CGGGAGCGGGCTGAGACACTGCAAAGAGAAGAGAAAAAGTGAGTGGGGGCATAGGCTTTAGAACCAGCGGCCCATGTATGATGCACGTTGGGTCACATTACATGGACCTATGCTTTGTCAGCTGGGATGGCCCATGAAGCAAAGCAAAGCAAAAAGATTTGGGCCTCTCAACAAAAGAAAAATATTTGATGCTTTGGCGTTCATACCCTCGTTTTGAATGAAAAAATAGTGCTTCTGTTCTTGTTTATCAAACTTTATGATTTGTAATTTTACCACTGCGTTTTCACAGTAAAGGAATAGTTTGTCCCTATTCCGTGAAATCCAAGTTATTGTGTTAACTTTTGGACTATAAATGACAAGTATGGCCATGTGATTTTACTCTTGCTCTATTGGAGATCTTTATGATTTACCCTCTATTTTAATATTAATTAAAAAATTGACAAATTTGGTAGGGTTGTTAACAACAAAACAAGACACAATGAATCAAAAAAAACTAGACACAACTTTATGCACTTCCTTTATTATTATTATAAATCTGTGGAATTCCTCCAAGGTTCTAATTCATATTCCAACTTTCTACTTAATTTCCTAGAATCCGGGTACACCACATAGTCTGATTAGTGTAAAAAAGAGCAATAGGAGCTAGGAAAAATACACAAGTTTAAACAAAGCATCTAGCAGCCTTGCAACGAGTTTAAACAAAGCACTTCAATGATGCAGTTGCGCATAATAAGATTAATACTAAGATGTCACAATCCTAAACATGCCTCATCAGCTAGTAGTAGTAGTAGGCAATGATGATTTAGAAGACTTCCTCATTCTCTGTGAGCAGTCCCTTCGTCTGCTGGAGTTCATGTTAGTATTCATCTTGGTCGCTGCCATGCATATGCCCCCAAAATGGCACCAGTTCCTATTGCTTCAGATAACCTGAACAAAAATAAAACATGACCTGAGAAGTATGACACTATTTTGGAAGAAAAAGCAACATGCAAATTCCCGTTAAACAATTGCTTGACAGAAGCACGCACCACAGTATATAAGAAAACAAATGTACACATATAGATCCTTTTGGGAAAAGGATGAGCATTGTCACGCCCATATTTTGAATAGCCAAAATTGGAGGTAAACCATATGTGAAAACATATAGAACAAATTGTAGAAAAAGAATACCAAGCTCAGTGCCTTATTACAATAACGAACTTTAATCCATTACATGAATAAAATAAATCAAATGTCTAGACAAATGATAAATATATCTAAGATCACTCCAGAGCGTCTCCATATCCACAGGATCAGGTCGACTGGTTGACCCTAAACCTAGTACTCATCTGAATAATCCTCATATCCATTGCCATCTGTACCCATCCGGGATTTTTATCCAAATAGTAAAAATAAACAAGCATAAATACATATCATACTTAATAAGATAATATGGGGTTCATGAGGTTCAAAAGCCGACACTGGTTGCATTGCGGTTGCTTTTAGTTTGTCAACATTTTAGCATTAAGTAGCTTTAGTTATGCTTAAGCCCAAATTAACCCACATGTGTGAAAACGAGAATAAGTAAGCCATTTAAGAATATCATCATTATATCATCATGATTAAGCAACATTAATAACAATCATCAACATATGAACAACTATTCCATTAGTTTTCCGGGCCGCTCGTATCCGTGAGCACAGTTGTTATAATAATTTATTAAACTTTGCGCAAAGGTGTACAATTTTACTGTGAGTCGTGTTGCCCATATGCCCGGGTTTGCAACTCCCATAACACTCGAAGTGAGCAGGCATGGTTTCACTATGAAGCCTTTCAAAAGTTTGTCTAACACGTTAGGGCCGCTAGGTTTCGGTGGCAAGCAGGTGTAGGTCTCCCCTTCCCAAATGGCACAATGATGCGCAGCCTATACACATAGGGACATGAGCCAAGCTATACCCGAGTCGGTAGACCCCTTATGCGCCCTTACGGGTAACCTCTAACATGCTAGAAAAGTGCTTCATACTTGACTAAAGCTAGAGCCATGTGACCCTCACAGCTGTACTGTATGTCCCAGCTTTTGCCAATGAATAAGTCCTTATGGAGGGCCAGAGCAACATGATAAAACAGGAGCTCTCACGCCCTAAGTCCAGTAAGTTTTAACTGTCATTGCATATAGTCATTAACCATCATTTAGATCATGTACATAATTAGTTGGGGCGCTAGCAAACTACCCATATGCATGGTAAACCCATCGGTGTTAAGACACATGATAACAAAAGCTAGGATATTCTTATGGTTATCAAATTGACACATGCAAAATAATTGTTAACTAAAAGTGAATAGGACCACAAGAAAATTCCCATATTATACTTGCCTTGCTCAAAGTTATCTTGCTGTTCCTGGTTACCGAAATAGTACTACTGATCGTCCACATACTGCTCACCGTCTGAACATGACCAACAAGCAACAATACGCATTCCAAGATCATTCATGCAAGACAAATAAGACTACGATTAGAACAGTACACCATAATATAAAAGTAAGACAAAAAGGTCTGTAAAAAGATTCTACGTCTCACTACGATAACACAGACGCGTAAATCACGAAAAACGGAGCTAAGACGGAATAGTTATGAATTTTATAAGATTTACTATAGTATTTTAAATAATTAAATCTAACCACAAAATTTAATAATTCAAAACAGTGCTAATAGTAGTACTAACACGTAGATTACGGAAATACGAATCTAATGAGATTTGAACGGCTTGAATCAGAGTTAAAACAAAGATTTTACGAGCAAAATAGACTCAGTGGCATTGATGTAAATAACAGAAGATGTATTCTTGACTTAACAGATGTAAAATACGCTTTTAAATAAAGAAAACAAAATCTGCAAAGGTGTGATGGACTGCGGGTTTGATTTTGGTATAACTAAGGGGCTCTTTAGCAAATTGACCCACGAAGGGGTACGGTGCGATCTAATCCATCGGATTTAAAACGAATGGTTGGTATTAGACTGGAGGGGGGGAAATGAGCAGCGGTGGCCGGAGCAGAGCCCGACGGTGGCGCCACCGTGGTCGGCGGTGATTTCTCACCGGCGCACGAGCGAAAAGGCCCTGTGGTGCACGATTCGGCGAACCGAAGGCAACGGGAGAGAGCATACGTGAAGGCGAACCCGTTAGAAGCATTAGCGCAACCAGGGAAAAGCTCTCGCAGCATTCGCCATGGCTGGCGGTGAGGTAAGCTCACCGGCGCTCGCGGATTGGGCCCTAGAGGCCACGATTCGACAAATTTAGTGAACGGGAAGATATATGGGGGTACGGGGGTTCTCACCGCGGGGTCAAGACGGAACAGAGGCGACCGGAGAGGTAGGACGACGAGTAGGGCGTGTAGGGTTATGAGAGTGCTACGCTAGCCATAAAATCAAAATTTTGACCTCATAAACTAGGATCTACTGCTAGTTACATGTTACGGAATTACCACTAGACGTGCAGGTGCAGCGGAAGCGACTCGATGTAGTCGAACGCGTCGTAGCAGTGCCGTGTAGTTACGTGGTCGTCTGTCACGTCCACCCTCCACTCTTGGATCGTCCCTCTCATGTGGTTCATCCTTGTGCTCTAGATGCGGCACCTCTAAGGTATCCCACACGTACGGGGAGGAAGCGTTGTGCCTCCGGACTGCTAGGTCCGCGAGGAGCGGTAGGCGTGAGCGTGGGGAGGGTGATGGTGGCTACTTAATGGCGTGAGTAACTTGGCCGCGCCCCCTCCCTCTGTTATATAGGTGCCTCTAATCAGCCCCAAGTTGGAGGCCCAATTAGAAAACCCTAAGCCTAGTCAAATTTGGGTCCAACCCGAATTAGGCTACCAACCCCTTAAGCGTGCGACCCTATGGGTTCATGCACACGTAGACGTGGCCCGAGTACTCCTACTCAGCCATTAGTTGATAGCGGTCTCTAGCAAGACGTGTTAGCTCCTATGTGTATGCAAAGATCAAATCAGACGAATGACCACAAACCATATACATGTTATTCCTTTTGCCACATGATATTTGGTCCAACTCATAGGTTAACACTTAACCTAAGCACGACTATGCATTTGTTGATCCAATCATTAGAGTGTTCCATTGATATCTCTCTCACATAGAGAGGGGCAAATTCTATCTTGATTGTCTATGTCTCACAGCATGTTTCTTGACAAACCCGAAGACCACCTTTATAACTATCCAGTTACGGAGTAGCATTTGATAGTCTCTAAGTAGGTCATTTCACATCTTGTGTACATACAACAATCTCAGGTCTAAGGACATAACGTACATGATGTGAATCGAGACAATAACAACATCTCACGTTGGGTCCGTCTAGCCTACATGTCACACATGTGCCCACATTATTAGTTTGACATCTCTATGTCTATGACTTGTGAAACATAGTCATCAACTAATAATGTGCTGATCTAATATTCATGTGCGTCCTAACATGAACTCCGATCAAGGACCATTCTAGAATAACCATACAAGTAAAAGAGTTTCACAAATAATTTACATAATTGCTAATCGATACAAGCTGTCTTTAATGGATATTCAATGGACTCATAATATGTCATGGATACAAGGCAATACAATCATCTCTATAATAACCTCTAGGGCATACTCCCAACAATCTCCCACTTGCACTAGAGTTAATCTCAAAGATATCTAATACACATAGCTCTCACGTGTGCCTCTTGCTTAGGCTGTGGAAGAGCCTTTGTCAATGAGGAACCTCCTCATCCAAACACCTTCCTTTACAGCTCCAGAGGCTACAATGTACTCGACTTCTGCTGTAGAATCGATCACTGTCTCCTACTTGAAACTTTTCCAACTTACAGCACCACTATTTATTGTGAACACAAAACCTAATTGAGATTGTGAATCATCCGTGTCAGTTTGAAAGCTAGCATCGGTGTAACCATTTACAATGAGCTCCTTCTCACCTCCATAGACTAGGAACACATCTTTAGTCCTTCTCAAGTACTTAAGGATGTTTTTGACAAGTGTCCAGTGACTCTTACCTGGATCAGCTTGGTACCTGCTCGCAACACTTAGAGTATATGAGACATCTGGGCGAGTACATATCATGGCATACATGATAGAACCAATAGCCGAGGCATATGGAACCTTACTCATGTGCTCCCGCTCTTCAGCTGTCGAAGGACACTGTTTCTCACTGAAGCGCATACCATGTGACATAGGCAAGAACCCTTTCTTGGACTGCTCCATGTTGAACCGTTTCAACACCTTATCAATGTACGTATCTTGGCTTAAACCTATAAGCCTCTTTGATCTATCTCTATAGATTTTTATGCCCAAAATGTATGCTGCTTCTCCTAAATCCTTCATAGAAAAAGTATTATTCAATGAAGTCTTTACAGATTGCAACATAGGAATGTCATTTCCAATCAATAGTATGTCATCCACATATAAGATTAGCAATACTGCAGCGCTCTCACTTTCCTTCTTGTAAACACAAGGTTCTTCATCATTCTGATGGAAGTCAAACCCTTTGACTGCCTCATCAAAACGAATATTCTAACTCCGAGATGCTTGCTTTAACCCATAAATAGATTTCTTAAGCTTGCATATTTTTCTAGCATTGTTAGGATCAACAAAACCTTCAGGTTGTATCATATACACGTCCTCTTCCAAATTTCCATTTAGAAAGGCTGTTTTAACATCCATCTACCAAATCTCATAATCGAAATAAGCAGCTATTGCCAGAATGATTCGGATAGATTTAAGCATTGCTACCGAAGAGAAAGTCTCATCGTAGTCAATTCCTTGAACTTGCCAAAAAACCCCTTTGCAACAAGTCGAGCTTTATAGACGTGAACGTTTCCATCCATATCCTTTTTCTTTTTATAGATCCATTTGCTCTCTATGGGTCTAACCCCATTTGGCGGGTCAACCAAGTTCCAAACTTGATTTTCACTCATGGAATCTATCTCGGATCTCATGGCACTTTGCCATTCCTCAGAATCTGGGTCCATCATTGCTTCCGCGTATGTCGCAGGTTCGTCATCGTCTAACAATAACAAATCGCCATGTAATGCATGGATTCTAGCTGACCTTCGTGGTTGTGGCGGTGTCTCTATTGTCATAGGTATGTCAACATGTTCTTGTAACACCCCAGGTGTTATAGTTGCTAATTAATCTGCCATGTCATCATATTGCATCGCAAAGCATCCATGATTAGGTTAACCATGTTATGCATTAACTAAAATGAGTTTACATTTCTAGGTTGGATGTGCTTCTCAGTGGTGTGTTTTGATCTGAAAAACCCTAATTTCGAATGCCACCGCAAATACTTAGTCCATGCCCTACGTAATTTGAGGTGTGTGACTGTGTTACACACTAGTGCCAAGTGTAGGGTATGAACTCAGGTACAACGCATAAAATGAAGCTCCAAGTTTGAGTTTGAATTGGAATCCCAAAGCTTGTCGTGAGTTTTCTGATTCGAATTTGAATTCAAATTTGGGGGAAATATTAAAAGATTTTCAAAAGTTAAATTGGTCAACCAAGAGTGGCATTTGGTCAACTATGTGATAATTGTCTAAATGATACCCTTAGATGATTTGATCATTAAATAATCACCAATTAAGGTAGCAACAAATTTCAATTGAAAATTCCTCTAAAAACCCTAAAATCCAAAATTCTGTTTTACCCCTTTTGAAATAATTCAAAATCTAAGCAAAATTTGGGAAAAAGTTTAGAACCAAGTTTGTAGAACTTTTCAAGGGCTACAACTTTGGTGTTTTGAGTTTTCAAAGTTTTAGTGAAAAATGTGGAGCAATTTTGAAAAGAAACAAATTTCAAATTTAACCCCTTTTTATCCCAAAACTCAAATTTCAAAATGGAGGCAGAATTTGAAAATAGTTTAAGTAGCAAAGTTGTAGGTCTTAGCTAGATGTACAACTTTGGTGTTTGGAGTTTTTGAAGTTTCAATATAAAATCCAAAGTAATTTCTAAATTGCCAAATTTCCAAAAAGTGTCCCCTTTTGAATTTAAACTCAAATTTCAAAATCTAGTTCGAATTTGAAAAAGTGTTCAATACAAAACTTGTAGAGGTTGAATTTCTGAAGATTTCATATCTTGGGAATTTTTCAAGTTGCTACATGATTTTGGGAGTAATTTGAGAAAACAATTTGAATTTACAAAAGTTGGGGGGAGCTACAGTAGCCGACGAATCACCGTCGGGCACCGCGCGGCATGGGCGCCGGCGAGCCGCCGGGCGGCGTCCAGGACCTTCTCGCGCGCGCCAGGACCACCAGTGCGACGTCTCGCGTCTTCCAGTGACCATTACCGTGACCGTCGCCCTATATATAGCCGAGTTCACAGTGAGCCGTTTTCTTCTCTGTTTTTACCGCCGCCGCCGCTTAGCTCCGCCGCTCGCTGCTACCGCCGTTGAGCCACCACCAGCCACGCAAACCATATCATCCCGTTCGCCTTGCCCTCGCGCACCTCTTGGTCCAACTGCTCTAGCCCTTTTTCCGCCTAAATCGCCATACCACCGTTTCCTTCTCCAGCACCGGCGACTGAGCATCACCGAGCCGCCTCACGTGGCCAACCGCCTCCCAGCGCCTCCTAGTGGTTTCGTTGCAATCACTGTGAGCTCCTGTTGCTTATCGTGCTTTCAATTTAGACTCTACCATCATGGATCGCCGGGACACCATGAGCCGTGAGCACCGTGCCGCCATGGCCGGTGAGGTGTTACCTCTAGGGCGTTTGTGGTCGCGTGAGTGGTCCGGTGAGGTTCGCGGTGCGGAGTAGATCATGTTAGACCGGTTGGTTGGGCGACCGACATCATGATCATCGGCCGGCCACCGTGCCATCATCGCGGGAGAGAAGGCGAGAGCGGAGGAGGGAGATGGCAGGCGGGACCGAGATGTCAGCGAGAGAGAGAGAGAGAGCAGGCGAGCGCGCACGCGGCAGGCCACGTTGCTGGGCCAGCTTGGGTTGCTGGGCCGCGCGAGCGAGCGCGGGCGTGTTGCGGGCAGGCCGTTGGTTGGGCCGAGTCAAAGGAAGAAATGAGGAAGCCGGCCCGAGCAGCAATTTTTGTTTTAAAAAATGTGAATAGTGTTAGTATTTGTTTATTTCATTAAAATTTCTTTAGAGCTCCAAAAATAGTGAAAATTTTTGTGTAAGCTTTTCAAGATATAAACTACTTATGAAAAATATTAAATGTTAAATTTGATTACTTTTTGCAAGTTAATTAATTAGTTCAATTAAATATTAAATGCAACTTCCATGAATTTTAGTAATTAAATTAGTAATCCAAAAATCATGAAATTTATTATAACACTGTTTTAGGCCTTGATTAACCCATAGAAAAAGTTTAAGCTCAATTAGATGAAGTTTGATCTAATATTAATTATGCCCTAATTAATTAAATGTTTAAATATTTGTTAAATTGTTAACTTTAAGTGTTGTGTGCCTTTTTGATTGAGTGATGACCTTGGGTCACTAATTCTTGGTGATCTTTGGCACCTTAATTACTTGTTCGAGCTCGTTAGTAGCTTGTTTGGTAAAGAAACGTTAGTATCGCTTGAGTTATCGCTATTAGTTAGTAGGTTTTACTGTTTTGCGACTGTACCGCGAAGGAAGTTGTGCTCAAGTCATAAACCATGGCATATCATCATCAAGCATCATGTTTATCACCGCATCATGTTGAGACATGTTGTATACTCATGTAGTTCCCGCTTTCGAAGAAGTTGAAGTTGGCGAACAAGTCTTCGGAGAAGAGTTGTTGTCGGTGGGTTCCGAACCGGAAGTCGGAGTCTTCGAGTCCGAGTCAGTCGTCGCGTCAGAGCAAGGCAAGCCCCGGTGCATTTAAACCCTACCTTGAGTTTTACAAATCTTTGTCATTTATACTAGGGTTTACTGCATTAAGTAATTAGGAGTTGAGTGACAACCCAATTGCTGCATTATCATCCTTGATTATTGCGATATCACCCTTGATACCTGTTTTACTGAAAATGCATAGTATGCTTCGCTATGCTTATGAGTTAAGTTTTTTTTAAATGAATGCTTATATGGCAATGATGGCATACTTGATAAATATTGAAATATGAGAATAAATTTGTAAGATCGGGTGGGTGGTTTGACCACTGCTAACTTGCATTGGGAAAGGAGTCTCAATGTAATGTTTTCGCCTTATCAGTTAAGGACCGTACGTTGTTGGCCCTCGCGTCATGGAGTTTTTATTAGTACTAGCCATGTACCCCTGTTGGGTAAGCCTTACTTTGACTATTCCATTACGAGAACGTCTAACCTCGCACTGGGAGTGGAGAGATGGCGAGAGTAACATGTACCCTCGGGGCTAGAATTGGGCCGGGTTCGAGGAGTACTGTGCTCTCGGGTGGCGATGGACACGTTCTGGTTTTGGGTTACTCGGGTAAGAGTTGATATATGCAAGATTCGGTTCTACATATGTCGTGTGGTTAGGAATCCCCAGTTGGGTAAATGAAGCGGTTCGAATCGTCGTTACTCCATGAGAAAGGAGTCTTGGCCTTACACCAACATCGTAGTTAAGAACTGGAATTGAAAGAAAGGATAAGAAAGAATCTTGATGAGAATTACTTTGATCTAGATTAGGATCACCTAGAATTGGTTAATGAACCATCAATGGTAAAAGTAAAATAATGAAGGTAAGGATTTACTTTAGTAAGCTTTTCTGCAAAAGAAATTTTGATTCTTAAATACTCGTACCTTGATTCCCTAAAGGTAGCATGCCCTTAGAGTCTTTTCTTAGTCGGGTAAGTCTTGTTGAGTACTCTCGTACTCAGGGTTTGTTAAACCCCTTGTTGCAGGTGCGGTTCATGAACAAGTCTACTTTGAGCCTTGTTGCATGACCGTTGTGGCTGAAGAAAGTGACGACGAGTAGACTGTGTGGCCTCTGGGCAAGACATCTCATTTGTGTGATTGTAATAAAGCTACTACTGATACTTCCCTACTACCGGTTTGTAATAATGTTACATAAGGTTTGAAGTTTGGAAACTATGGTTTGTAAACTTAAGTTATTGTAAGACTTCCGCTACTTTACTCTGATGGTATTTTGAATAAACTGTTGTAATATTGCAATACTCCTATGATTAGATCCTGTTCGGATGAAAGCAGGCCTTTTAAGTTATGAGGAACATAAGTATGGCTGTCAGAGGTCATTATGACGATGACAGGTACATGTGGGCCATCATAATTAGGAGGTTCTGTGACAGCTGGTATCGAAGCATAATTACTGGAGTTATTGTAGTATTACTTTGCAAAACTTCAAAATGATTTGGATCGAACAAAACTTAATATTGATATTTTCATCCAAATTGCTTTTGGCTTATCCCAATCTACTCTCTGTAGTTTCCTTAGCTCATATTTGAAAGCTTCGTAGTGAAGTATCATGTTATATTGCCCTAAGTTACAAATGTTGTTGCATGTGTTACTTAAACTTTTCTGTTAGATCGTAAGTACGATGCATGCATCATGTTTAATTAACCTGCTTAAGTTACCTTCCCTTTTAAAGTAGTTTGGGTTAAGTAAGGTTCAATCCTATTCATGCTAACCTTCAGATCCCTCCCATCTATCCTCATCTTTCTAATTCTATCTTGCTTCAGGATGGCACGTGTGAAGACGACTCCTCGCAAGAAAACTGGTCCGCAAGGAGTGCCACGTCATCAGTTGGCAACCAGAGGTGATGGAGCGAGCAGTAGTCGCAATCCGAACTCGGATTCCCAATCAGAGGTCGCAAGGCTTACGTCAGAGATAGAGCGACTGAAGCGCAACATGCATTTTTGGAAGCAGTGCTAGAACGAGTCTCTGGAAAAGGAGATAGAAGATAGGGCTCATGTTCATGAGTTGGAGCTTTATGTGACACACCTAGAGCAGAACAATACAATCCTACATGAGGAAGTCCATAGGTTACATGACCTGATGAATCCCAATCATCAGCCCCAGGCGGTAGAAGATGATGTCGGTGCCGTGGTCGTTCCTGGTGGAGAGGATAATGAGGAAGAGGATCCAGAAGAAAATGAACTCATGATGGAAAGTGGGGATGAGGCAAGTCATGTCACTGGTGCAAGTGTTCAGGAGAATGAGGATGGAGTGATAGTGATTAGTGCTGATGATGAGGAGTGAAGCATCAAAATGGATGGTTATGTAATATAGTAGTCTTTCCAATTTTCTAAGAACCTTAGCGGGTAGTTGCTTGCTTGCGAGCAAGTTTGTAATAAAAATAATGTAAGATAAGTTTGATGTGTGTAATAGTACTGTACTAACTGCTTTCTAATTCAATAAAGCAATGTAAATAAAACATGGTTTGTGTACAACAGATGGACGATACTGGAACTTCTTAGGCTGGGGACAATGCTCCAAATCCCCCACCATTTCCACCTACTCTGGCAGAGGCTATTGCAGCACTGGTCAATGCCACTACTCTATTGGCTCAGAATCAAAATGGAAATCAGGGTCATCGAGGCCGTAATAATGGAGGAGAAACCACTTATGTGGATTTTACCGATACTCGTCCACCGGTGTTTTCAAAGGCTGATGAGCCGCTAGAGGCGGATGACTGGCTCCGAACAATGGAGCAAAAGTTTGAACTTATCCAGTGCACGGAATACCAGAAACCGTGTTTGCAGCACAACAGCTCAGGGGTGCCGCAGGGGCATGGTGGGCGAATCTGGTCGCCGCACAGCCCGCTGGCCATCGTATCACTTGGCGAGAGTTTCATGATGCTTTCAGAGCACACTACATTCCAGATGGTGTTATGGCCATGAAGTTAGAAGAGTTTCTCTCTCTGAAACAGGGAAACCAGACAGTTCTTCAGTATGTTGGCAAATTCAATCATCTGTCACAGTATGCAGCCGAGTATGTGAACACTGATGCAAAGAAGAAGAGTTTTTTAATGAGGGGTATGAATACCAAGATTCAGGCAGCATTGGTCACATGCTATAATGCCACATATCATGAAGTAGTCAATGTTGCTATTGCTTCAGAAGAGAAGTCCCGCATTCACAAAGAGTCAAAGAAAAAGAAGCAGGTGTTGTCCAGCTCATTAGGCAGCATTAAGAAGCGCCAAAGGTTTATCTACCACCCTCATAATCATTTTCACCCTCCTTATCGTCCACCGCAATACCAAGCTCGGCTGCAGACGTTTATTCGTCCTGCCGCAACCCAGCAATATTCACAACAGCCGAATGCCCCTGGTATTCGAAGTCAGAGCCCAATACCCCATAACTTTCCCTGCTATAACTGTGAGAAGCCAGGCCACTTCTCCAAGGACTGCCCGTATCTAAGGCAGTACAACCCCAATTATCCAAGAGCTCTCATACCACAACAACATCAGCCTCAGAGTAAGAATAATAATTTGAATGTCCAGAAGGGTAAGGGTGAAAAGAAGAAGACGGGACGTGTATTCTACACCCAAGCAAGTGCAATTCCAGAGGGAGAACCTGTTATGATGGGTATGTTCCCTGTTGCTAATCATCCAGCAGTACTGTTATTTGATTCTAGTGCATCGCATACATTCATAAATCATACCTTTGTTACAAATCATGACATTCCAATTATGGGAACACAAGAGGATTTCTTTATTCAGTCGCCCGGGGGATGACTGTGTACTAAGGAGATGGTACGTGACGTACCTATAGAGTTGGGTGGGCATACATTTCCTACCTCAATGATAATATTATAGAAACAGGATATAGATGTAATCCTGGGTATGAATTGGATGTACCAACAAGGAGCTATTATAGATGCACTGCACAGAACTATAAGGTTGAACTTACTAGATAATAAATCTCATCTTCTTAACCAAATTTCTATTCCAAAGAGAACCATTGAGAGGATATGTGCAACTTCAGTGGAAGAAATTTGTGATATACCGGTAGTCTGTGAATTTTCAGATGTGTTTTCAGATGATCTACTTGGTTTGCCACCGGATAGAGAGGTAGAATTTGTAATTGAGTTAAAACCTGGTACTGCCCTGATATCCAGGAGAGCTTATAGAATGCCACCAAATGAATTGGCCGAACTCAAGGTTCAATTGCAAGAGTTGCTTGAAAAAGGTTTCATCAAACCCAGTTCATCACCGTGGGGATGTCCAACTCTTTTTGTCAAGAAGAAGGATCAGACTTTAAGGATGTGTGTTGACTATCGTCTGTTGAATGAAGTAACCATTAAGAACAAGTACCCTTTGCCTCGCATTGATATACTTTTTGATCAACTTGCGGGGGCAAAGGTATTTTCAAAGATCGATCTTCGATCGGGGTACCATCAAATCAAGATTCGACCAGAAGATATTCCAAAGACTGCATTCACTACCAGATATGGATTGTATGAGTATCTAGTTATATCTTTTGGCCTCACTAATGCACTGGCATATTTCATGTATTTGATGAACTCAGTTTTCATGCGAGAGCTTGACAAGTTTGTGGTTGTCTTTATTGATGATATTCTGGTATACTCCAAAAGTGAAGAAGAGCATGCTGAGCACCTTAGAGTTGTTCTGACTCGTCTGAGAGATCATCAACTGTATGCCAAGTTTAGTAAATGTGAGTTTTGGTTAAAGGAAGTACAATTCTTAGGACATGTGTTGTCAGCCGAAGGAGTAGCAGTTGATCCTGGTAAGGTGAAAGATATCTTGAATTGGAAACTACCAATCTCAGTTCATGAAGTCTGAAGTTTTCTAGGAATGGCGGGTTATTACCGTCGATTCATACCTGACTTTTCAAAGGTAGCCAAGCCAATCACAGAGTTGTTGAAAAATCAAACCAAATTCATCTGGTCTCCAGAATGTGAGAAGGCTTTTAGAATTCTAAAGAAGTCACTGACAACTGCTCCAGTTTTAGCACAGCCAGATATAGATGAGCCATTTGATGTTTACTGTGATGCCTCTGGTATTGGCCTTGGTTGTGTATTGATGTAAGAAGGCAGAGTCATTGCTTATGCCTCGAGACAGTTGAAGAATCACGAAGAGCATTATCCAACTCATGATCTTGAATTAGCAGGTGTGGTCCATGCATTGAAAATCTAGCGTCATTACTTGTTAGGTAATACTTGCCACATTTATACAGATCACAAAAGCTTGAAGTATATCTTTACTCAGTAAGAACTGAATATGAGGCAAAGAAGATGGCTTGAGTTAATAAAGGATTATGATCTAGAAGTGCACTATCATCCTAGAAAAGCAAATGTTGTTGCTGATGCACTTAGTAGAAAGAATCATTGCAATTATATGACTGTGAAGCCAATAGATTATAGTTTGTGTTATGAATTGGAAAAGTTGAATATTGGAATAGTCCAGCAAGGTCAGTTAACCAATGTTACTGTGGAATCAACAATCAAAGATCAGATTATATCTGCTCAGAGAAAGAATTCCGGTATAGTCCACATCAAAGAAAAAGTTAGAACAGGTCAGCATACAGATTTCAGTATTGATGATATTGATGTGTTATGGTTCAAGAACCGGTTAGTGGTACCAAAAGTTTCAGAGTTACGACAGCTCATTCTTGATGAAGCACATAATACAAGGTTTTCTATTCATCCAGGGAGTAATAAGATGTATCAGGATTTGAAACAGAGATTCTGGTGGACTAAAATAAAAATTGAGATTGCTAAGTATGTTGCCAGATGTGACACCTGTCGTAGAGTGAAGGTTGAACATTTGAAGTCGGCAGGAATGTTACAACCCTTGCCCATTCCATCTTGGAAGTGGGAAGATATCAGTATGGATTTCATTACTGGTTTACCCAAGACATCAAGAGGCTTTGATTCAATTTGGGTTATTGTGGATCGTTTGACTAAATCAGCTCACTTTGTACCTGTGAAGACTAACTATAGAGCATCCAGATATGCAGAAATTTATGTTGTCCGAATTATGAGTTTGCATGGAATACCCAAAACAATTGTTACTGACAGAGGTACTCAGTTTGTTTCATAATTTTGGAAACAATTTCAAAAGTCATTAGGTACTAAACTTCTTTACAGCATAGCTTATCACCCGCAAACTAGGGGACAGACTGAAAGAGTAAATCAAATTCTAGAAGATATGATAAGATCTTGTGCTCTCACTTTGAAAGCATCTAGGCCCCGAGGTTTGGTTTCGGCAATTGATGACAACGCTTTATTACCATGACTAACGTGTGTTTTGCAGAAACTTTGGTAAGTTAGGTCATGGAGGTTTTAACTGCTTTGGGCACCATTGTATTCATGCTCCTTGATGGAAATCATTTCGGTTTTCAAAAGAGTGACGTCAAGATTAAGGACGGTTAGTTCCGGATGTCGAGGTGTTGAGAGACATTTGGAATAGTCGTTAGGATCTTCGTTTTTCTCTTTTGGCCGTACTATAAAGGGGGGCATGAGCGGGTAGCTTGACCTAGGCGAGTCCTATGTTTAGGTGTGGTGCACACTTGTTAAACTTGGTGCTAGGCAGCTCTAGAATAGCTCAAAGTTCAGTTAGAAGCAACTTGGTTCAAGTTGTGACGCGTTTCGGTGAGTTTCGGGTCGTTTTCCCATGACCGGACGCGGTCCTCGGCATGACCGGACGTGTCCGGTCAGTTCAGTTCCGCGGCTAGGGTTTCAGCTCTGAACACCGGACGCGATCCTCGCGAGGACCGGACGCGGTGGTCAGAAGTCAACACGTGTCACTTGAGGGAAACACCCGATCGGACGCGACCTGGGTGTGATCGGCGCGTCCGGTCACAGTCCAGTAAGGTCCAGAGACGACCGGACGCGTCCGGTCATCACCGATCGGACGCGGTCACGCGTCCGGTGCGAGTACAGTATGCTCCCTGCACGATCGGACGTGTCCGGTCACCCCTGACCGGTGCGTCCGGTCACTCAGTTGTTTTTCGGATTTCGACCGTTACGAGCGACCGGCGCGTCCGGTCAGTTCAACCGGCGCATCCGGTCAGCTCGTGTTTTGCTGAGTCAGCAGGTAACGGTTCGTTTTGTCTATGGGGTGTATAAATACATCCCCACCACCTCTTTTAGAGGTCTCTTGCTCATTTGATCAGCTGATAAACACCTTTGGAGTGCAAGGGTGTGCAAGAGCACTAGTGAGGATAGAGATTTGAGAATCAAAGCTTGAGAGTTCCTCACTAGCGATTAGAGAGTAGCAAGTGTGCATCCACCTTCTCATTTGGGCTCGTAGTGGTCAAGTGAGAGTTCTAGCTTGTTACTCTTGGTGATCACCATCATCTAGACGGCTTGGTGGTGATTGGGAGTTCGGTGATCATCCGGCGGAGCTTGTGGATGACCCGACTCATCTTGTGAGCGGTTGTGGGTGATTCACCGCGACGGAGTGTCAAAGAATCAACCCGTAGAGAGCACTTGATCCTTGCGCGGATCAAGGGGGAGCTACACCCTTGCGCGGGTGCTCCAACGAGGACTAGTGGGGAGTGGCGACTCTCCGATACCTCGGAAAAACATCGCCGTGTTCCTTGCCCCTTTACATTCAAGCATTTACATTCTCGTATTTACTTTCATTGCTTGTTTACATTCCTAGACTTGCCATGCTATACTAGGATTGGAAACTAGGGTGCAAAACTTTGTATCGGTAGACTCTCTAGGAACACAAGTAGTCACTAGGGGTGAATTCCGGCTTGTAGGATTTATTTCTTGCATTTAATTTTTAGAAAAGCCCAATTCACCCCCCTCTTGGGCATCTTGATCCTTTCAATTGGTATCGGAGCCGTGTTGCTCTATTTTTAGGCTTTACCGCCTAGAGCAAGATGTCTAATGGGGAAGGACCACCTCCCACTTTTGAGGGAGACGATTTTCCATATTGGAAAATTCGTATGGAGGCGTACCTCAAAGCCATAGATGTTGGGTGCCTTAGAGCCGCAACCGAAGGGCTTCCCCCCATAAGGGATCCCGCTAACCCAAGTGGTGACGAGGAGAAGTACGACCGGTAGAATGCAAAGGTCAAAAATGCACTCTACCGGGGCTTAGGCAAAGATATCTTCAATCGCGTGCGTAATGCAAAGAACGCTCATGAATTGTGGGAAAATCTTTGTGCTCTCCATGAGGGAACTAAGAGTGAGCATGAGGAACGCTATCACATAGCTTTAAAGAAAATTAATTCTTTTGAGATGCTTCCCAAAGAAAGTGCTAATGACATGTACACTCGCTTGAATGTTCTTGTAGAGGACCTTAATGCTCTTGGGCTCACCAAAATGAGCCAATCGGATGTTGCAAGGAAGATCTTGAGTGTGCTTCCCGTTGAGAAGTATGGACACATTGTCACCGTGCTTCACCAAAGTGATCTTTCCACCGCAACACCGACTCAAGTTTTAGGGAAAATCAATGCTCATGAGATGTACATGCATATCACTCTGGAAGAGGGCTCATCATCTTCCAAGAAGAAAGACTTGGCCTTCAAAGCTAGTCATGACAAGAAGAAGGAGAAGAAGGGTCAAGCCATGATGGTGCAAGAAAGCTCAAGTGAAAGTGATGTTGATGATGAATCACTTGCACTCATGGTGAGAAAGACCACCAAGATGCTAAAGAAGCTTAACAAGAGTGGCATCAAGTTCGATGGCAAGAAGAAGAAATTCTTCACAAGTAGCAAGAGAAAGCCAATCTCGGAGATGGATTGCTACAATTGTGGTGAACTTGGCCACCTAGCTCATCAATGCCCTAGACCACCAAAAGACAAGTACAAGAACAAGAACAAGGGCAAGAAAAATGATTCAAGTGATGAAGAAGAAGAGAAGAAGAAGAACAAGCCATACAAGAAGAAGGATGGCAAGAAGAAGGAGTTCCACAAGAAGAAGAAGGGAGGAAAGGCATACATTGTTGGTGATTGGCTCACCGACATTGAATCATCTTGTGAGTCCTCCGAAGATGAGAGCGATGATGAGAAAGAGAAGGTTGCCGCATTTGTGATGGGGCCATCATCTTCACCAACATCTTCATCACCACCTTCACCGCCTTCTTCACCATCATCGTCCACAACTCACCTATGCCTTATGGCCAAGGGTGAACGAAAGGTACAAAACCATGATAGTGATGATGATGATGATAGTGATAGTGATGATGAATATGACTCACCTTCTTATGATGAACTTGTAAAATTGCTAAACAAATACACTAAAATCATAAGAAGGACTAGAAGTGAAAATGATGATCTTCAAAATGAAAATGAATCACTCTCATCCAAGCTTGAAAATATTCAAAAGACTAGTGGTGAGCTTAGAGTTCAAAATGAAGTGATGTCTTCCACTCTCAAGGAGCTCAAAACCTCTTATAAAGAGCTTAAAGATCAACATGATAAACTTGAGAAGAAGCATGATGAGCTCATCACTAGACATAATTCTCTAAAGGACAAATACACCACATTAAAAATTGACTATGATAGTCTTGTGGTTGCTAATGAACTTGCTCTTGAGACACATGATGCTACTAACCATGTTGTTAAGTGTGATATAGCTACATCATGTGATGACTTGATCATTGAAAGCATTGAGCGAGGTTCTAGTAGCAAAAGCAAGAGTGTGGTTGAGTCAAGCAACCATGATGATTATGCCAAGATTAAGAGTGAGAATGAGAAGCTTGCAAATGAGAATAAGAAGCTAAAAGGTTTGATGGCTCTTGAGAAGCAACCAACAAATGAGTCACTCATTGAAGAAAACAAAAAGCTCAAGCAAGAAAAAGAGCATCTCAAGACCGGCCTAAGCAAGTTCACAAGAGGCCAACATTTGCAAAGTGAGCTCCTCATGAACACCGTAATGAAGATGGATAGAAGTGGTATTGGGTACTTGGCAAATCAAGAGAAGAAAGCAAAAGCTCAACAACAACAAAGCAAGTCAAAGCCCAAGCCAAAGAGATGTGTTGAGTGTGGTCAACAAGGTCACTTTGCTCATGAATGCAAAACTCCACCACCACAACCCTTGCCCAAGCATGCTAGACCCTTCGCCTTCAATGCTCATTATATGCTAAGAAAAGATTCAAATGGAAAGATGAAAGTCATGTTTTTGGGTCCCCCAAACAAGAATAGGCCAAAGAAAATATGGGTTGCCAAGTCACTAGTTGAGAAAGTCAAGGGCCCCTCTCAAGTTTGGGTCCCTAAACAAAAAGCTTGATCTCTTGTGTGTAGGTGAACTACAAGACCGGTGGATCTCATTGGGTTATTGATAGTGGTTGCACTCAACATATGACCGGTGATCCTCGTATGTTCACCACCATTGAAGAGAATGGAATATGTCAAGAGAAGATCACATTTGGGGATAATTCAAAGAGCAAAGTCAAGGGTATAGGCAAGATTGCAATATCACATGATCACTCACTCTCAAATGTGCTCTATGTTGCTTCATTGAGTTTCAACTTGTTATCCGTTGGGCAACTTTGTGACCTTGGCTTCCAATGCTTGTTCACACCAAATGAAGTGGAAGTTTCAAAGATAGATGACAAGCAAGTGATATTCAAAGGCTTTAGATACAACAATCTTTATCTTGTTGACTTCACCTCTGAAGATGCAAATTTGATGACATGTTTGTTCACCAAGACCTCACTTGGTTGGCTTTGGCATAGGAGGCTTGCTCATGTTGGAATGAACACTCTCAACAATCTATTGAAGAAAGAACTAGTGAGAGGATTGAAGGATGTGAAGTTTGAAAAGGACAAACCTTGTAGTGCATGTCAAGCGGGCAAACAAGTTGCAAACACTCATCCAACCAAAGCTTTCATGTCAACTTCAAGAGTACTAGAACTTCTACACATGGATTTGTTTGGGCCTACAACATATAAGAGCTTGGGTGGTAATCTCTATTGTCTTGTGATAGTGGATGACTACTCAAGGTATACATGGACTTTCTTCCTTCATGACAAATCCGAAGTGGCAAATTGCTTCAAAAAGTTTGCAAAGAGAGCTCAAAATGAATTTGAAGTCAAGATAAAGAAGATTAGAAGTGATAATGGCAAAGAGTTTGACAACACCAACATTGAAGCTTATTGTGATGAAATTGGAATCAAGCATGAGGTCTCTTCAACCTACACTCCTCAACAAAATGGTGTAGTTGAGAGAAAGAACCAAACTTTGATCACCCTTGCAAGAACAATGCTAGATGAGTACAACACTCCGGAGAAGTTGTGGGCCGAGGCAATCAACACCGCATGCTATGCTTCAAATCGCCTCTTCCTACAAAAGTTTCTTGGCAAGACCCCCTATGAGTTGCTTAATGGGAAGAAGCCGGACGTCTCTTTCTTCCGGGTGTTTGGTTGCAAATGTTACATCTACAAGAAGCGTCAACACCTAGGGAAGTTTCAAAGACGTTGTGATATTGGTTTTCTTGTTGGTTACTCATCAAAGTCCAAAGCATATAGAGTATTTAACCATGCCACCGGTTTGGTTGAAGAAACATATGATGTGGAATTTGATGAATCTAACGGCTCCCAAGGAGCAATTGAGAATTGTGATGATGTAGGTGATGAACCCTTGAGGGAGGCCATGAAGAACATGCCGGTGGGAGACATCAAGCCAAAAGATGATGATGACGATGTACAAATTGTTGATCCACCATCTTCATCACGTGTGCCTCAAGATGATGACAAGAATGAGAGAGTTGAAAATGAAGACACTTATGTCTCTCATGAACAAGCCGAGGCACAAGCTCATGATGTTGATGCTCCCCATCCACCTCCTCAAGTGGTTGATAGAAGAAACTCACCACTACTTCAAGCTCATCCACAAGATCTCATCATAGGGAGTCTCACAAAGGGAGTAATGACTCGATCTCAAAAACTAGCTTCTTTTGTTGAACATCACTCTTTTGTCTCTTGCGTTGAACCTAAGAATGTAGAAGAAGCTCTTCAAGATCCGGATTGGATGAATGCAATGCATGAAGAATTGAACAACTTCACCCGCAATCAAGTATGGACACTTGAAGAGCATCCTAAAGGTGCAAGAGTCATTGGAACCAAGTGGGTGTTCCGAAACAAGCAAGATGACCAAGGCATAGTGGTGAGGAACAAGGCAAGACTAGTTGCAAAGGGGTTCTCTCAAGTTGAAGGTCTTGATTTTGGAGAGACTTTTGCACCCGTTGCAAGACTTGAAGCCATTCGTATCCTCCTTGCATATGCATCACATCATGATATGAAACTATATCAAATGAATGTGAAAAGTGCATTCTTAAATGGCTTTATAAATGAACTAGTCTATGTTAATCAACCTCCCGGGTTTGAAGACCCTAGATATCCTAATCATGTTTATAGGTTGTCCAAGGCGTTATATGGGCTCAAGCAAGCCCCTAGAGCGTGGTATGAGCGCCTTCGGGACCTCCTCATTAAGAAGGGCTTCACAATTGGGAAGGTCGACACCACACTATTCACCAAGAAGTTTAATAGGGAGATCTTTATTTGTCAAGTATATGTTGATGATATCATCTTCGGATCAACAAATGAAGATTATTGCAAGGAATTTGGTGAATTGATGTCGAAGGAGTTCGAGATGTCAATGATTGGTGAGCTCACATTCTTCCTTGGATTTCAAGTAAAGCAAATGAGAGAAGGGATTTTCATCTCTCAAGAAAAGTATACCAAGGATCTTCTCAAAAGATTCAAGATGGAAGAATGCAAACCAATCAAGACCCCAATGCCATCAAATGGACATCTCGACCTAGATGAGGGAGGTAAACCGGTTGATCAAACTCTCTACCGTTCTATGATTGGTAGCTTGTTGTACCTTACCGCATCTAGGCCCGATATCATGTTTAGTGTGTGCATGTGTGCCCGCTTTCAAGCGTGCCCTAAAGAACCTCACCTAAGTGCCGTAAAAAGAATCCTAAGATATCTTAAGCTCACCCCAAGCATTGGTCTTTGGTATCCCAAAGGAGCTAGATTCCAACTAGTTGGCTATTCTGATTCGGACTATGCCGGTTGCAAAATTGATAGAAAAAGCACATCCGGAGGGTGCCATTTGCTTGGAAGATCTTTAGTATCTTGGTCATCTAAAAAGCAAAATAGTGTGGCTTTGTCCACCGCCGAGGCGGAATACATTGCCGCGGGGGCTTGTTGTGCACAAATCTTATATATGAAACAAACCCTCCTAGACTATGGAATTGTTCTTGAAAAGGTGCCACTTTTATGTGATAATGAAAGTGCCGTTAAAATTGCTAACAATCCGGTACAACACTCTCGCACTAAGCACATTGATATCCGCCATCACTTTCTAAGAGATCACGTTGCAAAAAATGACATATCACTAGAAGGTGTAAGAAGTGAAAATCAATTAGCGGATATCTTCACTAAACCTTTGGATGAGGCAACCTTTTGTAGGCTAAGAAGTGAACTCAATGTGCTTGATTCTAGTAACTTTAAAAAATGAGCGTGTGTTGTCTCTTGCACTGCATTGTATAATATGCCATGTTTATCTTATCGCAATGTTTTTAGGGCTTGGCTAACACGGTTACGATAACCCTTCTTTGGAGGAGTGAAAAAGCCTAACCGTGGATCAAACTTGACAAGCATTCTAGTTTTACCTTCTTGTATTGCATTGCATAAGCATGGTTGTTGTTCTTGTCATTTCTTTTCGGTTAAGCTTTGAGCAACCTCTGTGTTCGTCCATGGATAGAGAGAGCATTTTGTCGCTCCTAAAGGTTCAAAAACTCTATTGCATGGCCATACGTTGCTCCTTGGGTGTTTATTGCCTATTTTCTTAAAAATTAATACTAGCCTAAGGCAATCTATTTTAAAAATTTTTTGAGGGTTTAAGTGAGGTCACTCATATCGTGTTCCAATTGGTGTTTATTTGTGTCTTCTTGATTTGGAACCTGATTGGGAGAAGTCGCGTTGTAGTTCGGAACGAAGAAGGGCGAAGAACAGCGACCGGACGCTGGACCGGACGCTGCACCGGACGCAGTGATGCTTCACCACCGCGTCCGGCCCCGGCGTCCACCAGCGCGTCCGGTCATCCAGGAGACCATCTCCAGATCTACTGATCGGACGCTGCACCGGACGCGCCTCTGTTTGACCACCGCGTCCGGTCCCGGTTACCACCACCGCGTCCGGTCATTCGCAATGATTTCCCGAGCTCCCCTCGACCGGACTCTGACCGCGTCCGGTCAGTCGTCACCGGACGTGTCCGGTCACTCCAGGAGCTTACTGGAGTGTGACCAGACGCTGCACCACCGCGTCCGGTCATAACGACCACCGCGTCCGGTCATCGCGCGTCGAGCAGATCTAACCCCTTCATAAAACCGTTCGTCCTCGGCCGTGTCTTTCACCCGCACGCGTTTTTCCACCGCCGCCTGCCCTAACTCGCCAAATCCGCCGAGTCGCCGTCGATTCGCCGGAGCCGCCGCGCCCTTGCCGTCTTCCTTGCCTCCGGCAAGCCCAGCCACGACCCAGCCGCGTCTCCTTGCACGCGAGCGCGCGCCAGCCTGCGCCTGCCCGCGCCTTGCCCGCACCTGCCCCGCAGCCGCGCCACCGCCGCCCGCTCGCCTCTCGCCGCCGGTAAGCCGTGCCTTTGTCGCTGGTAAGCCGCGCCCTAGCCCACCAGCTTCACCTCTGGCCGTGGACTGCCTCGTGCTCGCCTCCAATCGGTCTTCGTCGAGTTGCCCTAACCCTAACCCTAGGGTTCGCGTAACGTCGTTCGGCCGTTCGTCGTCGAGGTTTCGTCACGCGCCGTCTTCTTCGTGAGGTTGTTTCGCGTCCCTTGATTTCCTTGTTAGATTTTGCCGTAACTCATACCTTAATCCTAATTATCTCGTGTTTCGGCAAATCAGAGCCTGTCCGGTGGATTTGGGGAATCACGCGATCTAGGTCATCTCATCTTGTCACCTTCGTCTCGTCAATCCGAGGTAGCTTCACGTTTCGATTCACATCTTATCTCATATGCTTGCTATCTCTAGGGTTTCGTACCTTTTAGTTATATATGTGCTTATAGTAGATCTCTCTATTCCGTCATTGCAGCGAGTCTGTCCGTGTGTCAGGGTGAGATCAGTTTGCTGAATCCGAGGCCAAGCCTGTGGATACGGATTGAGGCCAAGCCTCTCGAGTGACAGTTCACCATCTTTCAGAGGTTTTTAGTCAGTTTGTCAGCATGGTGCGTTGCAAGAACGCCGGTGGTGCTCCTGGTGACGGGGACGACAGTCCTCCTCGTCGGTCTGAGATTGCACGTGGGAAGCGTATCAAGGTCCTGTCCAGAAAGAAGAAGAAGACACTTACAGAGGCAGAGATTGCTCAGGCCGTGGCAGATGCAGCAGAGCAGGCAGAGAGAGGTGGCAGGAGCAGTGGCATACGCATAGGCAAGCGTCGCTTTCATCTTGAAGGTCGACAGCTCGGCACAGAGGCCACTGAAGGTACTGAGGATACTGGAGCTACAGAGGGCATGTCAGTTGATCCACCTCCAGAGGCTCCAGAGGCCATAGAGGCTCCAGAGGCCACAGAGGCTCCAGAGGCTACAGAGGACACAGAGGAGCAGCCAGCTCAGTCTCCACCACGTCGCCGCTCCACACGCGCACGTACTCAGGTGACTCCTAGGCCAGAGGGCCAGCGTCGTGGAGCACGTCCTCCACCCAGAGCTAGAGGTTCACCCCCGGTCGAGCACTTTGACTTGAGGGGTGCTACAGCACGTCAGGTGCAGGGGTTGAGGTTCGTGGAGGTCAGTCGGTGGTTTCCGCCTGTGAGGGATCCCAGAGCTTCAGAAGGTTTTTATACCCCACTTCAGGAGGATTTCTACAGGGCTCTAGTTGACAGCGGTATTGCTTTCCGACCACAGAGGGTCTGTCGACTTGAGTCACTAGTTGAGGTTGTGGGAGAACTGCTACGTCCGCACCTGTCCTTTCTGCCAGGCTTGTCAGATCTTCTTGGACGGACAGGTGCATACTGTGGCACATGGGTCAGAGAGTTTTATGCTTCACTATGGATTGATCCTGCCCATGATTTCATTCACTTTGCATTTCGAGGCCGCGATCACCGCCTATACAGCACCAGAGTGCGGGAGATTCTCAGACTCCCAGCTTCCAACACGAAGATACATCAGCTGTGCTTTGGTCAGACTCCTCCACCGAGACGCCCTCATGGCGGTGCAGTGCCACCTACAGACTTGGTTCGACCCTGTTTCCGTGAGCCTTTTGGCGAAGGGTCTCGTCGCACGCCTGCCAGTTTGACACCTCTTGCCAGAGTTCTGGATGCTATAGTCAGACGCACTCTACTTCCCAGACTTGGCTACAGAGAGGGACTGACTCGGATGCAGCTATGGGTTGTTCACCACCTCCTCTCACAGACACAGTTTGACATTTGGGATCTCATACTTAGTGAGATGGAGGACACCATAGCTGAGGGCTTCAAGGGTAATCGTCAGCTGCCCTATGCACACTGGATCTGCTTCATTATTAGATCATCCATTCAGCTACCAGCAGAGATCCGAGCTGAGATATCAGATACTACTACTGCTTTCCCTCAGTATGATATCCGTCAGCTTTGGGCTTCAGTCACTAGAGATCAGGCCCTAGTGCTAGGACAGCGTGTGCGATCTGAGGTTCCTGAGACAGCAGCTGAGCAGGACGCCACAGTTGATGAGCTTGCAGAGGCAGAGCTTGCCGATCTTGACACTCAGCCTGCTGATCTTCCTGAGGATGTGCCATCTGACAGCACTGATGAGGACTACCAGCCCATCCCCAGGTACCGGTCTCCTCGGTCTCACGACCACGAGGCCGGTGGCTCTGGTTCAGCCTCCCGCACAGACCCTGCCATGGTGGCGATACTTGAGAGGTTGACCCAGGCACAGGAGCAGCAGCAACAACAGATACAGCGACAGGCTCAGGACACAGCTGCAGCACTTGCACAGATTCAGGCTCGTCAGGACGAGTTTCAGCGTCAGCAGCTTGAGATCCAGAGGCAGCAGGTTGAAATGCAGCGACAGCAGTATGAAATTCAGCGACAAAGTGCAGCTAGTCAGCAGCAGTACTTGGATCTCCTGCGCCACCTAGTCACTGTTGGGGTTCCTACGCCTGCTTCTGCCCTGACTTCTGCTTTACAATCCAGTGATCCATCGAGTCAGGGACAGCCGGTTTTCTAGTTCACATCTCCACAGCAGCAGGTTCCCCAGTCATTCCAGTCCCCGAGCTTCACGCCTATTCATACGGGGTTTACACCTTCAGACCAGCCTCGCCCTCATCTCCTGACAGGCACACCCTTCCGTGATTTCAGTGCTACCTACAGCGAGTTGACTGGTCAGCCGACGCCCTCGCACACTACCTTTGCTACTTCTTCAGGGTTGTCAGCTTCAGAGGCAGCTATTCCTCCAGTGACAGGGACTGGTACTACAGAGACTCTACCTTCGTCAGTTGCCTCGACAGATCCTCCTGCTATTGGCTCGCTACAGGCTCAGGTCACTCAGACGGATCCTCTTATTGCCACTACGACAGTACCTGTTCCTGCTATTCAGACCCAGACAGTTACATAGCCACATGCTTCTTCAGAGGGTCAGCCAGATAGCTCAGATTTCGAGGGAGATTCTCTACACTTCGTGATTACTCCGCGCACCTCGGCACCCGGCTCGACTCCGTCTGTCCCCCCGTCAGATCCTTAGATTAGTTATTTGGCGCTTGATGCCAAAGGGGGAGAGAGAGAGTAGTTTCAGGGGGAGTTTTGAGAGAAGTTTTTCGTTTTTCTTGTGTGCTACATTCATGCATCATGTTTACTTTTCAGTCATTGCATTCGTGTGACATGTCGTCGTGTGATAAACCTTGAGTCTTAATGTTTTATCCAGTCACTTTGTTAACACTTGTCACCTTTTTTAATTATATCTCTAAGGTTGTGCTTCCATGCCTTACTCCGATTTCTTATGAGCTATATCTGTATGTGTACTAACGTTCTTTGTCTTATCTTATAAGTACACTCTTTTGGCTTGGGGCACATAAGCAATTCCTAACTCCTTGTGCTTATTGCTTTTTGCTTATGTGAACCATGCATGCTCGAAAACCTCAACTCAAATCTTTTATATCTTAGTGTTGTCATCAATCACCAAAAAGGGGGAGATTGAAAGCATCTAGGCCCCGAGGTTTGGTTTTGGCAATTGATGACAACGCTTTATTACCATGACTAACGTGTATTTTGCAGAAACTTTGGTAAGTTAGGTCATGGAGGTTTTAACTACTTTGGGCACCATTGTATTCATGCTCCTTGATGGAAATCGTTTCGGTTTTCAAAAGAGTGACGTCAAGATTAAGGACGGTTAGTTTCGGATGTCGAGGTGTTGAGAGACATTTGGAATAGTCGTTAGGATCTTCGTTTTTCTCTTTTGGCCGTACTATAAAGGGGGGCATGAGCGGGTAGCTTGACCTAGGCGAGTCCTATGTTTAGGTGTGGTGCACACTTGTTAAACTTGGCGCTAGGCAGCTCTAGAATAGCTCAAAGTTCAGTTAGAAGCAACTTGGTTCAAGTTGTGACGCGTTTCGGTGAGTTTCGGGTCGTTTTCCCATGACCAGACGCGGTCCTCGGCATGACCGGACGCGTCCGGCCAGTTCAGTTCCGCGGCTAGGGTTTCAGCTCTAAACACCGGACGCGGTCCTCGCGAGGACCGGACGCGGTGGTCAGAAGTCAACACGTGTCACTTGAGGGAAACACCCGATCGAACGCGACCTGGGTGTGATCGGCGCGTCCGGTCACAGTCCAGTAAGGTCCAGAGACGACCGGACGCGTCCGGTCATCACCGATCGGACGTGGTCACGCGTCCGGTGCGAGTACAGTATGCTCCCTGCACGATCGGACGCGTCCGGTCACCCCTGACCGGTGCGTCCGGTCACTCAGTTGTTTTTCGGATTTCGACCGTTACGAGCGACCGGCGTGTCCGGTCAGTTCAACCGGCGCGTTCGGTCAGCTCGTGTTTTGCTGAGTCAGCAGGTAACGGTTCGTTTTGTCTGTGGGGGTGTATAAATACATCCCCACCACCTCTTTTAGAGGTCTCTTGCTCATTTGATCAGCTGATAAACACCTTTGGAGTGCAAGGGAGTGCAAGAGCACTAGTGAGGATAGAGATTTGAGAATCAAAGCTTGAGAGTTCCTCACTAGCGATTAGAGAGTAGCAAGTGTGCATCCACCTTCTCATTTGGGCTCATAGTGGTCAAGTGAGAGTTCTAGCTTGTTACTCTTGGTGATCGCCATCATCTAGACGGCTTGGTGGTGATTGGGAGTTCGGTGATCATCCGGCGGAGCTTGTGGATGACCCGACTCATCTTGTGAGCGGTTGTGGGTGATTCACCGCGACGGAGTGTCAAAGAATCAACCCGTAGAGAGCACTTGATCCTTGCGCGGATCAAGGGGGAGCTACACCCTTGCGCGGGTGCTCCAACGAGGACTAGTGGGGAGTGGCGACTCTCCGATACCTCGGAAAAACATCGCCGTGTTCCTTGCCCCTTTACATTCAAGCATTTACATTCTCGTATTTACTTTCATTGCTTGTTTACATTCCTAGACTTGCCATGCTAGACTAGGATTGGAAACTAGGGTGCAAAACTTTGTATCGGTAGACTCTCTAGGAACACAAGTAGTCACTAGGGGTGAATTCTGGCTTGTAGGATTTATTTCTTGCATTTAATTTTTAGAAAAGCCCAATTCACCCCCCCTCTTAGGCATCTTGATCCTTTCACACTTATCAAGATCAATGGGATGAATGTTTACCATTAGCAGAATTCTCCTATAATAATAGTTATCAAGAGAGTATCAAAATGGCACCGTTTGAAGCATTGTATGGCTGTAGATGCAGAACTCCATTGAACTGGTTAGAACCAGGTGAAAGATGGTTTTATGGAGTTGATCTGGTAAAGAAAATGGAAGAAAAAGTTAAGCAGATTCAAAAGAGTTTAAAAGTAGCTCAATCTCGACAGAAGAGTTATGTTGACAAAAGGCGTAGACCCTTGATGTTTAAAGTGGGAGATTATGTTTATCTAAAAGTGTCACCCAGGAAAGGAGTTACTCGATTTGGAGTCAAGGGCAAACTCGCACCACGTTATATTGGACCATTCCAAATCATTGAAAAATGTGGAAAGGTGGCATATAGATTAAAGTTGCCTGAACACCTGTCAGCCGTACACAATGTATTTCATGTATCGCAATTGAAGAAGTGTCTTCAAGTGCCTGATCAAGTTATTGATGTTGATGGAGTTGAACTTGAGCCAGATTTGACATTCTGAAAATCCTGTTCAAGTTCTGGATCAAAAGGATTGTGTTACCCGAAGTAGAACAATCAAATGGTACAAGATACAATGGGATCAACATTCAGAAGAGGAAGCCACGTGGGAATCGGAAGATTTTATGTTGGAGAATTTCCCTGAGTTCCTTGCTTCTATCTAGGTTGCAATTTCTTCTTTAAATTGTAACCTGTCCTTTTCAAATTTTTGTAATGCAGAAAACCCCCTACCTGCTTTGTAGACAAGTTCTGAATGTGTTTGTTTGACACGTTTCCTTTTCCATTACTTAACTCAAGGCTTTAAATCTCGGGACGAGATTTCTTTAAGGGGGAAGGACTGTAACTAGGGATGAAAATGGATCAGATACGGACGGATATCACTGATATCGTATTTGTTTTCATATTTATGTCCGGATTCGGATTCGAATACGGATAGTATAAAAAATGTCAGATAGGATATGATTGGATATCGACATCATAAATATGTGATTTAAATATTTGGATATGAATACGGTATTGGATGTTAAATATCCAGACTCGGATACGGATGGATTAAAACCCCTCTAAACGAATTTGGTCTCGAATACGGTCGGAAAATATCCGTACCGTTTTCATCCCTAGCTGTAACACCCCGGGTGTTATAGTTGCTAATTAATCTGCCATGTCATCATATTGCATCGCAAAGCATCCATAATTAGGTTAACCATGTTATGCATTAACTAAAATGAGTTTACATTTCTAGGTTGGATGTGCTTCTCAGTGGTGTGTTTCGATCCGAAAAACCCTAATTTCGAATGCCACCGCAAATACTTAGTCCATGCCCTGCGTAATTTGAGGTGTATGACTATGTTACATACTAGTGCTAAGTGTAGGGTATGAACTCAGGTACAACGCATAAAATGAAGCTCCAAGTTTGAGTTTGAATTGGAATCCCAAAGCTTGTCGCGAGTTTTCCGATTCGAATTTGAATTCAAATTTGGGGAAAATATTAAAATATTTTCAAAAGTTAAATTAGTCAACCAAGAGTGGCATTTGGTCAACTATGTGATAATTGTCTAAATGATGCCCTTGGATGATGGTTTGATCATTAAATAATCACCAATTAAGGTAGCAACAAATTTCAATTGAAAATTCCTCTAAAAACCCTAAAATCCAAAATCCTATTTTACCCCTTTTGAAATAATTCAAAATCTAAGCAAGATTTGGGAAAAAGTTTAGAACCAAGTTTGTAGAAGTTTTTAAGGGCTACAACTTTGGTGTTTTGAGTTTTCAAAGTTTTAGTGAAAAATGTGGAGCAATTTTGAAAAGAAGCAAATTTCAAATTTGACCCCTTTTTATCCCAAAACTCAAATTTCAAAATGGAGGCAGAATTTGAAAATGGTTTGAGTAGAAAAGTTGTAGGTCTTGGCTAGATGTATAACTTTGGTGTTTGGAGTTTTTGAAGTTTCAATATAAAATCCAAAGTAATTTCTAAATTGCCAAATTTCCAAAAAGTGTCCCCTTTTGAATTTAAACTCAAATTTCAAAATATAGTTCGAATTTGAAAAAGTGTTCAATACAAAACTTGTAGAGCTTAAATTTCTAAAGATTTCATATCTTGGGAATTTTTCAAGTTGCAACATGATTTTGGGAGTAATTTGAGAAAACAGTTTGAATTTACAAAAGTTAGGGGATGGAGCTAGAGTAGCCGACGAATCACCGCCGGGCACCGCGCGGCATGGGCGCCGGCGAGCCACCGGGCGGCGTCCAGGACCTTCTCGCGCGCGCCAGGACCGCCAGCGCGACGTCTCGCGTCTTCCAGTGACCATTACCGTGATCGTCGCCCTATATATAGCCGAGTTCACCGTGAGTCGTTTTCTTCTCTGTTTTTACTGAAGCCGCCGCTTAGCTCCGCCGCTCGCTGCTGCCGCCGTTGAGCCGCCACCAACCACGCAAACTGTATCATCCCATTCGCCTCACCCTCGCGCACCTCTTGGTCCAACTGCTCTAGCCCTTTTTCCGCCCAAATCGCCGTACCACCGTTTCCTTCTCTAGCACCGGCGACTGAGCATCACCGAGCCGCCTCACGTGGCCAACCGCCTCCACCGCCTCCCAGCGCCTCCTAGTGGCTTCGTTGCAATCACTGTGAGCTCCTGTTGCTTATCGTGCTTTCAATTTAGACTCTACCATCGTGGATCGCCGGGACACCATGAGCCGCGAGCACCGTGCCGCCATGGCCGGTGAGGTGTTACCTCTAGGGCGTTTGTGGTCGCGTGAGTGGTCCGGTGAGGTTCGTGGTGAGGAGTAGATCGTGTTAGACCAGTTGGTTGGGCGACCGACGTCGTGATCGTTGGCCGACCACCGTGCCATCATCGCGGGAGAGAAGGCGAGAGTGGAGGAGGGAGATGACAGGCGAGACCAAGATGTCAGCGAGAGAGAGAGAGAGCAGGCGAGCACGCGCGCGGCAGGCCGCGTTGCTGGGCCACGCGAGCGAGCGAGGGTGCGTTGCGGGTAGGCCGTTGGTTGGGCCGAGTCAAAGGAAGAAAGGAGGAAGCCGGCCCGAGCAGCAGTTTTTGTTTTCAAAAATGTGAATAGTGTTAGTATTTGTTTATTTCATTAAAATTTCTGTAGAGCTCCAAAAATAGTGAAAATTTTTGTGTAAGCTTTTCAAGATATAAACTACTTAGGAAAAATATTAAATGCTAAATTTGATTACTTTTTGCAAGTTAATTAATTAGTTCAATTAAATATTAAATGCAACTTCCATGAATTTTAGTAATTAAATTAGTAATCCAAAAATCATGAAATTTATTATAACACTATTTTAGGCCTTGATTAACCCATAGAAAAAGTTTAAGCTCAATTAGATGAAGTTTGATCTAATATTAATTATGCCCTAATTAATTAAATGTTTAAATATTTGTTAAATTATTAACTTTAAGTGTTGTGTGCCTTTTTGATTGAGTGATGACCTTGGGTCACTAATTCTTGGTGATCCTTGGCACCTTATTTACTTGTTCGAGCTCGTTAGTAGCTTGTTTGGTAAAGAAACGTTAGTATCGCTTGAGTTATCGCTATTAGTTAGTAGGTTTTACTGTTTTGCGACTGTACCACGAAGGAAGTTGTGCTCAAGTTATAAACCGTGGCATATCATCATCAAGCATCATGTTTATCACCGCATCATGTTGAGACATGTTGTATACTCGTGCAGTTCTCGCTTTCGAAGAAGTCGAAGTTGGCGAACAAGTCTTTGGAGAAGAGTTGTTGTCGGTGGGTTCCGAACCGGAAGTCAGAGTCTTCGAGTCCGAGTCAGTCGTCGCATCAGAGCAAGGCAAGCCTCGATGCATTTAAACCCTACCTTGAGTTTTACAAATCTTTATCATTTATACTAGGGTTTACTGCATTAAGTAATTAGGAGTTGAGTGACAACCCAATTGCTACATTATCATCCTTGATTATTGTGATATCACTCTTGATACCTGTTTTACTGAAAATGTGTAGTATGCTTCGCTATGCTTATGAGTTAAGTTTTTTTAAATGAATGCTTATATGGCAATGATGGCATACTTGATAAATATTGAAATATGAGAATAAATTTGTAAGATCGGGCGGGTGGTTTGGCCACTGCTAACTTGCATTGGGAAAGGAGTCTCAATGTAATGTTTTTGCCTTATCAGTTAAGGACCGTATGTTGTTGGCATGCCCTTGGAGTCTTTTCTTAGTCGGGTAAGTCTTGTTGAGTACTCTCGTACTCAGGGTTTGTTAAACCCCTTGTTGCAGGTGCGGTTTATGAACAAGTCTGCTTTGAGCCTTGTTGCATGACCGTTGTGGCTGAAGAAAGTGACGACGAGTAGACTGTGTGGCCTCTGGGCAAGGCATCTCATTTGTATGATTATAATAAAGCTACTACTGATACTTCCCTACTACCGGTTTGTAATAATGTTACATAAGGTTTGAAGTTTGGAAACTGTGGTTTGTAAACTTAAGTTATTATAAGACTTTCGCTACTTTACTCTAATGGTATTTTAAATAAACTGTTGTAATATTGCAATACTCCTGTGATTAGATCCTGTTCAGAGGAAAGCAGACCTTTTAAGTTATAAGGAACATAAGTATGGCTGTCAGAGGTCATTATGACGATGACAGGTACATGTGGGCCATCATAATTAGGAGGTTCTATGACAGTTTTGCTACAGTAGCATCACTTGTGGAATCATTCCTTATTGGCTCATCCTAAACTTCTTCAAGATACACCTTCTGTCCACTTTTCTCTCTTTTGAGAAACTCTTTCTCTAAGAAAACACCATTTCGAACAACAAACACTTTGCCCTCTGATCGGTTGTAGAAATTATACCCTAAAGTTTATTTCGGATATCCCACGAAAAAGCACTTGTCCGACTTGGGTGTTAGTTTATCTGATATAAGTTGTTTGACATAAACTTCACAGCCCAAAATTTTCAGAAAAGACAAACTGGGACTCTTACCAGTCCACATCTCATATGGTGTCTTAACTACGGACTTAGACAGTACCCTATTTAGTGTGAAAGCGACTGTTTCTAGAGCGTATCCCAAAAATGATAAAGGAAGGTCCGACTGGCTCATCATAGACCGAACCATATCCAACAAAGTCCAGTTATGTCGCTCGGACATGCCATTTCTCTAAGGCGTTCCAGGTGATGTAAGCTGTGGAATAATTCTGCAACTCTTTAGATGATTGTTAAACTCGTGGCTCAAATATTCGCCTCCACGATCAGATCGCAAGGCCTTAATTTTCTTACCACGTTGATTCTCTACTTCATTATGAAATTCTTTGAACTTTTTAAAAGTCTCAGACTTATGTTTCATTAAGTAGACATAGCCATATCTACTAAAATCATCAGTGAAGGTAATGAAGTATTGAAATCCGCCTCTAGCTGTCGTGCTCATTGGTCCACATACATCAGTATGTACAAGTTCCAACAAGTCTGCTACCCTCTCAGGAAAACCTGTGAAAGGCGCCTTGGTCATATTTCCCATTAAGCAAGTCTCACATGTCTTGTATGATTCAAAATCAAATGAAGTTAGAAGCCCATCAGAATGGAGCCTCTTCATGCGATTCTCACTTATATGACATAAACGACAATGCCACATATAAGTAGGACTTAACTCATTAAGCCGAGGCCTTTTAGCATTAACATTACAGACAGGTGCATCATCAAGATTTAAAATAAATATCCCATTCACAATGGATGCAAAAGCCACAAACACATCATCCTTGGAGATTACACAACCATTGTCTTTACTCGCAAATGAATAACCATCCTTCATCAAACATGAAGGTGACATGATGTTTTGACTTATACTAGGAACATAATAATAATTATTCAATTCCAAAATAAATCCTGATGGCAGGTGAAGTTGCATCATCCCAACGTTCAATGCAGCAACTCTTGCATTATTGCCCACGCGGAAATCAACTTCTCATTTTCCCATGCTTCTACTTTTTATCATTCCCTGCATCGTATTGCAAATATGAGCAACCGATCTGGTATCAAATACCCAAGAATTAATATAAGAGTTAGCGAGAAAAATGTCCATAATATAAACAACAAGTGTATGAGCAACGGTAGTACCTTTACCACCATCCTTCTTTAAGGACTCCAAATACAGCTTGCAGTTCCTCTTCCAGTGACCTTTACCCTTACAATGAAAGCACTCTTCATCAACAGATGATCTAGCCTTGGGCATAGGTGAGTTTGGCTTAGAGGTCTCACCTTTGGCCTTGCCCTTGCCCTTTTGCTTCCTCCAAGCATTGCCCTTCTTCTTAAAGTTAGGCTTGTTTTGGACCGCCATCACATGGCTAGTGCCAGCACCTTTCTTAATATCAACCTCAGCTGTCTTAAGCATGCCACACAATTCATTCAAGCCCTTCTCCGCCACATGCATATGGTAGTTCGAGATGAAGTTCCCATAGTTGGGCGGAAGAGACATGAGAATGAAATCAGTAGCCAACTCTTGACCAATTGCGAAGCCCAGCTTCTCCAACCTCTGAGTGTGACCAACCATTTTGATCATGTGTGGCCCGATAGGTGCACCCTCTGCAAGCTTGGTTTCAACAAACGCCTTAGAGACATTGAACCTTTCAGTCCTAGCTTGAGTCTGGAACATATCATTCAGTGCCACAATCATATCATGTGCTGCATGGTTGTTGTCAAACTACATCTACAGATCTAGTTCCATACATGCAAGCATAAGGCAACTCACTTCAAGATCAGCATCACATGCCCTTTTGTAAGCATTTTTCTCAGCAGCGGGTGCATTGCCAGCAAGTGCTTCAGGTAATGGGTTGTCTAGAATTTCTTCCTTTTTCTTAGCCCTGAGAACAATTCTCAGGTTGCGGATCCAATCCACATAGTTTGTTCCATTCAACTTATCTTTCTCAAGAATTGAATGCAAAGTAAATGGTTGATTGTTAGGTGCCATTTATCTACAACAAAAGTAATATAAAATACTAAGATAAAGTATCCAAGACAGAGTAAATCATATTAAAATCTTAATAGAATCTACTCCCACTAAAATCAATATCCCTCAATTGAACTTAGTGATTCAAGACCCACAACTAACAAGTCTACTAGTGAGCTTTAGCATCACCGCTAGAAGACATGGTAGATCAGTAAGCAACTCTTTGCTAATCATATCACATATGACTCTTGTTGTTGGGTAGCATCTCTATGCTGTGGTGCCCAACCCTTATGCTCCAAGGTCCCTAACCATTAGAATGACCTTGTTCAAGTAACCAACCCTTCTGCAGTAAGTATCCGATATGAACCTGCCTAGTCAAGGAAAAACCAGTGGCACCCTAATTTCATAGACCCACCACCGATTGACATGTTCTTTAAGAAGTAAAATTTTTGCTTAATGTAATTACTGTTAGTTAGTGAGTTCTGTTGGTTTGCAACTGTATCATGAAGGGAAGTTGTACTCAAGTCATTAATCATGTCATATCATCATCAAGCATTATGTTTATCACTGCATCATGTTGAAGCTATCATACTCTCGTGTAGTCCCCGCTTTCGAGGAAGTAAGTGTTACCGAGCAAGCCTCCGGAGAAGAGCTATCTTCAGTGGATTCGGGACCAGACGTCGGAGTTGTTGAGCCTAAATCTGTCATCTCGTCGGAGCAAGGCAAGCCCCAATGCATTTAAACCCTTCCTTGAGTTTTTATAAATCTTTATCACTGGTACTATGGTTTATTGCATTAAGTAATTAGGAGTTGAGTGATAACTCAATTGTTGCATTACCATCCTTGATTATTGCGATATCACCCTTGGTACCTGTTTTATTGAAAATGCGTAGTTATGCTTCGCTATTGCTTATTAAGTTAGGCTTTTGAAATGAGATGTTTTAAATAGCACTCTGATGGCATAACTTGATGGATACTGAAATATAAGAATGAACTTGAGATCGGGCGAGTGGTTTGGCCACTGCTAACTTGCATTAGGAAAGGAGTCTCAATGTAGTGTTTCCACCTTATCAGTTAAGGACCGTACGTTGTTGGCTCTCGTGTCAAGGAGTTTTTAATAGTACTAGCCGCGTACCCATGTTGGGTAAGCCTTACTAGGCTATTCCATTACGAGAACGTCTAATCTCGCACTGGGAGTGGAGAGATGGCAAGAGTAGCGTGTACCCTTGGGGCTAGAATTGGGCCGAATTCGAGGAGTACTGTGCTCTCAGGTGGCGATGGACACGTTCTGGTTTTGGATTACCCGAGTAAGAGTTGATATATGTAAGATTGGTTCTACATATGTCGTGTGGTTAGGAAGCCCCAGCTGGGTAAATTAAGCGGTTCGAACCGTCGTTACTCCACAAGAAAGGAGTCTTGACCTTGCACCAATATTGTAGTGAAAGAAAGGGAATGTGTTGAAGGAATAAGAAAGAATTTCATGAGAATTACTTGATCTAGATTAGGATCACTTAGAATTGGTTAATGAACCATCAATGATGAAAATAAAAGGTAGAAAGTAAGGATTTACTTTAGTAAGCTTTTCCATAAAAATCATTTTGATTCTTGAACACCTGTACCTTGATCTCCTAAAACTAGCATGTCTGTGGAGTCTTTTCAGTAGTCGGGTAAGTCTTGTTGAGTACCCTCAGTACTCAGGGTTTGTTAACCCTTGTTGCAGGTGCGGTTCATGAGCAAGCCTACTTTGAGTCTTGTTGCATGACCGTTGTCGTTGAAGAAAGTGACGATGAATAGACTGTGTGGCCTCTGGGCAAGGCATCTCGTTTGGGTGTTATAATAAAGTTACTAGTGATACTCCACTACTACTGGTTTGTAATAATGCTACTTTTGGTTTGAGGTTTGAAAATTGTGGTTTGTAAACTTAAGTTATGTAAGACTTTCGCTGTTTTACTCTGATGTTATTTTGAATAAATTGTTGTAATATTGCAATACTCCTATAATTGGATCCTGTTCGGAGGAAAGCAGGCCTTTTAGATTATGAGGTACATAAGTATAGCTGTCAAAGGTCATTATGACAATGATAGGTACATGTGGGCCATCATAATTTAGGAGGTTCTGTGACAGTGGTTGTCCATCACGTCCTCTCTCCGCTCTTGGATCATCCCTCTCATGCAGTTCGTCCTTGTGCTCCAGATGCAGCACCTCCAAGGTATCCTACATGTACGGGGAGAAAGCGTTGCGTCTCCGAACTGCTAGGTCCACGAGGACCAGTAGGTGTGAGCGTGGAGAGGGTGACGGTGGCTGCTTAATGGCATGAGTAACCTAGCCACGCCCCCTCCCTCTCTTATATAGGCGCCTCTAATCAGCCCCAAGTTGGAGGCCCAATTAGAAAACCCTAAGCCTAGTCAAATTCGGGTCCAACCCAAATTAGGCTTCCAGCCCCTTAAGCGTGCGACCCTATGGGTTCATGCACACGTAGACGTGGCCCGAGTACTCCTACTCGGCCATTAGTTGATAGCGGTCTCTAGCAAGACGTGTCAGCTCCTATGTGTACGCAAAGATCAAATCAGACGAATGACCACAAACCATATACATGTTATTCCTTTTGCCACACGATATTTGGTCCAACTCATAGGTTAACACTTAACCTAAGCACGACTATGCATTTGTTGATCCAATCATTAGAGTGTTCCATTGATATCTCTCTCACATAGAGAGGGGCAAATTCTATCTTGATTGTCTATGTCTCACAACATGTTTCTTGACAAACCCAAAGACCACCTTTATAACTACCCAGTTACGGAGTAGCGTTTGATAGTCTCTAAGTAGGTCATTTCACATCTTGTGTACATACAACAATCTTAGGTCTAAGGACATAACGTACATGATGTGAATCAAGACAATAACAACATCTCACGTTGGGTCAGTCCAGCCTACATGTCACACATGTGCCCACATTATTAGTTTGACATCTCTATGTCTATGACTTATGAAACATAGTCATCAACTAATAATGTGCTGATCTAATATTCATGTGTGTCCTAACATGAACTCCGATCAGGAACCATTCTAGAATAACCATACAATTAAAAGAGTTTTACAAACAATTCACATAATTGCTAATCGATACAAGCTGTCTTTAATGGATATTCAATGGACTCATAATATGTCATGGATACAAGGCAATACAATCATCTCTATGATAACCTCTAGGGCATACTCCCAATAGGGTGGACGGCGGAGCTCTGCGATGGGTTCAACGTCGACACGTGAGTGACCGAAGGCGAAAACGGAGAATGGAAAACGTTCATGGGTTCGTCACCTCGTCATAGACCTCGGCAACGAGTCACAGGCGCCGGGGAAGCACCGGAACGGTAGGACGACATCGACAGTGGCGGACTCGGAATTGGGCGTCAATGTGAGCTCATTATGTGGGTTGGTGGTGGATGTAGATGAAAAGAAGGGCAGAACAGAGTACGGCGGACTTTATAGAACGACCCGGCGTGGAAATCGAGCCGAACGTGAGGAGAATTCAGAGATGGCTCGGTGCGTTGCATGGTGGCGGGATTTGGATGAATCAATCCAAGTTCATTAGGGAGTTTTTTTTGTGGCGGACTAGGGTGGCGGCTGCGGAATACGCATGGGGAATCGGTTGCGCGCGTGTGCGAGCAGATTTGGCGCAGCGGAGTCTGGTTCGCAGCTTGGGTTCACGCGGCGCGGAGAGAAACAGAAACGTGCTCCTCTGCTTCTGTAACACCCCAAGTGTTTGTCACTCATTAAGCAATGGGTTTGAGCTCAAACATGATAGATTAAGTGGAGATGACGATGTCAAGGTCAACCTATGGAGATGAGCCTAATCTAAACATGGATGTTGCACCCTTACTTTACATATAGGCCATTTTCAAGATATATGCTTAGGTGGTGTAATTACAATATCTTCATGTGTCTCACCTTAATACCTATCTATATTGGTCACTAGAAAAGTTCATGAAGTTTGGAATAAAAAAGTCACATGAAATGATAAGTTCTATTCCTATTGAAATTGCACCATTAAGTGAATGAAATTATAGATCATCAACCAAACCTTGCAAACTTTCCCAAATCACTCTAGATAAACTCTACAATAAAAGTCATGAAGGGTTCATGTTGAGCAAATGCCAAGAAAATGCCTTAATTGGCCTAAAGCCCTAGTTTATGCTTTATCGAGTTGCTACTTTGACCAAAGTGAAAGTTTAACTTTTGTACTAGTTATGAGGTTTGACCTTAAAGAAAAGTTGTAGTTCATCTTATGTAGAACAAACTTTGTTTATTGGTCAAGAGCTAGTTTGGCCTCTAACCTAGTCAAATAGAGCTCACAATATTGAATCAGCTGCTGTTTGGAAGAAGCAAAAAATTCTTCCAAGTCCTCGTTTGACAACAGTAAGTTGACTTGTTTGCGACACTTTCTCTTGCAAAATTGTATGGTAGCTCAATTGGATTCCTTAATAGGGGTTGAAGTACTTTTCATGGAGGATCCAAGGAATCAAGTCTCATCAAGATTGGAGTTCATTTGGATCTTCGAAAACAGTTTCCAAAACAGCAAAAAGGTTATTTTAGCACTTGAATGACATTGACGATGGCGTCTCGCGTTCTCCAAAATTTGTTAAGCAACTTCAGTTGATCCAAATGTAAAAGTTGGAGCTTATATGATGGGGAAGAACATACAAGAAGATGGCACCAATTGCATTTCATTTCGACCATCAATTTGGATTGTTGCTCGTTGCTTTCAAATCGCTGACAGTGTCAACTTTGGGGCTAATTACCTCCTAATGCAGGACTCTAATGACTATGACCCTTAAACAAGATTTTTAGGGCGTTATGTGGGCTTCAATTTTGCTTTCAGGCCCATGACCTAATTCGGCCCATAGGCAGCCCAAAATCGCATCCCACCTCGGCCACACCGACGCGTGTCACGTGCTCGTCAAATTGCCCCTAAGGACGCCGCGCGTCCAGTGCATGTCCACCATGCGCGAACTCGCGCCCATCCTGCCTCCACGTGCCCCTGCGCCCTATGGTCGAAGTGGAGAAGCACCAAAGTATTCCCCACTCCTCCCTCACTCACTCCCTTGCTCGCTCTCTGGTGCTCGCGCGCGCCGAACGCGGATGTGGCCGTCATTGTCGGTCAGGCCGAGCTTGCTACCACGCCATCCTCGCTGCTCCACGCCTTCTTCACCCTAGCTAGCTGCGCCCTAGTATTCCTCACCCTACGCCGCTCCTTTCCGCCTAGGGCAGCTTACCGCTGTCGCCCTCGGGCCACTGCCGGTGAGCTATGCCGTCGCGGCCGCCCGGTCGCACGTGGCCAAGCCACCTCCGTCCACCGCGGGTCAAGCTGCGGACGCCTGCAGGTTCGTGCCATCCCGTGCAGACTCTTCTGCCCCGTCTCCAGCCGGTCTAGCCACCAACGCGCCATCGAACATGGTCGCCGCCCTGCTATCGTGCCACCGCTCGTGGCCAAGCCGCCACAGGCAAGCTCTAGCTACGCTGAGCCCCTCCACGGATGCGCGTGGGTCCCTTGATGCTCCCTCGCCCCTTAGCCGACGCCGGCAAACCTCCTCCAGCCGGCAAACGACGAGCTCCGGTGACCCCCCTCTGTTAATCACGTCAGGGACGTCGGGCTTGAATTCGAGAAAAGTCAGGGGGGTTTCTACAGAACTAGTGACTCAAGTGAATAGTGCTATAAGGACCTGTTTGTGGTAGTTTTTGCTGATCTTTGAAAATGCATAGTAAATCATAGAAAATTCATAAAATAGCAAATGAGGACTTTTTGGAATCCTTGTGAAATTGTCTATGCAGCAGATCTATAATATGGCATGTTTAGTTTAAAGTTTTAGCAGTAAAAATAGATCTATGCTTCTAGGTTTTCAATGCTTTGTTGTAAAAATTGTTTATACAAAAGTTGTAGATAATTTATGTATCTAGCTGCTGTTAAAATTTAGTGGCATTTGGCCATGTGGTTTAGGAGTTATAGCTGTTTAAAGTTGGGTTACAGAATTACTTGCTCTCTATCTTGTTAGACTAGTTTCTATGTTTGTGTAAATTCAACATGTTAAATTTTGGAATCATACTGTCATGATTATAAATGAAATCTAGAGAATTTTATAAGCTTTCCAGAATATCTTCTTGCAAGTCATTTGAATTTATAAAACTCCAGATATGATTGATTTATGAAGCTACTGTTTGTAAGTCCAGAAATTGACATATTCCAGTTATCGTTGTTGCTTCATCTTGACTTGCTTTGCATGTTGCTAAGTGTGATTCATGTCCTTGGTGATGAAGTTAGTACACCTAAGACTTTGTAAATCTTGTGTCATGTTTGGTATTGCTTTCCTTGCTATCTTAGCATGATAGGTTGTGTGATGTTTAATTAAGCAAGGTGAAGTGCTTATGTGTATTTAGCGTAACCTCGTACTTGCCTTGATTACTGTATGTGATGCATTGTCTATTGCACTTCCATATATTCATACACTTGCATCTTGCATCTCATCTAGGTACGCTAGATGCACCACGTGAAGGACGAGATGTTGGAGCCTAACCCGAAGATGGTGTTTGGTGGACCTATCT
This sequence comes from Saccharum hybrid cultivar R570, assembly GCA_038087645.1. NCBI lineage: Eukaryota > Viridiplantae > Streptophyta > Magnoliopsida > Poales > Poaceae > Saccharum > Saccharum hybrid cultivar. The sequence continues at coordinate 3,356,603 of JAQSUU010000549.1, read as the reverse complement.
CGAAGATGGAAGGACTGGACAAGTGCTAGAATAAGAGGTGCTCGCCAAGCGTGTGTCATCTAACAACCACTGACTTGTGTTAGATCCCAGGTAAGCCCCAGAACATTATAAGCCTCCTAATTTCTAAAACGCAATTGAGTACTATGTTATATATATTGTTGCATTAAGTTATAAGTGTTGGATGAAAACGCTTGCTGCATTGATATCTCATCCTTGTCCAGAAAGCATACCTTGAACCCTATATAGACCAGGATCGAGTAGATGCTTAGCCCTGCTTTAAGCGGTAAAAGTCAGGTGATCCTCTGTCACCTGCGAGCTTTAGAGATATTTATTTATGGCACGGTAGGCTATATTTGATATCGTGGAAAAAACCATATGTTAATGAAATGAAATGAAATTGGGTGGGATGACGATAGTGAAGCAACAAGGCATGGAGGTCTTAGGTGTGGACCTATCCCCGTCTGTGTCGATTAAGGACCGATTCTTGGAGCCTTTCCTTGTCATGTTGAATGCATGCCTCTCTCTTAGCTGGTCGGGCCCGAGTGCTTGACCGCGAATCCGAGTAGCTCAACTCAGGCCGGGCTCTAGTAAGTATAAAGTTCGCCTCAGAAGGGAGCCGTAGACGTGAGTCCAAGGACAGGTGATTTAAAAGTCCTGATCATCCTAACAGAAGGGTAATCCCTGAAAGTGCGAGCGCTGATCGAACCCGCGAATTTAGTTCCTAAGTTGTACCAAAGGTGATCTAATGCTCTCCGATGGGGGAAGTCATGGGTGAGAGTTAGGAATACCCCCTCAGCTGAGTTGTAATTCGATTCGAGTCGCCGTCTCTCCCGGTTAGTGAGAACTTGACGGGATTATCTCCAACGTAGATCTCACTAAATAATTTGATGGTTAAGAATGATGATGATGATGATGATGATGGCCTTATTATATCTGTTATGGTTAATATTATTTGCTCCTAATAAAGTGATTGCTATAGTACAGGTGCTAATCTAGATGACAGGTTCATGATGATTAACTTGATGCTTAAGCATTAAATGATTACTTATCTGTACTAAGCTTTTATACAAAATGTTGTCAAGCTAGTCCCACTTTATATCAGCCTTGCATACTCCTTGGTGTCACTTTATTTCTAGTTTATGATGGGTAAGTCTAGCTGAGTACCTTCTCGTACTTAGAGTTTATTTGCACTTGTTGCAGGTTGTGATGTATCATGTATACTGCAAGAATTGTATGGCTCCTGCCGTAGTGGTGGAGTGTGATCATGGGCATGATCCTTCTGAGTTATCTTGTCTCTAATGCTTTTGATGGAAGTTGACCTTAATACTGGCATGTATTTGAAATAAGAGTAATGTTAGTTTTAAATTACTTTGCTTTCGCTACTTTTTAATTTAAGTTGTAATAACTATGTTAAACTCCGATGTATGTTGAACTACTTGTGAAATGGATGTAACATGTGGCTTATTATGTTGAATCACTACAATCTTGACTTGTATGTTGGTTGGTTTGAAATCCCTCGTGATTTCATTGGACTACCGGAGTTATATGAGCTCAAGTGTGAGAATTTGATCACTTCGGTGATTGTTTTTGTACTTGTGCTCTTATAATTTAGACGGTTCTATGACAGCTTCGATCGGAGCTCGGGGACGGAGCTGACGGCTGGCCCTCGCGCGTCAGCGGGCCGGGGCGGAGTGAAGACGCGCCCGCGCGCGTGGCTGGTTGCGGGCTGCGGCAATGGGCCGGCCCAGGAGCAAGGGGAGGGCGCGGCCTGCTCGGGAAAAAGAGAGGGGGGAAGTGGAGGCTGGTGGTTGGGCCTGCAAGGCCGGGTGGGCCAAACCGAGGGAGAGGGAAATAAGAGAGTTTTTCCTTTTTCTTTTTATTCTCAAGCTTTTGCAATGTGGCTTTCAAAAGCATTTGAACTTCTTTTCAATTTTAAACAAAACCAATCATCACATAAAGAGATGTGCGGCAGCATGAATGCAAAAACATGTGTATAACCTTATATTTGATTTTAGTTTCATAAAAATTATTATTTCCCAAAGTTAAATGCTCACATAAAACATAAATAAATCCAATTCTTCTACTTTTAAAAGATGCAAAATTTTGGGTGTTACAAGCATATATATAAATAAAATGGCTTGTGTACTGGAAACATCTAATGGTTGAACAGCACGTACGCAAGTTGAGTAAAATGCATTCAAATCAATACATTTTGATAAAATTTAAAGCCAAAAGATGCGCTGTAAACATATATATTGAACAACCTCCGCTAAAAAATGAAACAAAATGGACATGAGTAAATGTAAATATCATAGGACTGCATGCTGTGCAGCTGTTCTTTTACTTGAGTTCAGTACTACTACGACTACTAGGTCGGCATGCAGTGTTATAAGCGTATGAGAATGAACAGAAGAAGCTTGCAAGCACAATATTAGAATGAGATATGACCAAACTATTGATGCATGCATGAACTAATTGCATGTTAGGCAAATCAGTGATAGATACAAGAGCTGGTCGGGCACGGCCTGCCTCATGCCCCTGCAGCTCGGCGCCTACCTGGGCCGATACCGATCCGTCATCATCGCCTGCACCCTCTACGTCCTGGTATGTAGTTACTACTACTACTAGTATTATTAATCTCGGATCTTGTTGCCTGCCCAGCCCACTGTATCCGAATCCGATCCATGAATCAAGCAAAGCAATGATGATGGTGCATCCTCTCCCATCCGATATTTCCGATCCATGAATCAGCAGCAGCCAACTCTGCTTTCCTTCTTCTTCTTTTCTTTCGGAGATAGAGATAGCTTTAGTACGCATGCATACACTGGTCACGTATAAACTCGTACTCAGATCAGATCAGGTTAATTTAGGGTTCGGGTGAGCAGGAAGGGAAGAGAAGGGGTGCCGGTACCTGGTGGTGGTGGGTGCTCGTCGCCGGCGAATGACTCGACGAAGATGACTGACAAAGAACTGGGGAACCTGGCGTACGGCGGCAGTCACGAGGAGAAAGCTAGCGCGACGGGGAGGGCGACCAACAGAGGAGAGGAGAGGAGATGACGTATGCGTTTCGGCCGAGGCCGTGTTTAGATGCCAAATTCCGGTGCCGGAATCGGCGACGGTGTCGGAACACTGTAGCAGCTTTTGTTTTTTAGTGTAAAAAATTGTCTAAAAATTGATTAATTAGACTCAAAATGTTCGTCTCGTAAAGTACAACAAAACTGTGTAATTAGTTTATTATTTTATCTACATTTAGTACTCCATACATTTGCCGACATTTTGATGTGACGGGAAATCTTCTTTTTGCATAGTAAAATTTGGGGAGTAATTTGGCATCTAAACAAGGCCCGAGGTTCCGGGTCCGTTGCAGGATTGGGCCCCATATTGGGCCAACGCCGGCCCAGCACGCTGAGGTAGAGACCCGTAAAAATATTTTTCTTTTTTACGAATTTTTATCTTTAGCAAATGGGCTTGTAGTCCAATGGAAGAATGATACAGTGGGACGCTACCGATCAGGGTTTAAATCCTGGTGCTCGCATCTTTTCCTAGGATTTACTGGTGTTATGCGTTAAGTGGTAAGCGACGTTCCCGTTGACGACGAAGCGCCAACAGTGACTTTGGGAATCTCCAGATCTGTCGGCTGCTCAGTCCTTAGGAGGTGCTCATAGGCGTCCCGACCAGGGTTTAAATCCTGGTGCTCGCATCTTTTCCTGGGATTTTCCTAGGATTTACCAGCGTTATGCGTTAAGTGGTGAGCGACGTTCCCGTCGACGACGAGGCGCCAACAGTGACTTTGGGAATCTCCAGATCTGCCGTCTGCTCAGTCCTTCGGAGGTGCTCATAGGGGTAGGGTTTGCGTACGTGTGTTCATAAGAGTGAGTGTACAAGCGTGTTGTGGGCATCTGCGTTGTGCTGTGTAATTATAAAAAAAACAAATTTTTGTCAAAAAAAAAAAAGAAAGATATTTTTTGTATTAAAACACTTTTCATGAAAATTTTTTTATGGATCCACCACCGTCATCTTCAAGCAATCGAATTTACATTTTTTCTCGAAATATATTATAATCCATCTAATAAAAACACTCTCATCATATCTCTATTAATATTAGTATCTTTAAAATTCAGCAAGCTAAATTTAAGACTGATCAAGTCCTCATAGATGTCTCACTATCGCTGGACATGTCTCCTATATCTTAAAAGGATAATGTTGTTAAATCTAAAAACGAGCATCATGCAGAGCCGATGACTTAAACCCAATGAACACGTAAGGAAGCTAGACATACAGGGGTACGCTTAGTTCGAAACGTGTTCATGTCTTTATTCTTGGCCCCACCATCCCTCGCACTACCATCTTTCCTAAAAGATTATCCATGACATATGGCCTTTGGTCTTTTAGGGGGTGTTTGATTTAAAGAACGATAGTACTAGCGACCGAATGTTCATACTGGACTTCATCTCCTTCGCGTGCGTCTGCACTCCACGCCCATGCTCGAGCCGGCATGTCCCCCGCCATCCGACGCGTGTCACCTCCACGGTCAACACGGTCACTCTCATGTCTTCTCGCGCTTGTCGATGTCCCAAGTGTCAGCCAGCGCGGCTAGCCACCCAGCCTCCGGGTCCCTCGGTCCAAGCCTCACGTCCGTCCTTCACCCCTCAGATCCATCGGCACGGCACGTCCTCCTTGACCTTCACCTCGCCGTCGGCTACCGTCTCCGTGCTCCACACCTGCACAACACAAGCCAAGAGACATGTCGCACACAAGGCTTTCACCAAGGTAGGGTTAGTCACCACTCAACCTACTTCGTGGATCACATTGACAATCACTCATTACAAAACGAACACACAAGGGTACTTGTCAACCTTGTGTTCACACACTGCCTCATCAACATTGTACTCCTGCTCCATGACCATCTTCCTGTGGTCCACTTAAAACTATCAATTTATAAACAGAGTAGGTGCTAAAATCAACAAAATTGGGGCATATGTTGTTGATAGATCCTAATATTTCCTATAATTTATATAGATCTTTGGACTATACCTGGATCACTCAAGAACTGGAGAGGAAACTTCAGAAAAATGATGACGTATGTACCAGGCTAGCCTTAGCATCATCAGGGAGCAGTCTGTGTCCGCATGGGCAAAACCTGCAAAATATCCTGGAAGATAAAAAGAATTAGCAATGGATCATTAGAACAATGGAAAACAGGGCCTGAAGCAAAGTGGAGTAAGCAACAACGACTCTGTCTAGAAGAGGAAAAAATATGAGACATGCAAGTGATTTTACCTGCAAGCTAGTAGTACTTGATTTGCGTGGGATGGAGTCGCGGTCCGAGTGTTAAATGCTCGATCTAGTGATCTTGTGTATCGCCTTGACAGTTGCAGGTCTTGACTCTTGACGACTGTGCTGTACGTTTGCCTTTGCCTTAATAAGCAATCGAATTTACATTTTTTCTCGAAATATATTATAATCCATCTAATAAAAACACTCTCATCATATCTCTATTAATATTAGTATCTTTAAAATTCAGCAAGCTAAATTTGAGATTGATCAAGTCCTCATAGATGTCTCACTATCGCTGGACATGTCTCCTATCTCTTAAAAGGATAATGTTGTTAAATCTAAAAACGAGCATCACGCAAAGCCGATGACTTAAACCCAATGAACATGTAAGGAAGCTAGACATACAGGGGTACACTTAGTTCGAAATATGTTCATGTCTTTATTCTTGGCTCCATCATGCCTCGCACTGCCATCTTTCCTAAAAGATTATCCATGACATATGGCCTTTGGTCTTTTAGGGGGTGTTAAAAGGTCTTGATGGTTAGAGGGGGGCGAATAGCCTTTTAAAATTTTCTACAAAGACAAGCTAAACAAATTTATCAATATAACAAATAGCGAGATGCGAGTTTTGCTTAGCCTACGGGTGTTTGCAAGCCACCTATCCAATTCACAATTCTAATATATTTGCACTCAACCGAACAAGTCAAACCGCACAACTTAGCTACAACTAAAGCTAACTAGCTACACAAGCTAAGAGCTACACTAACAAGCTAGCAAGGTAACTAAGAAAATAATACAAGAGAGAGTTAGAAGGGTATCACCGAGGGGCGAAGTATTGAGCCAACCAATCAATATGATCAAGAGATAAATTCCACAATACACAACCACCGGGATCGATTAATCACAATAAGAATGATGACACGAAGATTTATCCCGAGGTTCACGTGCTTGCCGACACGCTAGTCCCTGTTGTGTCTCTCTTCACCACGTGGTTCGGTGGCTAATTGGTCACACACCAAGCCTCTTAAAAGGCGCCACAAGAACCTACCAAATGGCAAAAGGTTGCAAATGACACGAGCAATTCACTAACGTTGCCTTTGACACTTCACCGAGGTAGGCACAAACCCCTCACAATTACCGGAGGTGGCCAAGAACAATCACCAACTCTTGCCAATGCCTCCAAGCTGCTCCAAGCCGTCTAGGTGGCGGCAACCACCAAGAGAAACAAGAATCCCGCAGCAAATCAACCACCAAGTGCCAACTAGATGCAATCTCACAATGCAAATGCATTTGGATCACTCAATCTCACTTCGAATATGCAAAGAAGCAAGAGAGATGAGTGGGAGGGGATGTACTTAGCTCAAGAGGATGTTAGAGAGTCAAAATATCCAAGAGCTACTCCTAGGAGCAGGCCAACAAGTATATATAGGAGCCCCCGAAAGAATAGAGCCATTGGCTCACGAAATGGCCACACTCGGGGTGACCCGACGCGCTGGTCCGGCCTGACTGGACGCGCACAGCGTCCGGTCGCTCCACCGTGACCTCCCCAATGAACGCCACGTGTCTCACTTTGAATTTCGTTCGTTCGATCGTAACGGTCACTTAAAAGTACTCGTTTATGCACTAGAGTGACCGGATGTGCAGCAAGAATTGACCGGACGCGCGAAGCTCGACCGGACGCGCTGGTCCCGTAACCGACCGGACGCGCTAGTCAAGCCGAGCAGCGCTCCAGTGAGTCAGCGACCGGACGCGCTGCTAGACGAACCGGACGCCACAGTGCCAGCGTCCGGTTTGAGTCCAGTAAGCACCCACCACGACCGGACGCGTCCGGTCGATCGTGACCGGACATGCCACCGCGTCCGATCAGAATACCGAGACACGCGCGAACGCTGAGCACTGGTCAGACGCGTCCGGTCAAACAGAGATCATGTCCGGTTCAGCGTCCGGTCACCTCTGTGACCTCCGTTCGCCTTTGTTTGATTCATCCTTTTACATAAGAGCTAGACTAAGTATGTGTGTCACTTTAGCACATGTTTTAGCTTGTGAAACAACATGTGACAACGCCTCCAAAACTCGATATTGGCGTAAAGGAAAATAGGCATTTCAATTCCTTGAAAACGCCTGAATCCCGCCTCGCAAGCTCGGCAGGAGGGAGAGAGGACCCCAAACCCTCTCTACCGCTCAAACTCTAACGCCATCGCAAATGTGCTAACACCACCAAGTGATCACGTCACGTGCAAGTGTGTTAGCATTTTCACAATCATTTTTTGAGGCGTTATTAGTTCTATCCAAATGCATATGATTATGAAATGCACATCTAGAGGCACTTAGGATTCCAATAGCCACGTCATTCCCCTCTTTATAGTACGGATATCTATCCTATAATGTAACCACACCCACTAGGTGTCTTGGTTACTAAAACATAACCCTTAAGCGTATACCTTTGCCTTGATCACGTAGGGTTGCATCCAAATCCAAGTGTGGCCATCATGATCACCATGTCCATCTTGCCACCAACCTTAGAATGTACTAATCCTCATATGCTATATACAACTTAGGCATAGGATTAGTACTTAGACATTGTCACTAATTACCAACACCAAACATAGAGCTTTCAGGTGTTTGATTTGAAGAACGATAGTACTAGCGACCAAATGTTCATACTGGACTTCATCTCCTTCGCGTGCGTCTGCACTTCACGCCCATGCTCGAGCCAGCATGTCCCGTTTGCACCTGCATTTCACACACCCACGCGAGGCCCGTGTTGCCAGGACATCGCCTGCACCCCCTTCGCTTCTCATGCGCATTGCAACATGTGCAACACCCAAACTACTTTTGCAACTTCCATATGAAACACTTGCAGCATACATCCAAAATAGTTGAAACACTTGCAACATACGTCTAAAACACTTGCAAAATGCCATAAAAACTTGAAAACACACGTGTAGCCATTGCAAACATATGTAAATATCGAGATAAACTCTTATAACATACATATGATAACACCTGAAATACTTGCATATATATTCAACATCCCGATCTGGTTTTGCAAGATCCAAATGGAATACTTAGCAATATACTCTGAAACAGATGAAACATTTGGAACATTCACTTGAAATATATGTGTATAGCCATTTCAACATGTACAACATTCTAATTTTGCAATATCGATATAAAACACTTGTGACGTACTCTGAACCATCTAAAACACTTGAAACATACACTTTCAGCACAATGTCACCTTGCTGCTTCGATGAATGGAGGCTTGTCATTGTGGAGCTTAACATCGATGGAGAGGTCGGGCTGTGGCATGGAGCTCGCTGGTGTGACAGGCAGATAGCAATAGGGCAACTCGTCGGTGAGGTGGCGTCACACGAAACTCCTCCCCTGGAGCATCCGTCGTGGAGGCTCACCAGCTCGGTGGAGTGGCTACAATGAGCGGATTGCGCAGTGCGAGGAGGAGAGGGAAGCAGGATGAGTAGGAGGAACTGGGCGAACGCAGACACGTAGCAGCAGAAATTGTTGTCAAAGGCGAAACCGCGCAAGAGGCCTTTGAGTGTTGGTTTGGACGCAGAATGCTGGGAGCCTGTGACTGCGACTGCAAGGCTGTGAGGGAGGAGTGGTGCACGGTGGAGATAGGGCCACGTCTGACATTTGCCATAGGTAGGTTGCTTGGGCCGGTCCGCAAGCCTAGCAAGCGCATCCGGGTAAACGGCTGACTGAAGCATTACCGTTTGAAGAATGAGTTAGTCCACCATCTACTTATTTTTTTACTTTTTTGTTTGGTTTGTAGAATGGAATAAGATATACATCATCACCTCATAAAGTCATAATTAGCACTAGTACGAGGAATAGAGACATTTCACTAAATTTGAAAAAATCAACTCATGATACATCTAAGATAAAGTTGTTCCTCAAACTAAACGCCATATTAGGATTTTACCAAGTCTGTTGTAGACAAGCAGATGCTCAGTTTGTGATATATGTCCATATCTTTGTTAAGCTCCGGCGCTTCCCTAGGGGCGGGGTGGGGTGGCCGCCCTAGCTACCGGCGCCGTAGCATCAGACCCCCGGAGTAGTTCTTCTCCATCTTCGGTCCGATGATTAGGCGAGGGCGCGAGGAGGAGGCGATCTACGACGTGACGAGAGCAGCGACGAACGAAACGATGTAGCCCCTGGTCATTTTCTTCCTTGCTGGGCCTATTTGTTGCCAGTAGCAGTTAGCCCACTAGGCCCAAGTTTACTCCCAAAGTCAATCGAGCTATCTCCTGGCTTCCCTAAATCCCCAATCGAGGGAGTGCCGCCGCCGCACGCTGCGCCCGTGCGCACGCCGCATGTTGCGCCCGCCCCGCGCGCACTTCCTCTCCGGCGTCTCCGCCGTCGCCCGCCGCGCTTCTCTCGATGAGACCACGACTCCACCCGCTGCTCGTCGGTCACCACACCACACGCTAGTCGCCAGGTGCGCCCGCTACCCACCAAGGCACCGAGCAGGAGCAGGCTGCTGGCCGCGCCCCAGCGCCTAGCGATGGAGGGAGCTCAGGGAGGAGGAGAGGAGCAGGAGGCGGCTGCGCCTGGCACTGGGGCTGGGCCGGCCGGCCATGGCCGTGAATAGGTTAGCGGAGCAAGGGCAGCAGCTCCACTACCACCAACATCTGCATTCGGCCGAGGATGAGGCTCAAGCAAAAGCAGAGGCATCTCTAGGGCCAGGGGTGCCATTGGCATTAGCAAGAACAACAAACAAACTGGTATTGTTTTATGATTTTTTAGTTCACGAATCATTACTTCATTAGCATCTAGAATTATTAGCAAGACAATAAGTCAGTAATAGAGTATGCTTTGCTAATTTGACAAGTAATTTTGTGCAGACTTGATGAATTATTTTTCAACTTTGAGTGTTGGTTCAAGTTCAAATGGCAGCCGCCCAAGCACTCATGAAAGCGGCAACGCCACTACTTCAACGGCGGGAGGAGTTATTCAAGAAAATAAAGCTATGCAGTCTGTACCAACAAATGTAGCACAAACTGATATTGGTGTTGATGATGATGCACAAACACTAGAACCACAACAACGGCCATAACCACAAGAATAAGGACAACAACAACAAGATGAAGGTATCAACCTTATCACGCAATTTGACCCGCATGTTCATATTGTAGCTGATCGAGCTCTTAGAATGCCAATTGAAAGATTTCATCCTAATGTTCAATCAGATGTTAGAAGGGCTTATTTATTGAGAGATTCAACACAACCCATTGGACATAATTTTCCTCGCAAGCGTGTTGGTAATGATTGGAGACAATTTCATGAAAAATGATATAAGGAACATGATTGACTAGAGTATAGTGTGTCCAAGGATGCAGCATTTTGCTTCTATTGTTATCTATTTAGGAAAGAAGCCGACCATGAGAAATTTGGTCATGTGGTTTTCACAAAGATAGGGTTTAATGATTTTAAACATGCATATAGAGGATTTCTAGGTCATGTTGGAGGAGTTTCTAGTTGCCACAATAAAGCTAGATTATATGTTGAAGTTTTTAAGAACCAAAGAGCAAGTATTACCCATAAGCTTGATGCTAATACCAAAACAGCAGAAATGCTTTATGAAGTTCGCTTGACTGCTACTCTAGATGTTGCAAGCTTTCTCATTGCACAGGGTCATGCTTTTCGTAGCAATGATGAATCTGTCACCTCTCTAAATAAGGGAAATTTTCTAGAAATGATTGATGGGTACAAAAACAGGAATGAGGATGTGAGGGTTGCATTTGATGAGTTATGTCAAAATAATGCCCACATGACTTCTCATTAGATTCAACAAGATATTACACGAAGTTATGCTGAAGATGTCACTGAAGTAATAAAAGAAGAAATTGGGGATGGCTATTTCTCGGTTCTAATTGATAAATCCCGTGATATCTCAATTGCAGAACAAATGGCTGTGGTTGTGAGGTTCGTAATTATTTTTTAAGTGCTTTATAGTTTCTGTGTGACTTGTGAGGTTAGTAATTATTATTTTTTAAATGCAATATGCAGATTTGTGAACAAAAAAGGAATGGTTGTGGAAAGATTTTTGGGGCTACATCATGTCAAAGATACAACATCAAGTTCCCTAAAGAAAGCTTTGACTGAGATGCTTGCTGCCCATGGTTTACCTATTTCTAGACTAAGAGGGCAAGGATATGATGGTGCTTCAAACATGAGAGGTGAATTCAATGGTTTGCAAAAATAGATCTGTGATGAGAACCCTTATGCTTTCTATGTTTATTGCTTTTCTCATCAATTACAGTTGGTTATTGTTTCCGTTGCAAGTTGTTTCTCTTCTTTTGATGATTTCTTCAACTATGTGGGTTTAATTGTCAGCGGTACTAGTGCATCATGTAAGAGGAAGGATAAATTACAAGCACAACATCGTGAAACTATTATAGCAAAGTTAGAGAGTGGTGATATTCTAAGAGGGAGGGGAAGGAATCAAATGACAAACAAACATAGACCGAGAGATACAAGATGGAGTTCTCATTACATAACATTACTTCGTATTGAGTCAATGTGGGATTCTGTAGTCAAAGTGTTAGCCATGATTCATGAAGATGAACGTAATCCTGGGCGAGCTGGTGGTTTGGTGCACAAAATGGAGAGCTTTTCCTTTGTTTTAAATATGAAGTTAATGTTGAAAGTGTTCCATATTACAAATGAGTTGTCTCTTCTTTTTCAAAAAAAAAAGGCCAGAACATAGTTGAGGCCATGTCATTGCTTGTTGATGTGAAAGCACGCTTGATCAGTTTGAGAAATGAAGGCTGGGAGCAATTATTGGAAGAGGTCAAATCATTTTGTGTTGCAAAAGAAATTCCAATACCAAATATGGAAGAGGCAATACCAAGATGGGGCAGATCAAGGCGTGATGGCAACTTAATCACTCAAGAGCATCATTACCGTGTTGATACTTTCCTTGCTGCACTTGATGCTATAATCATGGAGAGGGATCATCGTTTCAATGAGGTATCATCTGAGTTGCTTATTTCATTTGCTTGTCTTGATCCAAGAGAGAACTTTTCTAGGTTTGATGTTGAAAAGATTGCTCGGATAACTGGGATCTATGATCAAGATTTCTCTACTCGTGATCATGATAATATAAGGGGCGAACTTGAGACATTCCTTGTTCATGTGAGTAGAGTTGATGATTTCAAATCTTGTCATGACCTTGGAAGCTTGGCTACAACATTTATTGCAAAAAAACAAACATATCCTTTTTCCATTGGTCTATCGCATCATTGAGTTAGCATTGATCCTACCTGTGGCAACATCTTCTGTTGAAAGAGCCTTCTCAGCTATGCACTTCATCAAGACAGATTTGTGGAACAAGATGGGTGATGAATGGCTCAATAACTTGTTAGTGTGCTACATTGAGAAAGGGATATTCAAGGAACTTGGTATTGATAAAGTTAAGAAGAGGTTTCAATCTATGAAAACCCGAAGAGTGAGCTTGCCAAAGAGCCCTCGATGCCATCGAAGTTCTTAGTCCTTTAGCACTAGTAAGTATTTTCTCATAATGTCCATTATTGATTGAGGGCTGCCATTATTTTATTGTTACTCGTTGAGATGCTAATTGATAATCATTCGATCTACAGGTTAATCCATTCTTGGTTATTTCATTATTTGTAATTTGCAAGGTATGGATCAACATCACTAATGAAAAACTAGTTTATTCTTCAAATTTGAGGTAACATCTTATGTTTCTACTCTACTTTTCATCGTCATGCGTGATTGTAGCATTTTTGCTATGATTTATGTGATTATAGTATGTGAATGTGATGCGTTGAGAGTATGATGTGTTTCCAGTTCATTTACTCATTGAAATCCCGCCCCACCTATATTTTTTCCTGCTCCGTCACTGATCTCTCGCCCTGCCATCTTTCCTAAAGTCCATGACCATGACATACGGTCATTGGTCGTTTTACCAAGTCTATACCAAGATGTCATTCGATTAACCTCTACAAATAACATCAGATGTGGATATTGTAGTTCATGGCTTCACGCACATCTACTCCCAAGTGTATGAAATCAGAAGTATAGTTAAATTATCTGTATTGCCTAAACTCTCATCGGAAGGAAATGTATTTCAAAAATTTTAAGCCACTAAATAAAATGAATGCTTGCGACCGTTAGAGCTATTGACAAAGTCATCATGATCTAAAATGTCCACCGTTCGGCCAAAAACATTCAAAACAAAATCAAAACCAAAAAACAAAAAGGCAAAAAAAAGAAAAGAAAAAGAAAACCGAGTCATAGCGGGCCTGATTGGTTGAAGATCAATTTTTGCCCGACCAAAACTATGACAAACTAAAACTTAGACTTGCCAAAATCAAGGTTGCCAAAGTTAGGGCAAAAGACATGCATGTATGCATTTGGTTGATTGTCAAAATCAAGGCTTGCCAAAATTCTCTTTTGTGTAGTTTAAAAACTTTCTAAAGACCTACCAAAACTTTGACCATAAATATTTGTGTGCTAATTTTTTTTGGCAATGAGCGAATTAATCTCTACATCTAAAAAAACGACATCCGGCGTGTGAAAAAACGCTCGCTCCTTCGCTCGCCCGGCGCACCTTCGCTCGCTCGCCCCGCGCGTGCAGTGGACCCAGACCCGCCCGCGCAAGCGCAATCACTGTAGCCCCACAGGGAAAGGAATGACCGCAGCAATCACCGCAACCCGTGCCTACCCTTCCTGGGCTCGCCCACGCTGCCGCACCCTCGTGCCTGCACCGGCACCTCGCCCCTCCCTCCTCCGACACCGCGGAGCACCCGTTGCAGATTCACGAGGAGCCGTGCCTGTCTCTCCTTCAACCTCCGAACGTCGTCGTGCCTCGTCTCCCGTGGACACCGCCACATCGATGCTGCCTCGTCGAAGGGTTCGCCTGCTCCTCTTCATCGATTGCCACGACACGCCGAAGCCCGCACCACCTGCAAGAACGGGAGACCACTAGTTGATCTCCCCGCGCCCGTCCTACTCGTGACGTCGTACCACATCGAAAGGGTCCGCCTGCTCCTAGCTCCTCTTCATCGACGGGCGCTCCACACGAAGTCCACACCGCCTCCTGCATGAACGGCAAACAATCAGTCGAGCCGAGCCCCCACGAAAGCGAACTAGACTGGCAGACGAAGGGCCAGCCATCGTTGCTGACAGTCGTGCTACTTGCGCCAGCGGGTGAAAGGTCTTGATGGCTAGAGGGGGGTGAATAGCCTATTAAAATTTTCTACAAAGACAAGCTAAACAAGTTTATCAATAAAACAAATAGCGAGATGCGAGTTTTGCTTAGCCTACGGGGTGTTTGCAAGCCACCTAACCAAATCACAATTCTAGTGTAGTTGCACTTAACCGCATAAGTCAAACCGAGAAGGAAACTACAACTAGCAAGCTACACAAGGAAACTACTCTAGCAAAGCTAACTCGCTAGCAAAGATAACTAAGAAATTAATACGAGAGAGAGTTGGGAGGGTATCACTGAGGGGCGAAGAATTGAGCCAACCAATCAATATAATCAAGAGATGAATACCAAGATAACCGAACACCGGGATCAATCAATCACAATATGAAAGTGATGACACGAAGATTTATCCCGAGGTTCACGTGCTTGCCGGCACGCTAGTCCCCGTTGTGTCCCTCTTCACCACGTGGTTCGGTGGCTAATCGGTCACACACCGAGCCTCTCAAAAGGCGCCACAAGAACCTACCAAATGGCAAAAGGTTGCAATGACACGAGCAATATACTAACATTGCCTTTGGCGCTTCGCCGAGGTAGGCACAAACCCCTCACAATCACCGGAGGTGGCCAAGAACAATCACCAACTCTTGCCAACGCCTCTAAACTGCTCCAAGCCATCTAGGTGGCGGCAACCACCAAGAGAAACAAGAATCCCGCAGCAAATCAACCACCAAGTGCTAACTAGATGCAATCTCACAATGCAAATGCACTTGGATCACTCAATCTCACTTAGAATATGCAAGGAAGCAAGAGAGATGAGTGGAAGGGGAGTTGCTTAGCTCAAAGTGCTCACAAGTATGTCAAAATATTCAAGAGTAAGAGCCTTGAGCCGGCCAACGAGTATATATAGACGTACCCCTTCGAATAGAGCCGTTAGAAACTTAAACAGCCGAAATCGGGCTGACCGGACGCGCTGGTCCAACTGACCGGACGCGCCGGTCGCCAAACGGCTAACACGTGAAACACTGACCGGACGCGCTGGTCCAAACGACCGGACGCGCTGGTCGCCCAACGGCTAACTGCGAAGCAACGACCGGACGCGCTCATCGCGCAGACCAGACGCGCTGGAGACGACCGGACGCGCTGGTCCCGAGAATGACCGGACGCGCTGAAGAAAATGACCGGATGCGACAGTGCCAACGTCCGGTTAGAGTCCAGTAAGCTCACTGAACGACCGGACGCGTCCGATCATCAGTGACCGGACGTGCCTCGCGTCCGATCATCGAACTGAAAAACGCGCAGACACTGAACACTGACCGGACGCGTCCGGTCATGCAAGGACCGCGTCTGGTTCAGCGTCCGGTTACCTCTATGACCTCCGTTCGCCTCCGTTTCTTTTCCGGACTTTCGGCGTAGTGGAAAATAGTCGTTTCAACTTCTCGAAAACGCCTGAATATACCTTTTTATAGTACGGCTATAAACTAGAGGCACTTAGGAGTTCAATAGCCGCGTCATTCCCCTCTTTATAGTACGGCTATCTATCCTATAATGTAACCACACCCACTAGGTGTCTTGGTTACTAAAACACAACCATTAAGCATATACCTTTGCCTTGATCACATAGGGTTGCGTCCAAATCTAAGTGTGGCCATCATGATCACCATGTCTATCTTGCCACCAAACTTGAAATGTACTAATCCTCATATGCTACATACAATTTAGGCATAGGATTAGTACTTAGGCATTATCACTAATTACCAACACCGGACTTTCAGCGGGGCGCTCTTGCGTAGGACCACGTCTCGGATCTCCTCCCTGAGCACCACGCGCTCGAACTGCGCCACTCAGCAGCGGGCCTCTGACCTCCGGTACTCCTCGGCGCCCGTCCTTCGAGGAGAAGATGGAGGTCAAGCGACGGCTAGAGCAGGTGCAGGTGGCGCTCGAGGGCACCACCGAGGACATGGACCTCATGGGCCGGCTCTTAGATGAGCTCGACCTGCTGCAGCGCCGCTCCCAGGAAGTCAACCTCGACATGGTGGACGTCAAGGCACAGAAGCTCATGCAAGAGCTCGGATTCATGCCTGAGGACGCTGGTGGAAAATGAGGATGTCTCTTGGCAAGATACTTCTTCAGGTATAAAAATTAACCTTTACATCAGGCATAATCCTTACAAAGTTACAATGTCAGGAATTGTGATGACTAGAAATGGAATTGCATTGTGGCAAATTGGTAGTGGATTCTGATATATTGTCATTGGGTTATTGATGGCAATTGCTTTTAATTTTACTAAATATTCTAAAAATAGTGTAAATCCGATTTTGTGCAGGACCCTGATTTGCTTTTGCTTGACAAGCCTACAAATCATGTCGATTTGGATACCATTGAGTGGCTGGAGAGCTATCTTAAGACACAGGATGTGCCAATGGTCACTATTATATCTCATGATAGGGCGTTTCTTGATCAGTTGTGTACAAAAATAGTGGTAACTGAATTTGGTGTGTCCAAGACATACCAGGGTAACTATTCAGAGTACATTCTATCGAAGGCAGTAGCAGTGCAGGCACAATATGCTGCGTGGTAGAAGCAGCAGGAGATTGAAGAAACAAAGGAGCTGATAAACAGACTTGGTGATGGAGTTAATGCTGGGCGTGCTTCCAGCAAGCAAAAGGTAACTACATGGATTGCTTATTGGAAGCTTGCAACAAATCATTGTGACCGAATTGTATTTTCAGCTGCTATTTCGTTTCATATATTTCCACACATTTTTTTTATGTGACTACTAACTTTTATCTCGTTTCAACAGAAATTGGAGAAGCTTGAAAAAGAAGAGTTGATTGATAAACGTTTTGAAAGGAAGCGGCTAAAGATCAGATTCCCTGATTATTGAAGAAGTGGGAGAACTGTGTTGACCATAAGCAATCTTCAATTTAGATTTGAGGATAAGGTCAGCATTGTCGTGAAAATGCCCATTTCTTCCAAGATTTTAGTTTTTGAATTTATATACAGTGATATTCTCTACATCAAATTTTTGCACATATCCTAATTGTTGTGATGTGTGTCCAGACTTTGTTCAGCAATGCTAATCTGCTAGTAGAGAGAGGTGAAAAGATAGCTATTATTGGGCCCAATGGTTGCGGAAAGAGCACACTGCTTAAAATTATTTTGGGGATGGAGAAGCCACAAGGTGGTAAGGTGTTTCTTGGGGACCATAATGTGTTGCCAAATTATTTTGAGCAGAATCAGGTAAATTGAGCTACTCTATTTGATACCTTCTCTTGCGGTTGTTTTAGATAGAATGTCGCCATCAGGGCACTTGGTTATTATAATCATGCTCTTACTGAATAAATACAGTAAAAGTTATCCTTTTTCTTTAAGATTAATGGGATATGATGCTTTATGCTGGACACTGTAGCAGAAGCTGCGGAAGATTGAACACTTAATGCAGGTTTTCAATATAGTTTTTACTTTTTAGTTTTTCACTCCTTGGTCGTATACAAGGTGAGTGCCTATGCACTTAAATCACTCTATGTATGGTCAACCTCAAGGTATGGGACTCTACTTTCTCATTCGTTTTAAACTTTTTTGGGTGCATGCATATAACATCAAGGTGAGAGGATACTGATAAAATATCATTATTCAGGCTCAAGGGAGCTGAAATGTTCTTATTCTTCTCTCTGTTCAGAATGGTGCCCAAAAATCTAGAGTGTCATCAAATACAATGCTCTGAGGTGGGTTCTTTCACCTTGGGGAGCATGTGGTCCTAACTCCTAAAGGCTTAGGTTGTGCACAAGTTGAAAATTTTAGGTAGAATGCACGGATTCAAATATTTGAGGAAAAAATACAGTGAACCATGTTGTGATGTTTATCTCCTGGTAATCTTGCAATCTGAATATTCAATTTTTAGTTCTGAATCTCTTATCCCGTTTTCAATTTTAAACAATGTAATATGTGCAATTTGATTTTTGCAGTACTCATACATGAAAATGTTAGCATGTTCATCTAAGCAAAGAGGATGAAACAGTAGGTACCCTTTTTGGTTCGTGTGTGCCACAGCTTGAGTTTGTACCGTTGCCATGACCGGCCAAGACACTCAGCAAGACAGCAACTGATCTGAGTGCAGTAGGCTTCTTCGTTGATATTTTTTTGCACGTTCAGATACTGCCACTGAATTTATCTGCCTTAAAAAAACATGGTCATTTGATATGATGTGGTTCAACATTTTTTTACATGTTAATCTAATGTTTCTCCTTAGAGATATCTCCAGGACGACCACTTTGCATATGTGGTTGAAAATTTTCTTTACATGTTAGCCTAATGTTTGCATATTCACAATTTGCAGATTCAATTGGTCCCCAGCAACAGCTTTGATTTTTAGAGATATGTCAAATATTTTTTTCCTATAGATTAAATCCATGAATAATTTAAACTAGCTTTTATCCATCAGCCGAAAATAATAGATATTGAAGATCATCATCCTATTTGCTATGCAGCATTGGGCTGCCAACAATGCTCCTGAATGAAGCTTTTGTCACATCAAATTATTTTAGAACTCAATGTAAACTTAAGTTATGGTACAGTTTAGCAACAAATGTAGAGGGCGCTGGATGGTTGATTGGTTGGAAAGCCAATACAAGCAGCGGCACCTGATGGAAGGATAGGTTGTGCAGGTTCTGCGGCAACGTAAAGAGTATACGTACTACGTTCAGTCTTGTGATGGCGCTGGGAGACTGAGCTTAATTGTCATCGAGAGCAGGTGTCTTGGTAGGTTCAGAAGGTTACTTTGTGATGTTAGAAATGACTTGAGGTGGCGACAATCATCACTATTGTTACTGATAATAATGAAAACATTGATATTTTTGTGCCTCTTGCAACGTGCGCATAAAAAATTGTACTGTCACATGAGAAACATTGCACTGAGGAAACCAAATGATACAAATGAATTGGAGATGCATATCGCGAAAGACCCGGGGTGGTGAGAACCCAAAACAACATCCACAGTGGCATAAGACATATAAAGACACTAGCACAAATTGAAGACCAAATATTATTTTGTTCTCGTTGCAACGCACGAGCATTTACGTATGACTACAAAATCTGGCCTGGCATGATTTTGGCTGGGCAAGAACAACCAATCAGGCCCAGCGGCACCGCGTCGAGCAGGTGCAGGTCGCTCGCCTCCGTCCTGACCCATCCCGCAAGGGCGCGAGGCCGCCCGATCCCCCGGGCCCATGGCGTCGTCGGAGATCGAGGCGATCGAGGACGCCGCCCCCGCCGCCACCACCGGCGGAGCGGGACCAGCCGTCGCAGAGGGGGCGGGGCAGGAGGGGGAGGAGGAGGCGCTCAAGGACGACGTGTACACGGGCGCGGCGTACGGGGACCTCGAGAAGCTGCACCGCCTCGTCGAGCGGGAGGGCCGCTCCGTCACGGTGCCCGACGCGCTCGGGTACCACGCGCTGCAGTGGGCCGCGCTCAACAACCGCGTCGCCGCCGCCCAGTACATTCTCGAGGTCGGTTCCCCATCCCCTCTCCTCGATGCCCGACGCCGGTAGTCTGTTGGGCTTATCTGCTCTGTTCATAATGGCGATCACTTGTTGGTAGTGACTAGTGACGATTTTGCGTGAGGAATGCGCGATGCGTTTGAATATCTTAACTGTATTTTGTGGCCCCTACAGCCTCGTGCTCGGATGAGAATTGCGCCGATGAGCTCGAGCTTATAGCCATGGCTTTACTGAGTTGTTGTCATTGGGAGTTTTCATCCTTAGTCTGTTCGAGATTCGAGCCTGCCTGTGGGCATTATGGTTGTTGACCTGGTGGGTAAGGTGGGCGGAACCATTTCTGTAACTGAGTGCAAGTTTTATGCTTGTTGCTTTGCTGTAGCTCGGGAGATGTTGGATGGTGTATACGATGTCCGCCTCAATATAGGACTGATGGAAGAGCTTGGGTTTTGGTTTCGCTAGATTTGAAGGCAAAATGAGCTTTCTCCTGCATATCTGCCTCAATAGAGGAAGAAGAAGCTGGAAGAAGATGTGGGAGAATGTTTGAAGCTCGGTGTCTGTAATGCTAGCTGATGCCGGGATGTCAGTCAAAAAACTGGGTGCTAGTCTGATTCGATCAGGCTTTCTTTTGGTTCTGTAATAACTCCTGTCTAAACTCTGTTAAACTCTGTTTGGCTCTTCTGTCAGAATCAGGGACTTTGGCTTAGATCAGTTCGTAAGTCTGTAGCCCTTTTATCCTCTGTTGCTGTCCCATCTTAGGAATGCGGTAACAACTGGTATTTCCGTTTCTTGGAATGGAAATGGGGTGTTCCCTCGCGTAAAAAAAAAATCCTTGAGTATTGTTTAAAGCTGAGCCTTCAATCTTATCTCCAAACAAATGGCATTTTCTGTCTTCATAGCTGACATAAGACATTCTCAAATTGAACCTGGATGCTTGGTTGGGTTGAAATAGTGGTCATCTTCAGGATGTTAAACAGGCCTGTCATAATTATTAGAAATGCTAGGTGTAGTTGTCCTTCTTAATCATATGTTTTTACTTCATTACAGCATTGCCTTTTTGTTTCCCTTCCTTTTGGGTTGGTTTTGGTGGATGATGATTCTGAGTTTTTAATTTGGACAGCATGGTGCCAATGTTAATGCTATAGACCACACAGGCCAAACAGCACTTCACTGGAGTGCTGTGCGTGGTCATGTTCAAGTTGCAGAATTACTTTTGAAAGAAGGAGCTAAGGTGGATGCCGCTGATTTATATGGATAACAGGTTTGTGGTTTGATTTTCTATTGCACCTGTGGCACTTCCCGTTATCATTGTATCTTTTATTTGTCTAGTATATTTTCATAATTTCCCCTGATTGCTCACTTCCTCTGATACAAAAACAGATGGAGTTTTATTTAGTTGCACACAGATTAAGAAATGCACCATTACCACTCCAGGCATTATAACTTCTTTCTGGCTGTAACAATGGTTTGGATCCAAGATGTATATATACAATGGATTTTTGTTCTGTTCTGCAAATTCTGCCATTCTTGCAATAGCACCAAGCATGTTATCAAGTATCCAATGAGTTATTAAGTGAAGAGTGGCAAAATTCATGTCACCATAATTAGTACAAGGGCAATTTTGGGAGAAGATGACTGTTTTACCTTACTTATGCATTGCGCTTTTGTCTAAACATTTACCTCTAATCCTTGTGCCCCCACTACTTTAGGTTCACTCCTTAATATACTATACTACTGTCTCCGTTCCAAAGTTTATGGTATATTATTATTCAAAAAGGTCATACACTGTAAAGTTTGGCATTCAATTACTCACGCATAAATAGATTCTTATTTGACATGGCTTTTATTAAGACATAGGCATTGGTTTTGTACTAACTGATAACTGTTGGAGTATGTATTAAGCCCATAAGGCTAAGGCCCATGAGGCCCATGTATGGAACCTATATAGCTACCCCTCTAGGGTTAGCCCTAAATGATATACAGCCAAAAGTTCCAACATGGTAATCAGAGCTTAGGTTAGGGTTAGGGTTCCAGCTGCCTCCAGCAGCCATGGCAGAGCCGCCGGCGCCGCCACCGCCTGGCCCGCCGCTGCCGCCCTTCTCCCTCTTCTCTACCTCCCTCCACCCCTCCTCCTCCCCTTCCTGCCATCAGCAGCTGGCGCCGCCGCCGTATTCGCCCGGTTTTGGCGCCGCCGCCGCTGGGGCTGCCACCATGCGCGCGCGGGAGGACGCCGGTCTGCAGGCCCGCGCGGCTGGGCCCGACGCCGGAGCCGCCGCAGCGACCCGAGCTGCCGCCGTCGCGAGCGCGCGGGAGGAGGACGCCGCCGCCGCCGCGGCCCGCGCTGCCGCCGTCGCGAGCGCGCGGGAGGCAGCTGCCGCCGCCGCCTCCAGGGAGATCGCCGCCGTCCTGACGGCGGCCGGCCTGCACGCGGAAGGGGCCGACCTGGCCCTCATGGCCGCGCACGCGGCCGCCGGTGCTGCCACCGCAGCCATTGGCCGCCGCGCCGCCTCCCTGACCGCCGATCCCGCCTCCCTGACCGCCGATCTGGCTGCGGAGGAGGCCTTCTCGGAGGAGATCGCCGCAGCAGCAGCCACCGCCACCGCAAGGGCCGCCCTCAGGGAGGAGGAGCCGCCCGCGGCCACGACTGGAGCGACCCTGCTCGCTGCGGCCCAGGCAGCCGCTGCTCGGGCAGCCCAGGCCGCCGACGCCGAAGTTGCTGCTGCCCGGGAGGCTGCAGCCGCCGCCATGGCGGCTACTGCAGCCCGCACTGCCGTCGCTCGGGCCCTCACAACCCCCGGTCTGGGGATGTACCAGGCCAGCCCACCTCCCGGAGCATCTGGATCCGCCTTCTCCAACGCCCTCACCGCTGCCCGGACCGCCCTCGTCGCCCGGCAGGCCCGCGTGCAGGCAGCAGCCGCCGCCTTGGAGCGCGAGCGTGAGGCGGCCGACGCCCTGGGACGCCAGGTTGCCGAGGCGGAGCACTTCCTTGGCGCTCCTGCCTCCCAAGACGCCGGAGACGTCTCCACTGGCTCGATGGCCCACCGCGTGCCCCACAACGCGGCCCTCTGGCACGACCCAGCCGATCCTGCGGTTGTGCAGCTCCACTATCAGGCCGGGGGCGTCCAGAACATCAAGCTCCTCGTCCCGGTCGTCCTCGAGCCCGCGTCGCCGTCCTACGCCCGCTGGCGGGACCTGATGCTGCTCACCCTCCGCCGCTACGCACTCGACGACCACGTCCTCACCGACACCTCGGTCGCGGTGCGGACCCCTGCGTGGCTGCGTCTCGACAGCATCGTCCTCTCCTGGATCGCAGGGACGATCTCCCTCGAACTCCACGACCTCGTCCGCCACACCACCGACGCCCGCCAGGCCTGGCTCGGCCTCGCGCAGCAGTTCCTGGGCAACGCTGAGGCCCGGGCCCTTCGGCTGGACGCAGCCTTCCGCAACTTCGTCCAGGGCGAGCTCTCTGTTGGTGAGTACTGTCGCCGGATGAAGGGCATGGCGGACTCCCTCGGCGACCTCGGCTGGCCCGTGGAGGACCGTTTCCTGGTCCTCAACGTCCTTCGCGGGCTCAGCGACCGCTACGCCACCCTCCGGTCGCTGATCACCAGGATGCGGCCGCTGCCGACCTTCCTGGAGATCCGCGACGACCTGGCCCTGGAGGAGCTCACTCAGGGTTTCCAGCCGGGCTCCACCGCCACTTCGGGGACCTCGACTGCACTGGCCGTCACTCAGCCGCGTCCCCCAGCTCCACAGCCGCCGTCTTCTCACGGCTCTCCCTCCCACGGGCCGAGCGGGGGTGGGGGAGGCCGTGGTGGTCGCCGTCGTCGGGGCGGTCGTGGTGGAGGTGGTCGCGGTGATGGTGGGGGCCGTGGGAGTAACACCACCACACCGCCACCACAGGGTGCCCCCTGGCCATCCTTCCACAACCCGTGGTCAGGGCGCATCTCCATGTGGCCGTTCCAGGCCCCCGGTGGTGACCCTCGCTCGTCGGCCTCCTCCCTACTCGCCGGTGCTCCTCCGGGGTTCCAGCCGGGGTCCCAGTGGACCACACCCTCTGGTTACGCTGCTTCTCCGCCTGGGCTCCCTCTGGCGTCTCCGTGGGCAGCACCTTCCGGATGGGACCAGGCGGCCCTGGCGCACTCCTTCAGCACCATGGGCCTGACCCCCCCTGTGCAGTGGGTCGCTGACTCCGGGGCCACCTACCACACCACTCCAAACCCCGGTATACTCTCTTCTGCTCATCCCCCTTCTTCCTCTCTTCCTTCGTCCATCATGGTGGCGAATGGTTCGTGCATTCCTGTCACATCTGTGGGTACTGCTGGTACTCATGGCTCCTTTCGTCTTCCTGATGTTCTTGTTGCCCCGTCCATGGTTCACAATCTCCTTTCTATTCGTCGGTTTACAGCTGACAATTCCTGTTCTATGGAGTTTGACTCTTCTGGTCTTACTGTGAAGGATTTGGCTTCCCGGCGTCCTCTGCTCCGATGTGACAGCACCGGGCCCCTTTACACGCTCTGCTTCCCGGCGTCGGCCTCTTCTTTACCGGCGTCACTTTTGTCAGCTGCCTTCGCCACCACCACTCCTTCCACTACCTGGCACCGGCGTCTCGGTCATCCTGGACGTGATGCCATGATGCAACTCAGTCGTAGTTCAGACATTCCTTGTACTCGAGCTCACGATGAGCCTTTGTGTCATGCGTGCCAAATGGGCCGACATGTTCGCCTTCCTTTTTCTAGTTCTTCTTCTCATGCGGCTCATTTTTTTGACCTTATCCATTGTGACCTATGGACATCTCCTGTAATCAGTATTTCTGGTTATAAATACTATCTTGTGGTGGTCGATGATTTTTCTCATTACTCTTGGACTTTCCCGCTTCGTTTGAAGTCGGATGCTTTCCCCACCATTCTTCACTTTTTCGCTTGGGTGTCCACTCAGTTCGGCCTCACCATTAAGGCTGTTCAGTGCGACAATGGCCGTGAGTTTGATAACTCCGCCTCGCGCGCTTTCTTCCTCGCTCATGGTGTCCAGCTGCGTATGTCTTGTCCGTACACCTCCTCTCAGAACGGCAAGGCTGAGCGCATGATCCGCACCACCAACGACACCATGCGCACCCTTCTCCTCCAGGCGTCTCTCCCTGCTCGCTTTTGGGCTGAGAGCCTTCACACCTCCACTTACCTTATTAATCGCCTCCCTTCCGCTGCCTGCCCAGCTCCCACCCCACACCACGCTCTTTTCGGTACCCCTCCTCGGTATGACCACCTCAGAGTCTTCGGGTGTGCGTGTTTCCCTAACACTGCAGCCACCACTCCTCACAAGCTGGCGCCCCGATCCACTCTCTGTGTCTTCCTTGGGTACTCCCCGGATCACAAGGGGTACCGCTGCTACGACCTCACCTCCCGTCGGGTCCTCATCTCTCGCCATGTGGTGTTTGATGAGTCTGTCTTCCCCTACTCCGCTGCCTCTCCTTCCCCATCCACCCCTGAGCCTGACGCTTCCTTCTTGTTTCCTGCTGACCAGGTGGTTGAGCCACCATTTCCGTTGTCTCCTGCAGGTCCCGTACTGCCGTCCCCTTCCCCGGGGCCGTGCCCTGCGTCGCCTCTCCCCGGCGACTCTCCTGGCCCTGCTCCCTCCTCGGGCCGGCTGGGATCACCGTCCGGCGCGACACCCGTCCCGGTGCCGGCCGCGGAGCCCCGTCCGTTGACCACGGCACCGCCACCGCCGGCCCCTGCGCCACCTGCGCGCTTTGCGCAGCCGGTGCGTGTCTACCAGCGTCGTGCCGCTGCGGGCCCTGCTTCGTCGGCACCGGCACCGCCACCGCCGTCCCCTGTACCACCTACTCGGTTTGCCCAACCGGTGCAGGTCTACCAGCGGCGTGCCCGTCCGGCGACACCTCCGTCTGCTCCAGGGACGCCTGCCTCGGCGGCC
Organism: Saccharum hybrid cultivar R570; assembly: GCA_038087645.1. Taxonomy (NCBI): domain Eukaryota; kingdom Viridiplantae; phylum Streptophyta; class Magnoliopsida; order Poales; family Poaceae; genus Saccharum; species Saccharum hybrid cultivar. The sequence continues at coordinate 3,330,710 of JAQSUU010000549.1, read as the reverse complement.
TCTTCTCCGCCGGCTACGCCGACTCCGCCGCCGCGGCCCCCGGCGGCCCGTGTTGAGCAGCCGGTGTACCACCCGCCGCTCCTCCACCGACACTCGCGTCATGTTCACCCCATGGTGACGCGACACGCGGCTGGTACCCTGCCGCACCGGGCTCTTGCGGCGATGTCCGGGGACTCCACAGTCTCTCCGGTGCCTTCTTCCGTCCGCGAGGCGCTATCGGATCCTCACTGGCGCCGTGCGATGGAAGAAGAGTACGCGGCTCTCCTCGCCAACCAGACCTGGGATCTGGTGCCCCGTCCGCCCGGCTCCAACGTCGTCACCGGCAAGTGGATCTGGACCCACAAGCGTCGGGCTGATGGCACTCTCGAGCGGTATAAGGCTCGATGGGTACTTCGAGGGTTCACTTAGAGGCCCGGCATCGACTACGATGAGACCTTCAGTCCAGTGGTGAAGCCAGCTACCGTTCGCACGGTTCTCTCACTGGCTCTCGAGCGCTCATGGCCAGTACATCAGCTGGATGTCAAGAATGCCTTCCTCCATGGCACTCTGACTGAGACGGTCTACTGCAGCCAGCCGGCAGGGTTTGTTGACTCTACTCGCCCTGACTTGGTCTGCCGCCTGAACAAGTCGCTCTATGGTCTCAAGCAGGCGCCCCGGGCTTGGTACTCTCGGTTTGCCTCCTACCTGCAGACACTTGGGTTCACGGAGGCTAAGTCTGACACCTCCCTGTTCATCTTCCACCATGGGGATGAGACTGCATACCTGCTCCTCTATGTCGATGACATTGTCCTCACAGCCTCCAGTAAGACTCTGCTCCAGAGTATCATTGCCTCTCTGCAGAGGGAATTTGCTATGAAGGATCTTGGAGTGCTCCATCACTTCCTCGGCGTCACTGTTGAGCCCCGACCTTCAGGCTTGTTCCTCCACCAGCGCCAGTTTGCTTGTGACATCCTGGAGCGAGCAGGCATGGCTGACTGCAAGCCCTGCACCACCCCGGTCGACACTCAGGGCAAGATGTCCGAGGCGGAGGGTCCGCTGCTTGGGCCCCAGGACTCCACCGCCTACCGGAGTCTTGCTGGCGCGCTCCAGTACCTCACTTTCACTCGGCCGGACATCACCTACGCCGTGCAGCAGCTGTGCCTCCACATGCATGCTCCGCGGGAACCTCACCTCGCCGCTATGAAGCGGCTTCTCCGGTACCTCCGCGGCACCATCGGCTACGGGCTGCTTCTCAGCAGGTCCTCCTCCGCCGACCTGGTGGTCTACACCGACGCTGACTGAGCGGGCTGCCCGGACACCCGCCGGTCCACCTCCGGCTACGCTGTCTTCCTCGGCAGCAACCTTGTCTCTTGGTCGTCCAAGCGACAGCCAGTGGTCTCTCGCTCCAGTACCGAGGCCGAGTACCGCGCCGTGGCTAACGGCGTGGCTGAGGCGGCTTGGCTCCGCCAGCTTCTGGCTGAGCTGCATCGCCCTCTCACCAGGAGCTCCCTCGTCTACTGCGACAACGTCAGCGCCGTCTACCTCTCCACCAACCCCGTCCAGCACCAGCGCACCAAGCATGTAGAGATCGACCTGCACTTCGTCCGCGACTTTGTGGCCATCGGCGCCGTCCGAGTCCTGCACGTCCCGACGACTTCGCAGTTTGCGGATATCTTCACCAAGGGCCTCCCTTCCTCGACCTTCTCCGAGTTTCGATCCAGTCTCAACGTCACCAGTGGCTAGTTGTGGCTGCGGGGGGGTTCGTGTGTGTGTGCTGTACTTCTTTGTACTTCTTTCTGGTCTAGTCTTGAAACTCCGCTGCGCCGGTAATTCAGACTGCGGGGGGGTGTTGGAGTATGTATTAAGCCCATAAGGCTAAGGCCCATGAGGCCCATGTATGGAACCTATATAGCTACCCCTCTAGGGTTAGCCCTAAATGATATACAGCCAAAAGTTCCAACAATAACATATTATGTGCTCTAGAAATAAAAACGGAGGGAGTAGCCTATTTGTAGTAGATGAAATAAAAGCTTCAGTGAAGTCTGTATAAGTAGCCTGTGGCTGGAGTTTTCTTATGGTTCCTTAATCAATCTACTGTTATATCACAGACCACACATGTTGCCGCACAGTATGGCCAGACAGCATTTCTTTGTCACATTGTTACAAAATGGAATGCTGATCATGATGTCCCTGATAACGATGGAAGAAGTCCTCTTCACTGGTTCGTGCTGTACATTTAATATGAACCTGGTGGTATAATGTATTTGTGCTCTTCTTAACATATTGTCTAAGCTCCTGCTCACGTATCTATATATATATTTGTGCCACTTGTAGGGCTGCATATAAGGGATTTGCAGATACCATACGTCTCCTCTTGTTTTTAGGTGCTTATAGGGCGCAGCAAGATAAAGAAGGTATGCATTGAATTATTTCAAAACCCTTCCTATCTTTAATGACAATCTCTCCAATCAATAGAGCCTTTTCTCCCACCAGCTTGTTGTTCATTTCCATTGTAAGTGCTTCCTTAGGTTGTACTCCTTTACATTGGGCTGCTATTCAGGGGAATTTGGAGTCCTGCACTGTGCTTGTTCAAGCAGGCAAAAAGGAGGATCTTACGGTTCAAGACAATACTGGCTTGACTCCAGCTCAACTTGCTGCTGATAAGAATCATCGACAAGTTGCATTTTTCCTAGTAAGTATTATTTACATTTTTTATTAATATGTACTTCGAGTAAATTTTTAGCATATCTGGATTCTGGAGTCCAACTATAAAGTTTTGGGGTTGGGGAGAGCCTAGTAGTGCTTTGTATCTTTAAAGCCTTGTTAATCTAAATAGCATGAAGCATACTGCTGCCTATTATTTTTATTTGCAGTGCAGCAGATTTTGCATGTGTTCTGTAACACCTCAAGTGTTTAGCTCCATAATTGCATTGCATTTGCATAAGCATAAGCATGCATCATGCATATTATTTTATGTGATGCAACAACTGTGATTGTTTTAGAAGTTTTATTTGGCTCACATCATGTGATACTTGATAGTTGGTGTGACAAAAAGGTAGAGTAGTCATTTATGTCCTACAACACCTTAGTTATACCTAGGGTAACTCTTGGAGCAAGGTTCATGTTGGCCAAAATTACTAAAATGCCCTCCAAGAGGTGGTTGACCACTCTTTGGACCCCTAGTGTGATCTGGTTTGACCAATTAAAAAGTCCAATTTAGAGATCTTGCATGGAGGAGCAACCTTAAGCAAAGTTGTAGAGAATTTCATGAGGAACAAAAGTTCTAATATGGCCATCTCATGAAAATGATCAGAACATGCTCAAAAATGGCCCACAAGTCAGTATTAGGGGCTGATTTGGGACTTAGCAAATTTAGCCAAGTGTGGAGCTGAAAACCGTTTCACTGTACCTCACTTTGGCAACTGGTAACTCCCAAACTAGGCCGAACCAGTCCTTGAGCCAATTGACAAAGTTGTTGTCCACACATAGCTCTATAACATTGTCAATATCACCATCACCTAGTTCTAAATGGTTTAGGAGATATGGTGCCTGGAAAAACGAGTTTCAGTCGGTTAGCTAACTGAAACTCGGTTTCAGTTTCTGGGTACCACACTTCAGGGCCCTGTATGTCACTAACTAAACCGAACCAGCTCATGAGGTCTTTTACAAACTTGTAGTGCTCACATAGGTCTACAACTTTGCTAATTGGAGGTGTCACTAATTCGAGCTCGTTTACAAGTTAATCAACGTCAAACTTTCGCTGTCAGGCCACCACGCCGGGCTTCATTCAGTCGACCGTCACCGACAGCGTCGCGTCGTGGCGCTCGGACAGAGCTCGGTGGCCGCGTGGCGCTCGCGCCCTGCCGTCGCCTCCACATCGCACGCATGCGTGCGGGCGTGAAGTTGGGGCCGCCACCTCAACCCCCACCACTCGCGCTCACCATTCCCTCCTCTACTTCCTCCTCCGCGCGCGGGCGGTGACCAGAGAAGCGGAACGGCGACCGCGTTCGAGCCTTTCTCCCAAACCGCAGCTCCATTCACCAAACCATCTAGACCACCGCACCACCGTGAGCCCCTCCACCTCCTCGCCCTCACCGAACCCTCGCTATCGCTTCAGGTGAGCTACACTGCGAAGGCGGCTCCACCGGGCCGCCATGTCAGCCGCCGTCGAGCTCGCACGTGGCCATGCCATTCGGGCCCCCCCTATCCTATCTCCTCCATGCTGTAGGTATAGTTAGGTATGCTGAAGCTCATAGGGTAGGCAAATTGAGCCGGGATGCCGGCGACTCGTCGGAGTTGGTCGAGCCGCGGCCGCACGCCGCCATGATCGCTGCCATCCTCTCTGGCCTCCATAATCCTAGCAATTGAGGGTACCCCTAGGTGCGCGAGGTTGAGGTGAACGCACTGGTACCGTAGCTTCGCCAGAGGCGCCGTCGTCGGCGAGCTAGAGCTCGCCGGAGTCGCGGCCGTCTCCTCCCCTCCGTCTCTCTCTCTGACCGGTGGGGCCACCTGGTCAGTCACGTACGCGCGCGGGTAGACTAATTTATACTTGCTCTAGCTCTGGTAAAAATTTGGGCAGTAGTGCTTAAGTGCTTTCCAAGTTATAATGCTATCTTGTTATTTTAGAAAATACTTAAATGAATTTTTGTAATTTTTCTACATGTGCAATGTTCATATAAAATTTTGGAGAATGTCTTGGTACCCTAGAGTGTCTAAGAAAATTAGGAAATCTGTTGTTTGACACTTTTTACTATGCTTTGTTATTTATACAAAAATTAGCCTTTTTGGCTTGTGAATTTTGTGTAGGAAGTTCCTGTGAATAAATTTAGTTCAAATTTTTACAGTAGCCTCTTTTTGGGTCAGAGAGTCTCCTGTAATTTTTGTAGAATTTTAGGAGCAGTTTACATATATGTTTGAAATTCCACTTAATTACTTAAGTAAATTAAGGAATGAGTTTAAATAAATATTCTAGGTGGGCACACCTTATTTTCTGGTGTTTTTGTGACCTTTGTGAACTGTAGTAGTATTAGTTTGGTCTTAGAGAATGTTTGCCACATCAATAAATATTTAATCTTTGCAATTTTAGGTTTTCTGGACAGCTGATAGTATTTCTAGGTTTGACTTTGGATAAAGGTGGTTGCTGGAAAACTTGTAAATACCAAAGTTATAGTAAAATTGATAAATTAGCTTGTGTCAAAATTTGGGAACATTTGGCTTAGTAGTTTGGGAGTTGTTGCTGTTTTAAGTGACGGTCCAGAATTGACTGCTCTCTGTTTAGAGAGGACAGATTCTGGAACTTGAGGAATTCGAAATGGAAAACTTAGGAATTAAGGGTTGAGGTCTGAAAATGATTTGTAGAGCATTTTATAAGTTTTCCAGATTGTCTTAGATCATATCTTTAGGAGTTGAGATTCTTCAGTTATGTTAGAATCTTTGAGCTGCTGTCCAGAATAACTTACTGTGGTAACCTAAGTAATATTACTCTTGTGTGTTAGGTGTTAGGGCCTTAACCGAAGAGAAACAACTATATCTTAGGTTGGGTAGATTAGGTAATTACTTCTCCGGAGAAGAGATTTGCACGTACTAATAAAGTAACTTGATTAGATTATTATTTTATTTCTAAAATGCATTTCATTCCGAGCATGTTGTACCTTTATGCATCCATGATAATTATTGTGCATTCATGCAATAGGTGTACCGGAGGGGGTAACTCTCCTCGAATTCGAGCCTGTGATTCCGGAGGAAGTCCAGGACCAGCCGGAGCAGCTAGAGGAACTAGCCGGCGACGAAGCTCCTGCCGAAGATCTACCTGAGTGTCCTGATCACCGGCCTTCGACCTTTCTGAAAGGCAAGCCCCGGTGCATGCTGAACCCACTGTTTTCTAAATTTAATCTTGAGTACTTTTACTTGTTTACTGCATTAAGTTGTAGGAGTTATATGAAAACACTTGTTGCATTATATCTGTCCTTGTCCAGATATCGTACTTAATCCTATATTAGGTTTAGGCACGTGTCAATGCCTAGCCCTGCTTAGTACGGTAGAAGTCGGGTGATTTCCGATCATCCGCGAGATGTAGGAAGGAGTCACGAGTGGCTTTATGGCTATCATGGATGGAACCATGCTTAAAAATGAAATTGAGACCGGGCGGGAGTTCGATAGTACAGCCGCAAGACACTTCACGTCTTGGGTGTGGAGCTATGCCCGTCTGAGTCGTTTAAGGACCGATTCGCTGTACGTCCTTGAGTCATGTTGAACGCAGTCTAACACTTAGTTGGCCGGATAAGCCGTTCCGACCGCGAAGCCGAGTAATGTGGTTCAGGCCGGGAATCGAATGGTAGGTTGCTTCTTGGAGGAGAGAAAGGATGTGCTTGGGGACATTGGCGTGAGACCAAGGGGGGGTTAGAGTCCCTATCACCTGGCAGAGTGTCGCCCTTGGGGTCGCGACATTATTCGGACCCGCGATTCCTGAATCATATGAAACGGTGGCCTGTGCGACCCTGGCAGGGGTCTGCACGGTGAGTGTTAGAAATACCCCTCCAGCTGGATAGGAATTCGATTCGAATCGCCGTCGCTCCCGGTTAGTGAGCACTTGACTTGAGCAGCGGCAACGTAGATCTCATTAAATAAACTGGTGGTTAAGGGAATGATACAATGTTGCCACAATTCATACCTGCTCTGGATATAATGATGATAATTGTTTGATTATAATCAAGTGCATGTTTAGTACAGGTGCTAAGATAGACGACAGGTAAATGCTAAAAATAACTGCTAGTACAGGCTATAAGAGTTTAAATTACTTATGCCTTTATGCAAAATGTTATGTCAGCTAGCCTCTTGTGTAAGCCTTGCATAATCCTTGGTGTCATCTTATTTCTGGTTTTCGACGGGTAAGTCTAGCTGAGTACATTCCAGTACTCAGGGTTTATTCCCTCCTGTTGCAGATGATATGCTCTATCAAGGCTTCTGCAAAACTTGTCTCCACCCTGCGGGTGAAGAAGACTAGATCACTTGGGCGTGATCATCTTTTATGTACTTTCCTCATGCTTTTGTGGGTTGTTGATCATCAAGACTGGCAGTAGTTAACAACTGGTGTGTGTTATGCTTCCGCTACTTTATAAACTTGGTTTGTAATAATTGTGACTCCGTGTGTGTAAACTTATTTCGGAACTACTTGTGAAATGTAACGTATGATGTTGTATGTTGAATGATGCGATCCTGGTTGTAAGCGAGTTGGTTTGAAATCCTTCGTGGTTTCGATTGACTACCGGGATTATATGGGCTCAAGTTCGAAAATTTGAGCGCTTCGGTGCTTGTTTTTGTACTTGTGCTCTTATAATTTGGTCGGTTCTGTTACAGCTGGTACCGGAGCATAATTCAACATTAAACACATCGTACGAGTATTTAAAAACAAAAGTATTTGATTATGAAAAAGGGTTAAAACACTAAAAATTATTTTTAGGTATGCCAGTGATCACATCCCTTGGCCCAAATAAGGACTCTTAGGTGGCTTATTATAAAGACTAACTTGGGGGCCTTGTTTGTTTTTTGTTTCGTCGTCCATACGGCGTGATATTGTATGGATGTCATCCACTTGGGTGGTAATGTATGGATCAATTGCCTCGACGCTCTGGTAAGTGTGAGTTGTGAGAGCATGATCGTCCAACCGGCGATCTAGGGGAGAGTAGTTTTGGTGACTTGCATACTTACATGTTTAAACCATGTAATTACGTAAGCACTTAATTGTGGGAACCTTTATATCGGGTAGCTTTGATACTGAAGTATATACATCTGGGGATGTGTATATGGAAAGTATTTAAATTACTGCTTTCTTGTGTGCATATATTGGGAAACTGTTGGGCTGAAATGAGGTTTTCTGCAGGTACGCTAACAGCGTAACGAGTAGACCGATAGTTTCGCTTATATGAGAGAACGTATGTATGCCACCGCCTAGCGTTAGAACTTTAGGTTTCTACTAAGGTGAGAGGGCGTACGGAACGTGCATGCATCATGTTTAATTATATCATACATATTATTTACTCCCTCCTTAAAAATTTCAGTACTCCCGACTAAAGTAAATTTCGTATCCCCTAAATGATCCTCACTTAAGTCGTATCTTGTTGCTTCAGATGGCACGTACCAAGAGGACCGCTCGCAAATCCACTGGGTGCAGGGCACCGCGTCACCAGCTCGCTCCACGTGAGCCCCGCCCTGAGCCTACTGAGGTGGAAAGGCTGAGGGCAGAGTTGGCTGAAGTGACTGCTGCCAGGAATGCAGCGCGTCAGCAACTGGAGCAAGTGATTCGTGATCGTGACCAGGAAACCCTTGCAGTCCAGAGATTGACAGTAGCAAACCGCAACTGTCAACGCATGCTGGTCCGTGTCATGAACCAGAGGGATGAAGCCTGGCACGAGGAGAACGTTCTGAGAGCTCGTCAGTTTGAGCTCGAGCAACAGTTGGAGAATGCTGAAGAATACAATGATAATCTTCATGAAGAAGTGCACCGCCTGAACAACGAGCTTAATCCCCTGCTGCCTCGAAACAACAACGTCGATGAGGACATGGGTTCGGAAATCGTTATGGCTGAAAATGATGATGAAGTGGAGGTCAACGGGCCCCAAGATGCGGAACCAGAAGAAGAAGAAGAAGAAGAAGATGAGGAGTTAGAGCCTGTTAGTGATGAGGACGGAGAGGAGATCCTTGACACCGACTCTGAGGACGATGCTTAGAGTAGTTATCACGTAGCTATGATGTTAGGATCGCCCTTTGTGCCCTCCCTGTGTTGGAGTGAGGCTTTGTAATAACTTGACTTTTCAGATGTAAGGTCGAACCCTATGTTCTTGGATGTTTAGTGGAACCTGTTAATTTCGATCGCAATTGGATGTCTTGTTGTGTGGCGTTCGATGATGGTGTCACGATTAGCACCCTTCGGTGCCGCGACGAAACCGAGGGCCTCCTATGGCACGCGACATAAGATTGTGCTGCTTGGCACGCGCTGGTATCGAGGTGGCTAGTCATGATCCACCATGGAGCTCTACCGCTGAGAAGTCTCTTTGTGATCAGTTTGAAGTAGCCTTTCTCAATCAACTAAACACTTTGAAATTGAATCCAAGTCCCGGGCAAAAGATCAAAAATCACGAAAATTTTAACGTAAACGGTTCAGTAACTGCTGTGCTCCTTGTGTGTGAGCCTTTATCAAAGTACATCTTGTTGGATTCTCTCGCATGATTACACCATTTGATCCGCTTGAAGGGATTGTGCGGTTGTGATGAAGTATTGTGTCATGAGTATTTGAGAAGTCTATTTCATGAAGTCAGTTTGACATATTTACAATAATTCATCTACAAATTTCCCACATCGTCAGTGCTCATTGGCTATGCATTTTGCAGATGTCGTACAATCTTCGTCGGGGTCGTGGCAATGAGGATGAGGAACAGCCACCCCCTCCGCCACCACCTACCCCGGCTGAGTTAATGCAGACCGTGGTTGAAGGGCAGCGCATGCTGGCAGATGCTATGCGCCAGCTTGCCAACCGGGAGGCTCGTCCTGGCCGCCAGGGCCCAGAACCCAATCAATACAGTGATTTCAAGGACTTTCTTGATACTAAGCCCCCGCTCTTTAAGTAGGCGGAGGAACCACTGCAAGCTGATGAGTGGTTGAATACTATTGAGCAAAAGTTTCGTCTGCTTCGCCTCACTGATGAGCTAAAGACTGAATATGCTTCTCACCAATTGCATGGTCCAGCGGGTATTTGGTGGAGCCACTATCGTTCCACACTGCCTGCAAATGTTCCGATTGCTTGGGACCAGTTTAAGGCCGCATTCCGTGGGAATTATATTCCTCCAGGTCTCATGGCTATCAAGCATACAGAATTCATGAGGCTGTCGCAGGGAAATAAAAGCTTGACCGAATATCTACAATCTTTCAACAACCTGGCAAGGTATGCCACCGAGTTTGTGGATACCGATTCCAAGAAAATTGCTAGCTTTAAAAGAGGCCTAGGCCCGAAGCTGATGAAGACTATGAGCACTAGCAAGTGCACTACTTTCAATGAATTTATCAGTGATGCTCTGACTCAAGAGAACAACAATGCTATCTATTCTGCCTCTAAGAGCCGCAAAAGGGCCATTGAGGCGAGTGCTTCACGGTCTCGAGCTCCAGCTGCCCCGAGGGCTCCTCCTCGCCCTCCTGCCACAAATGCTAAGTTCCGTCCTCCACAAAAGAAGGCGCCAGTGAAGACTGGGTTTCGTAAGGCATATACAGTGGCTCTGCCAAAAAGTAGTTCGAGCCAAGGCAGCTCCAGTGTTCCTCCTAGCAACATGCCTTGCTGGAACTGCAACAAGCCAGGCCATTGGTCTAGAAACTGCCCTTACCCTAAGAAGAATGTCAACCAAGGTGGCCGTCAAGGGCACGCCCATTATAACAGTATTGAGGAAATCCCATCTGGTGAGGTTGTCACTGCTGGTAAGTTCCTAGTTGACCAACATCCTGCAGTGGTACTTTTTGATTCGGGTGCTTCGCATTCCTTTATCAGTCCTAAGTTTGCATCAGAGTTTGCACACAAATTGCATACTGTTGAAGGTGGGGGTTATTGTATTAGCGCAGCAAGTGAGAATATTTCCACAGATAAAGTAGTGGGGAATCTTGAGCTTGAGATAGAAGGGCGAAAGTACTCGCTTGCCTTAGTGGTTTTGCCGGGCTTAGGCATCGATGTTATTTTGGGCATGAATTGGATGAGTCAGAATGGGGTACTCATTGATACATCCACTCGGGTAGTTATGCTCAGAGATCCTTCGGATCAAAAAGGTTTTCTGGTACAACTTCCCAGAAAAGTTGATTTGTCTAGGGAAGTTCATGCTGTGCAAGCAAAGGCGTTGACCGAAATTCCAGTAGTAAATGAGTTTCCAGACGTTTTTCCCGATGATTTGCCGGGGCTCCCTCCGGATCGGGATGTGGAGTTTAAAATTGAGTTGTTGCCTGGCACGGCGCCCATCTCTAGGAGACCCTATAGGATGCCTCCGAATGAACTAGCTGAACTTAAGGTGCAATTGAATGAACTTTTGAAGAAGGGGTTGATTCGTCCTAGTTCGTTGCTATGGGGATGTCCTGCTATCTTTGTAAAGAAGAAGGATCAGTCGTTACGGATGTGCGTAGATTATAGACCTCTCAATGCAGTCACTGTCAAAAATAAGTACCCTCTACCGCGCATCGACATCTTGTTCGATCAGTTGTCTAAAGCTAAAGTTTTCTCCAAGATCGATCTAAGATCTGGCTACCATCAAATTAAAATCCGCCCGGAAGATGTTCCAAAGACAGCCTTTTCTACCAGATACGGTCTTTATGAGTACCTTGTTATGTCTTTCGGCTTGATAAATGCCCCCGCACACTTCATGTACTTGATGAATTCGGTGTTTATGCCTGAATTGGACAAGTTTGTGGTGGTATTTATTGATGACATCTTGGTATATTCTGTGAATGAGGAGGATCACGCTGAACATCTGCGTATAGTCCTCACACGACTACGTGAACATCAACTTTATGCGAAGTTCAGTAAGTGCGAATTCTGGCTTCGTGAAGTACCTTTCCTTGGGCATGTGTTGTCCGATGGAGGAATTATGGTGGACCCCGCCAAGGTGCAGGAAGTACTGAACTGGAAGGCTCCTATCTCGGTTCATGAGGTCCGAAGTTTTCTTGGTTTGGCTGGCTATTATCGTCGCTTCATCCCGGATTTCTCCAAAATAGCCAAGCCAATGACTCGGTTGCTGCAGAAAGACACCAGGTTTGTCTGGACTCCTGAGTGTGATGCGGCTTTTCACCAACTGCGAACCCTCCTAACCTCAGCTCCGGTTTTGGCACAACCGGATATCGAGAAACCATTTGATGTTTATTGTGATGCCTCAGGCATAGGTTTGGGAGGTGTGTTGATGCAGGAAGGCCAAGTAATTGCATATACCTCTCGACAACTTCGGAAGCATGAGGCGAATTATCCAACGCATGACTTAGAACTCGCCGCAGTTGTTCATGCTTTGAAAGCCTGGCGACACTATCTGTTGGGCAATGTTTGCAATATCTACACAGACCACAAAAGTCTCAAATACATCTTCACCCAACCCGAGTTAAATATGCGTCAACGAAGATGGCTCGAGTTGATTAAGGATTATAACCTTCAAGTGCATTATCATCCTGGCAAGGCAAATGTGGTTGCGGATGCTTTAAGCCGTAAGTCTCATTGCCATTCCTTAGTTGAAACTGATTTTCATCGATCTCGCCTTCTACATCCAGCAGTCTTGTACAACATCACTGTCAGTTGTACTCTCAAAAGCAGAATTATTGAGCTCCAAAAGACTGACACTGGTATATTCCACATCAAACGTAAGATGAAAGAGCAAGAAACTACACAGTTCAGGGTAGATGAAGAGGGTGTACTATGGTTCAAGGATAGGTTAGTTGTGCCTAAGGACCGGGAGCTTCGAAATGATATTATGTCTGAAGCACACTCCTCTAAGTTGTCCATCCATCCTGGTAGCAATAAGATGTATTATGATTTGAAGCCATACTATTGGTGGACCAAGATGCGGAAAGAGATAGCTGCATATGTGGCTAGGTGTGACACCTGCTGTAGAGTTAAGGTTGTGCATATGAAAGCTGGGTTGCTTCAACCACTTTCTATCCCAGGTTGGAAATGGGAAGAGATAAGTATGGATTTCATTGTCGGTCTTCCTCCTACTGTCAAAAATCATAACTCCATCTGGGTAATTGTGGATCGTTTGACCAAATCAGCTCACTTCATTCCTGTTAGAGTGGACTATCGTCCCACTGACTATGCTGAGTTGTACTTCAATCAGATAGTCCGGCTTCATGGGATACCTCGTACTATCATATCTGACCGTGGTCCCCAGTTCACCGCTCGCTTTTGGGAGCACTTGCATCACCTTCTGGGAACCAAGTTAGTGAGAAGCTCTGCTTATCACCCTCAGACGTCTGGTCAGACGGAACGGGTTAACCAAATCTTGGAAGATCTGTTGCGGGCATGTGTAATATCATCCAAGGGTTCTTGGGAAAAATGGTTACCTCTAGCCGAGTTTTCGTATAATAATAGTTATCAAGAGAGTATTAAGATGGCTCCATTCGAAGCTTTGTACGGTCGTAAGTGTAGAACTCCACTAAACTGGGTAGAAGCTGGTGAAAGGAGATTTTATGGTATTACTTTTGTTGAGGAAGCTGAGGAACAAGTCCGTACCATCCAAAAACATATGGCTGCAGCCCAAGCTAGACAGAAAAGTTATGCTGATCGTCGTAGAAAACCACTCGAGTTCGAAGTTGGGGACTTCGTGTATCAGAAAGTTTCTCCAATGAAGATTGTCCAACGTTTTGGCGTTAAGCGGAAACTTGCGCCAAGATACGTGGGTCCTTTCCAAATCATAGGCAAGAGTGGAGCTGTTGCGTACAAAATCCAGTTACCTTCTGAAATGAGTGCCATATTCAACGTCTTCCATGTATCACAGCTCAAAAAGTGTCTTCGAGTTCCTGAGGAAAGAGTCCCTTTAGGAGATATCAGGCTGGAATCCGATCTAACTTACGAAGAAAAGCCAGTCCGCGTGATCGATACTCAGGAACGAGTGACTAGAAGCAAAGTGGTTAAATGGTATAAAGTAATGTGGAGTAATCAGGGTAGTGAAAGTGACGCTACATGGGAACGGGAAGACTATTTACGGGATGGTTATAACGAATTCTATGAAAAATGGTACGCTTTCCAAATCTCGGGACGAGATTTTTATAAGGGGGGAGGGCTGTAACACCTCAAGTGTTTAGCTCCATAATTGCATTGCATTTGCATAAGCATAAGCATGCATCATGCATATTATTTTATGTGATGCAACAACTGTGATTGTTTTAGAAGTTTTATTTGGCTCACATCATGTGATACTTGATAGTTGGTGTGACAAAAAGGTAGAGTAGTCATTTATGTCCTACAACACCTTAGTTATACCTAGGGTAACTCTTGGAGCAAGGTTCATGTTGGCCAAAATTACTAAAATGCCCTCCAAGAGGTGGTTGACCACTCTTTGGACCCCAGTGTGATCTGGTTTGACCAATTAAAAAGTCCAATTTAGAGATCTTGCATGGAGGAGCAACCTTAAGCAAAGTTGTAGAGAATTTCATGAGGAACAAAAGTTCTAATATGACCATCTCATGAAAATGATCAGAACATGCTCAAAAATGGCCCACAAGTCAGTATTAGGGGCTGATTTGGGACTTAGCAAATTTAGCTAAGTGTGGAGCTGAAAACCGTTTCACTGTACCTCACTTTGGCAACTGGTAACTCCCAAACTAGGCCGAACCAGTCCTTGAGCCAATTGACAAAGTTGTTGTCCACACATAGCTCTACAACATTGTCAATATCACCATCACCTAGTTCTAAATGGTTTAGGAGATATGGTGCCTGGAAAAACGAGTTTCAGTCGGTTAGCTAACTGAAACTCGGTTTCAGTTTCTGGGTACCACACTTCAGGGCCCTGTATGTCACTAACTAAACCGAACCAGCTCATGAGGTCTTTTACAAACTTGTAGTGCTCACATAGGTCTACAACTTTGCTAATTGGAGGTGTCGCTAATTCGAGCTCGTTTACAAGTTAATCAACGTCAAACTTTCGCTGTCAGGCCACCACGCCGGGCTTCATTCAGTCGACCGTCACCGACAGCGTCGCGTCGTGGCGCTCGGACAGAGCTCGGTGGCCGCGTGGCGCTCGCGCCCTGCCGTCGCCTCCACATCGCACGCATGCGCGCGGGCGTGAAGTTGGGGCCGCCACCTCAACCCCCACCACTCGCGCTCACCATTCCCTCCTCTACTTCCTCCTCCGCGCGCGGGCGGTGACCAGAGAAGCGGAACGGCGACCGCGTTCGAGCCTTTCTCCCAAACCGCAGCTCCATTCACCAAACCATCTAGACCACCGCACCACCGTGAGCCCCTCCACCTCCTCGCCCTCACCGAACCCTCGCTATCGCTTCAGGTGAGCTACACTGCGAAGGCGGCTCCACCGGGCCGCCATGTCAGCCGCCGTCGAGCTCGCACGTGGCCATGCCATTCGGGCCCCCCTATCCTATCTCCTCCATGCTGTAGGTATAGTTAGGTATGCTGAAGCTCATAGGGTAGGCAAATTGAGCCGGGATGCCGGCGACTCGTCGGAGTTGGTCGAGCCGCGGCCGCACGTCGCCATGACCGCTGCCATCCTCTCTGGCCGCCATAATCCTAGCAATTGAGGGTACCCCTAGGTGCGCGAGGTTGAGGTGAACGCACTGGTACCGTAGCTTCGCCGGAGGCGCCGTCGTCGGCGAGCTAGAGCTCGCCGGAGTCGCGGCCGTCTTCTCCCCTCCGTCTCTCTCTCTGACCGGTGGGGCCACCTGGTCAGTCACGTACGCGCGCGGGCGGGAGCCGTCGCAAGCCACGCGCGAGAGCGGGCCGCGCGCGCGAGTCATGGGCCGCGTCTTTCCCGGGCCGGCCCAGTAACGAATAAGATTTGTTTGATTTTTATTTATTCTATCACAGTTTTGGTTAAGTTTTGGAAAATGTAGACCTAGGGTTTTACTTGCTCAAAAATCATGAGATAAATTTTGTTAGGATCTACATGATGTGTAATATTTTAGAAAAATATGAGTTTGCTCTGTGATGTTTAGTTTTTGGGATATTTAAATAGGTCTTTGAAATGTGTTTTAAAGCACATGCAAACTTGTTTAAATTATATCTTGAGTTTCAGTGTTCCCAAAATTATGAAATTTGGTGGGTAGACTAATTTATACTTGCTCTAGCTCTGGTAAAAATTTGGGCAGTAGTGCTTAAGTGCTTTCCAAGTTATAATGCTATCTTGTTATTTTAGAAAATACTTAAATGAATTTTTGTAATTTTTCTACATGTGCAATGTTCATATAAAATTTTGGAGAATGTCTTGGTACCCTAGAGTGTCTAAGAAAATTAAGAAATCTGTTGTTTGACACTTTTTACTATGCTTTGTTATTTATACAAAAATTAGCCTTTTTGGCTTGTGAATTTTGTGTAGGAAGTTCCTGTGAATAAATTTAGTTCAAATTTTTACAGTAGCCTCTTTTTGGGTCAGAGAGTCTCCTGTAATTTTTGTAGAATTTTAGGAGCAGTTTACATATATGTTTGAAATTCCACTTAATTACTTAAGTAAATTAAGGAATGAGTTTAAATAAATATTCTAGGTGGGCACACCTTATTTTCTGGTGTTTTTGTGACCTTTGTGAACTGGTAGTAGTATTAGTTTGGTCTTAGAGAATGTTTGCCACATCAATAAATATTTAATCTTTGCAATTTTAGGTTTTCTGGACAGCTGATAGTATTTCTAGGTTTGACTTTGGATAAAGGTGGTTGCTGGAAAACTTGTAAATACCAAAGTTATAGTAAAATTGATAAATTAGCTTGTGTCAAAATTTGGGAACATTTGGCTTAGTAGTTTGGGAGTTGTTGCTGTTTTAAGTGACGGTCCAGAATTGACTGCTCTCTGTTTAGAGAGGACAGATTCTGGAACTTGAGGAATTCGAAATGGAAAACTTAGGAATTAAGGGTTGAGGTCTGAAAATGATTTGTAGAGCATTTCATAAGTTTTCCAGATTGTCTTAGATCATATCTTTAGGAGTTGGGATTCTTCAGTTATGTTAGAATCTTTGAGCTGCTGTCCAGAATAACTTACTGTGGTAACCTAAGTAATATTACTCTTGTGTGTTAGGTGTTAGGGCCTTAACCGAAGAGGAACAACTATATCTTAGGTTGGGTAGATTAGGTAAGTACTTCTCCGGAGAAGAGATTTGCACGTACTAATAAAGTAACTTGATTAGATTATTATTTTATTTCTGAAATGCATTTCATTCCGAGCATGTTGCACCTTTATGCATCCATGATAATTATTGTGCATTCATGCAATAGGTGTACCGGAGGGGGTAACTCTCCTCGAATTCGAGCCTGTGATTCCGGAGGAAGTCCAGGACCAGCCGGAGCAGCTAGAGGAACCAGCCGGCGACGAAGCTCCTGCCGAAGATCTACCTGAGTGTCCTGATCACCGGCCTTCGACCTTTCTGAAAGGCAAGCCCCGGTGCATGCTGAACCCACTGTTTTCTAAATTTAATCTTGAGTACTTTTACTTGTTTACTGCATTAAGTTGTAGGAGTTATATGAAAACACTTGTTGCATTATACCTGTCCTTGTCCAGATATCGTACTTAATCCTATATTAGGTTTTAGGCACGTGTCAATGCCTAGCCCTGCTTAGTACGGTAGAAGTCGGGTGATTTTCGGTCATCCGCGAGATGTAGGAAGGAGTCACGAGTGGCTTTATGGCTATCATGGATGGAACCATGCTTAAAAATGAAATTGAGACCGGGCGGGAGTTCGATAGTACAGCCGCAAGACACTTCACGTCTTGGGTGTGGAGCTATGCCCGTCTGAGTCGTTTAAGGACCGATTCGCTGTACGTCCTTGAGTCATGTTGAACGCAGTCTAACACTTAGTTGGCCGGATAAGCCGTTCCGACCGCGAAGCCGAGTAATGTGGTTCAGGCCGGGAATCGAATGGTAGGTTGCTTCTTGGAGGAGAGAAAGGATATGCTTGGGGACATTGGCGTGAGACCAAGGGGGGTTAGAGTCCCTATCACCTGGCAGAGTGTCGCCCTTGGGGTCGTGACATTATTCGGACCCGCGATTCCTGAATCATATGAAACGGTGGCCTGTGCGACCCTGGCAGGGGTCTGCACGGTGAGTGTTAGAAATACCCCTCCAGCTGGATAGGAATTCGATTCGAATCGCCGTCGCTCCCGGTTAGTGAGCACTTGACTTGAGCAGCGGCAACGTAGATCTCATTAAATAAACTGGTGGTTAAGGGAATGATACAATGTTGCCACAATTCATACCTGCTCTGGATATAATGATGATAATTGTTTGATTATAATCAAGTGCATGTTTAGTACAGGTGCTAAGATAGACGACAGGTAAATGCTAAAAATAACTGCTAGTACAGGCTATAAGAGTTTAAATTACTTATGTCTTTATGCAAAATGTTATGTCAGCTAGCCTCTTGTGTAAGCCTTGCATAATCCTTGGTGTCATCTTATTTCTGGTTTTCAACGGGTAAGTCTAGCTGAGTACATTCCAGTACTCAGGGTTTATTCCCTCCTGTTGCAGATGATATGCTCTATCAAGGCTTCTGCAAAACTTGTCTCCACCCTGCGGGTGAAGAAGACTAGATCACTTGGGCGTGATCATCTTTTATGTACTTTCCTCATGCTTTTGTGGGTTGTTGATCATCAAGACTGGCAGTAGTTAACAACTGGTGTGTGTTATGCTTCCGCTACTTTATAAACTTGGTTTGTAATAATTGCGACTCCGTGTGTGTGTAAACTTATTTCGGAACTACTTGTGAAATGTAACGTATGATGTTGTATGTTGAATGATGCGATCCTGGTTGTAAGCGAGTTGGTTTGAAATCCTTCGTGGTTTCGATTGACTACCGGGATTATATGGGCTCAAGTTCGAAAATTTGAGCGCTTCGGTGCTTGTTTTTGTACTTGTGCTCTTATAATTTGGTCGGTTCTGTTACATGTTTTTCCTTGATACTTTAACTCACGTATAAGAAAATATTTTTCACACTTAGTACATTTAGCATGGTAAAGGTGATTAGATGGCATTACTATCTTTACATAAAAGATGTTCTTTTTTCAGAGTAAAAAAGTAAGAAAAAGGTACTGTCATTGACATGGAAGCAACAAAAGAGGAAACAGTTTCTTCTAAAATCCATTAGCGCTGAAAGTACTCATCTGCAGCTTTTGTGGTTTGTTATTAAATTTCTTTAATTTTTAATACCCTTTTTTGAAGGGCAGGCCTGGTGCAGTTGGTGAGTGCTAGCTCGCCGAGTCACCAGGTCCTGGGTTCGAAGCCGTCTCTCTGCAGAATTTCTGCGGGGGTAAGACTTTGCTTCGGTTATTCCCTTCCCCAGACCCCACTCGTGTGGAAGCCTCTGGCACTGGGTCTGCCCCCCTTTAATACCCTTTTTTGCATGTCTTCTGATCTGGACTATCTTGATTAGGGAGTTATAGTGGCCATTATTGACCTCTGATCCGGTCTATCTTGATTAGGGAGTTACAGTGGCCATTATTGACCTCAATACAAAATGTCTTATAGTGCAGTAGGGAAACTTAAGGACGGACTTGATCATCTGCTCTGTTTAATGCAGGGGAATGCTAGGAGAGTACATGAAAGAGGATGTGTTGGGAATGGTTATTTTGGGAAACTATTAAAAATCGGGCTTGCTCCTCTTCTTTGGTGTATCATTATAGCCTTAATTTTTGTATATATACATTCGATTATCTTAGGTATTATACTATTGTGATGTATTTCAGGGTTCAGACAATTTAATCTTCCATAGTGTGGCACTTAGTCTATTCCTACCATGCAGGAGACTATAACACAAAGATGACTGTATTTCTTGGGTTATTTTCATGGTTGGGAGTTCTCCTCGCAACTGCCGGACTGGTTATGTTTTATAGATGCAGCAGGTAGACATCTTATTATGATACAAGCAACAAAAGAAAAAAAAGAGAAGCAGAGAAATAAAGAAAGGCTTTGCAGATTTGCCTATAATAAAAGCTTTGATAAGAAACTGGAACTCTTGTGCATTATTCTTATGTATTGTGTAGACTAATCTTATGTTGAACCACATGCAGTTTGTAAAAGTAGAGGTTGATTTTTTTTTCATATTTATTTATTGCTAGAAGCTATCATTTTGTATTCTAGCTTAGCCTCATTTACTAGAATGCCATGCTATTTTGGTGAAGTCTCAGCCTCTCAGGGCTTTGAGGTAATGCCAATTTATTTAATGCTTCTCATTTTTTTATTGTGTGTCTATAAAAGGTCTGTTACTTAAATTTCAGTTTGTTCAATTCCGTCTATTTTCCTTCCAAATCTGTATATTCAACACCCAACACCCTGCTTCTTTCACTTCTTAGCTATGCATTTTGATCATTTTTTTTTCTGGAGTGACCATACTGTTTTTGTGCAGGAAAGATCCTGGTTACATCAGCAAGAATATAAGAGACTCACAAAATCAAAGAGATGATGTAAGCTTGAAAGATCTAGAAACCTACTATGACTTCCTGTTTATTTCTTTGTCTCCTGTTTCATTTTAAACTGCCACTTACAGAAAAATGAAATAATATCATAGACCAAAATGTGTAATGGTCTTTTGTTTTTGCTCCTCTAAGAACCTTTGTTGAAGATGGGTTTGGACAATCCTGAAGTCCTTGATGGTAATTGGTCTCAACTATGTATAACATGCAAAGTAAGTTTTTCTTTATTAAGTAATCTGTGTGGAGTTTCCCCTTGAATTGACATTTTTTTTTGAAGTGGCTGATTTGCCTAGTATTAATAGATTGTCAGGCCTGTACGTTCAAAACACTGCTCTACATGTGACCGCTGTGTTGAGCAATTCGATCATCACTGCCCTTGGGTATCAAATTGCATTGGAAAGGTACTATTTTCTTTTATATGTTGGACATCTTATTTGCAGTTGATATAGTAATGGTACAGGGTTAAAAAGCTAAATACGGATTCATTCTAAAAACTACACCTATAGACCCAAAGTAGGAGCTGAAGAGCAAGAAAAATCATTCTGCCTCTAGTCGATGAATAGCATCGTTCTCTTTTGTTTCCACATTTTGAATGCCAATGAAAAATTGTGAATTTCTTCAGTCTAAGCTACAATGGTTTGAAATTGCAGAGGAACAAATGGGAATTCTTTATGTTCCTTATCCTAGAAGTTTCTGCGATGATTATTACTGGTGTAGTGGCCATCATAAGTATGTTTACATTTTGCTGTTATACCAAGACTTTGATTGCATTGAGAAAACTTCATTTATTTTTTTTCTTGTTGCAGGAAGCGTAGGAGACCCAGCTTCTCCAGCATCATTTGGTGGATGGCTTGGCTATACAGCTATAAACCATTCCTGGGTGGTATCTTTTGTCATAATGGACCTCCTCCTTTTCTTTGGTGTTATAACTCTAACAGTAATTCAAGCATCACAGGTATGTACCAAGTTGATATTGACCTTTTTTTACTCTTGATTGGTGAAATATGCTAGAGTTCCCACTGAGGAACGATTCATCTCCTACCATCTCCAATGAACTGACTAGTTAGGCAGATTACATCTGACAACGCATCTATTATGCACCAGAACAGTATGGATCTAGTTACTAGGACATATTTTCTTTGATGAAAAACTAAATGGCATCAGCATTCTTCTTACCCATCTCTATAGCAAAATACGGATTCAGTATCCCTTTGGTGCCAAGTGCTAATGATACCTCTAAATTCTAATCAAATATTTGGCACAACCTGATTCTGTTGATGCCTCTGTGGCTCAGCCCATATTTATACATAAATGTTTATTTTTGTAGATTATTTCTGCACATGCATGATTCTTTGTCTTGGTTATCTGTTCAGTTGTACTAAAAATTATCACCTTATTGAGCTTCTGTCTGTTTGTGGAGATCCACTGCATCTGATATCAGGCACTATAGACTCTTAACTTTCTTTTCTTTCCTGTATCTTTAACCCACTTTTTCCCACCATCTGGTAATTTCTTGCTTTTCCTACCTTGCAGATATCCAGGAACATTACAACAAATGAGATGGCAAATGCCATGAGGTACAGTTACCTCAGGGGACCAAGTGGCAGATTCAGAAATCCATATGACCATGGGGTGCGCAAGAACTGTTCTGAGTTCTTGCTGAAGGGGTACCATGAGGATATTGAGAACACTGTACAGACATTGCAATCTGATGAGGAAATGGGACCGATTCAAATGAGAAGCCCAGTCGCACAGAATGGCGAGAGCGTTCCACCACATGTGAATGGCACTGACCATGGTTCCACCAATTCAAATGCCAACCCAAAATCCCATCGCCAAAGTTCGTCCAAGTGTTGCAAACAGAGTAAGAAATTTGATAGGATCCCTTCAGGCCTAGGGCTGGGCCTTTGGGCATAACAACCCCCTCTATCCGTTATACGCGGTCTCTTTCTTCCCTTGTGATTCGTTTTGAGGATGCAGATGAGTTTCTTTATATTTGTGCATACCTGTTGGACGCAAGGTTCAGTTTATCGGTAGCAAAAAAAATACCGGAGGTCACCGATAAACGGGTTTATCGGATTTATCGGAAAATTTCTCGGTCAAAAATAAAACAAAATAATACCTAATTTCACTAGAAAATTATATAAGTTATCTCTAAAGCATTTAACATCGAGAACTAACACATAATAGTATTGGTATAATAGAGTATCATATTTTTATGTAGGTGGACTAGTGAAAATTGAAATCTCAGTGATAAATAAATTTTATTGGACCTCAGCGATAAACAGGATTATCGGGTTTATTTATCGCCTGGTTGGACGACCAGTCAACCACAGTTGTTTGGGCTATTTCTTCCTGGGTGCTCGGTGATTTCTCTCTGGTTGCATACACGTGAAGGCTTCAGAAACATCTTCAGCTTGCTCCTATGATACACGATAGAAAAAAAAAATTGTCAACGACTTAAAGGCTTTGTTTTTGTTTTTCTTGGCTAAAGTACACCGGGGCACGATACTAACCATTCTGTAAGTACATGGCTGGGGGCTTTTCATATACTATCCCATTAGTGTAAATTGTACAGTAATCGAACATCGAACTCCATGGCATGATTGGTTTCTTTTCTCAACAATAATGTCTTTTCAGTTGATGGTACGGGGACAGCATTGTTCGTGAATCAGGGTACTACTAGGTTTGCGAGATGGGTCCCGAATCATATCCTATCCGATCCTGAACAGTGAGCACAGCGTTTGGTTAGCATGGCAAGTACTCCCTCCGTCCCGTTGAGAGTGTCGTTTTCCGTTTGTTTTATTCAAATTTTTTTTGCGAATAATAAAATAATTAAATCATTATTAAAGTATCTCTAATGATAAAATAAGTCACAATAAAATAAATAATATTTGTATAAAAATTTTGAATAAGACGAACGGTCAAACAAGATGGCACGGAGTCTAAAACGACACTTTCAATGAGACGGGGGAGTATGTGTCGTCCGTCACTAACCCGTCCCGTTTATTGCCTCCCATGAGCCAATCTCTGCATGTATGGAGTTAATCGTCAAGCCAAACCAACATGCTGTAATGTTCGGTTTGGCTGTAAATTGCAAATATATATATAGAATCTGCTATATGGAATTGTAATATTCTATAGCACATAAACACTGCATCTGCAGCTGGACCTAACGGCTAACGATGAAAGAAGTATGTACAAAATGCAAATGAGCCAAAGGCAGCAACAAAAAGTCTGCTAATCGTCGTCCAAACCAGAAGATCAGTGCCTTCCAGCATGCACACGACGGCACCATATATATGCCCATATACCCTGATTCAGCGGCATCACCCAGATTGGGTATGCATCATTCATTTCCTTCTTGGCGTCCTTACAGTTCATTCTTCGCAGTCTTGTTACTCCTCACGAAATTAAATACAATATGGCTTGTCTGCTTGACAGGGATACAAGGTGGACATGCTGCTTTTGTCAATTTACTTTCAATTATGAATACCGATGGACACACACAACAGAAATTCCACCTATAATATATGCTCTGCCCAATTCTATATTTCAGATCTATTTGGTATGGATGCCAGCCTCATACCATCTTTTGCATGATGAACCAAGCTTTTGTCGACCACCAACATTTTCTAAAGTACAAGGTTGATCAACAATGCAAGGTTGACGACAAACATCTGTACTTCCCCTTTATGGATCTGTAAATATAAGCAATTTATTGTGCCTGCACTCTGTATATGACCAGACCATCAACTACAGACCTCAAACCACCAGCATCGCTACTGGAGTATATGAAGGAAGCTTTGTGTGTTCTACCTACCAGGTTGTAAATATATATCGATGGAACCATATTATGTATGCAGATAACTGTGTTTGTACCATGTGTAACTTAACTGAATTCAATCTCAATAGAGTACACCCCTCGCCCGTTTGCCACTAGTCTCCAAAATACGATTCCTGCACCAAAAGCGGGCACCCGATAGTGTCACGTCACCCGCTAACCCATCAACCATTCGATCTGGCAAGCAAGCGAAATCGACCGTCGGATCAGCTTCTTCGCGGGTCTCTACTGCAAACTCGGGCCATCGCGAATGCTCGCGAGCCCGTGGACCGCGGACTCATCCCCTCCGCCTGCGACTGCTGCACTCGCGGCCATGCGCGGTGCGAGCGGCGCGGCGTTCCCGGCCATCCCGGCATTGGTGGGGGCCCTAGAGGCACCGGCGGTACCGCCCGCGCGAGCGAAAACCCCAGCGACCCCGGCCCGGTCCTGCGCGGGCGTGGCGGCTCTGGCCACCCTGGAGCCATCCGGGCAGGCGCAGGTACCGGTCCCGTCTCCCCGCCGCTGCCAGCGACCACGCCGGCCGCAATCGACGATTTCCCTAGCCGTCCGTCGAGCGTCGAGGAACAAGAATGCTGGCGAAAGGTCGGCGCAAGACACGGCGACCTTGCTCACCGCTCCACCCTCTGGGTGCTCTACCTCCCACGCCGCTGCGCCCGCAGCGCACCCTACCTTTCTGCCCCAGCGCCTTTTGTCTACCTGCGGGCTGCAGGCCGAGGAAATATACGCAACGCAGCCGTGGCTGCCGCCACCGTAGCTCGGCTTCCGTGGGTCGTGTTGTGAAGCAAGCCTGCATTGGCGCACGGCCGTGGCTGGGTTTGCACAACGCCTATCGACGTCAGTTCGCGGATGACCGGGTATGGTGCCAGTGCTAGCACGCTGCGTGCTTGACGAAATGCCATTTGTGGGATTGGCCACGCTGCCATAGCAAGCATGCACACCTGATAGATATGGACAGCGACGAGGAAAAGGAGAGCATTGACGCCAACTACCTCTTGTTGGACAACGACGATCCCTCTGAACAAGCATCTCTACAACACAGGTACACAAACAGCTGAACGAAAGAAATGCATCAGAGTTGCCAGCTCAATCACTTCCGTTACTTCAATTCCAACATGCATATGACAATAAGCTTCCTTGATTTACATGATATGGATTTGAGAAGCGGAAAATCAAAATTGTGGAATAAATGATGAATTTTTAGGCCAATCACACACAGATAAGGGGCTCATCGATAAAATCTGTTTTTTGATTGCATG
The DNA here is from genome assembly GCA_038087645.1 of Saccharum hybrid cultivar R570. Taxonomy (NCBI): domain Eukaryota; kingdom Viridiplantae; phylum Streptophyta; class Magnoliopsida; order Poales; family Poaceae; genus Saccharum; species Saccharum hybrid cultivar. Next base: position 3,305,503 of record JAQSUU010000549.1, on the reverse strand, counting down.
ATACTTTGCATATGTCAGTTTGTAAATTCCATTAACATCAATGTGTTATTATTCACTGAAAATTGTATTTTTATTATGAATTGTGCGACTGCTTGTCAATCAATTGTCAGACTGTCCAATGCATTAATCACATTAATCTTATTATAATTTCAAAGTACATGTTGCTTTCAAGTTACTTTTCTTTACTGTGTATATGCTGAGCTACCGCTTGCTTCACACCTCAAGTATATTCTTGGATCTTAATTGTTCCAACTGCATTTTTTGTAAAATCCTAATTTGGTCATTGCAGAGTGCTCCCTCCTAATTCTAATTTCATGACCCTGTCGGCCTCTCTGTTTCTTTATTGCACTTGCAGAATCTTGCATGTATTTTACAAGATAGAACTACAAGTGCAGTGCGAGCTTAGAAGCCTAATCCTGAGCTTATCCATAGTCTTAATTGTTGTGGAAGAGATATTTCATTCTGCTGCTCCTACATTTGATCCATTGTTACAAGTTCCATAAGAAGGGAACAGGTTGGTGATTAAACAACCTTTTCGAGAACTTCTCACAGTATGTGGTAATCACTTGATCTTTTGTCATGATTAAAACTCCATTGCTATTGCCCATTGATTGATTCCTTGTTTTTAGATGGTAATGGAAATTTCTCTGACACTTTATGATCTTGTATAGAGGAGACGCACTGAATATTTGAACTGTCATTATGCGGTGCATTAGCTCTCTAAAATGGAGAAAAATATTTGAGATTTGTCAAACAACCCATATTGTGTTAGTCGCTGGATTCGCACTCTTGGTAGTAGCTGAATCCTTACTCTCATCGAGAGAGGATGACACTAGGAGTTGGGACAATTTTCTGGTTTATTTCTCACACAAACTCATACAATGCCATGCCAACCTGAGGGGTTGGGGTTACATATTTATAGGCTGCTAGCCAGCCAAGCATATGCCAATATGCTAGTCTAAGATGCTAGTCTAAGATGCTAAAGTGCTGTCCTAGCTAAGATGCTGTCCTCTAGTCTAAGATGCTGTCCTCTAAGATGCTGTCCTCTAGTCTAAGATGCTGTCCTAAAAACAGAAAAACAGCCACAAGGACCATGTGAGCAGCACAGCCCCACAAAGAAGCACAGCCCCACAAAGACCAACCACACATGAGACTTATCCATCATTCTCCCCCTAAGTCTTGTGCGTCGTTTTGTGGGAGAGTTGAACCATCCCGGTCCTGGAGCAGAGCTCAAGGAACTTGATCCTCCCAAGGGGCTTGGTGAGCAGGTCCGCAAGCTGGTCCTTGGTGTTGATGTAGCTCGCCTTGATGCTTCCTTCCTCCAAACAGCCTCGGATGAAGTGGTACCTCACCCGGATGTGCTTGCTGCGTTCGTGGAACACGGGGTTCTTTGCTAGGGCCAGGGCGGACTTGCTGTCCACCCTGAGCTCCACCGCTCTAGTGTCTCTGCCAAGGAGATCACCAAGCAGTCGAGCGAGCCAGAGCGCCTGAGTCGAAGCGGTGGAGGCCGCTATGTACTCGGCCTCGCAGCTAGACAGGGCCACCACCTGCTGCTTGACCGACTGCCAGCTAACGAGGCACTTGCCGAGGAAGAAGAGGATCCCGCTCGTGCTCTTGCTGGTGTCGATGTCGCCGGCGTGGTCGCTGTCGCTGTACCCGACGAAGTGTGCCGCCCCAGGGCACCTCGGGTAGTAGAGGCCGTGGTTGAGAGTCCCCGCAACGTAGCGGATGATCCTCTTCACAGCCTGCTGGTGCTCCGTCGTCGGTCGCTGCATGAACCGACTAACGTAGCCGACGGAGAATGCCAAGTCCGGCCGTGTGTGGGCGAGGTAGCGAAGGCTCCCCACAAGACGCCGGTACTGCGTAGCGTCCACCTCCTCCGTCGTGCTGTCGCGGCTCAGCTTCAGCCTCTCCTCCATCGGAGTGAGGGCTGGGTTGCAGTCGGTGAGCCCCGCTAGCTCAACGATGCGCTTGGCGTAGGCGGTCTGTCGAAGCGTGATCCCGGAGTCATCCTGGTGCACCTCGATCCCCAGGTAGAAGGAGAGAGACCCCAGATCACTCATCTGGAAGGTGGCCTTCATCTCTTCCTTGAATGCCGCCACCTCCGCATCCTTGGTGTCGGTGATCACCAAGTCGTCGACGTAGACGCCTACCAGCAGGGCCTTTCCTCCGCTGCCCCGCCGGTAGATGGCCGCCTCGTGTGGGCTTTGCTCGAAGCCCATCCCCTTCAGCGTGGAATCCAGTTTGGCATTCCACGCCCTTGGTGCCTGCCGCAAGCCATAGAGGGCCTTGCGCAGGCGGAGCACCTTGCCCTCCTTGCCGGGAATCGCAAATCCCGGCGGCTGATGCACGTAGACCTCCTCCTTCAAGTCGCCGTTAAGGAACGCCGACTTGACATCCATGTGATGGACACGCCAGCCCTCCTGGGCAGCTAGCGCAAGGAGGAGTCGCACGGACTCCATCCGTGCAACGGGCGCGAAGGCGTCGTCGAAGTCGATTCCTTCTTGCTGGACGAAGCCGCGCGCCACCAGACGCGCCTTGTGCTTGATCACCTCTCCGGTCTCGTCCTTCTTGAGCTTGAAGACCCACTTGAGAGAGATGGCGTGGTGGCTGGCTGGAAGATCGGCCAGCTCCCACGTCTTGTTCCGCTCGACGGCGTCCATCTCCATCTGCATTGCGGCACGCCATGCCGCGTCCCTCTCCGCCTCGGCGAAGGAACGAGGCTCGCCATCGTCCTGTGCGAGGTGCAGCTCCGCCTCAAAGTCGTGTTGTGCCAGTCCAGGGACCGGCTGCTCGCCGAGGAGGTTGTCCACGGTACGGTAGCGCAGAGGCTCGCCGCCGTGGTAGGCGTCGATGCGATCCTCGTCGTTGGACAGCGGAGTGGCGAACTCCACTGTGCGCTGCTTGTCGTGGGCCGAAGCTGCCGGTGCCGAGCCTGAGGAGGTAGGGTCTAGTGTAGGAGAACGAGGCGTGGCCGGCGGTGCTGGTGGTGGACTCGCCGGAGCCTGTGGACTTGCCGGAGCTGGTGGTGGCGGTGGTGAAGGACTCGCCGGAGGTGGTGGCGAACGAGGTGGTGGGGTAGGCGAGCTCGGTGAGGACGAGCTGCTAGCTCCCCCCGCCTCCTTGAAGTGGACGTAGTCGACGACGAAATCGCTGGTTGTCAGAGTCGAGCCATCATCCACCATCTTGCCCCACGTCCAGCTTCGCCCCTCGTCGAACACGACGTCACGCGTGATGCGCACGCGTCGTGTCGCAGGGTCGAGGACGCGGTAGGCCTTGGAGCCCACCGCGTAGCCGATGAAGACCCCTGGCGTGCTCCGGTCGTCGAGCTTGTCGACGTGGTTGAGCTCCTTGACGAAGGCCAGGCAGCCGAAGACGCGAAGGTGGCTCACCGCGGGCTTGCGCCCGTGCCAGGCCTCGTATGGCGTCTTGTCGTCGAGGGCCTTGGTGGGGGAGCGGTTGAGCAAGTGAACGGCAGTCATCACCGCCTCACCCCAGTAGATCGCCGGCATCCCTCTCTGCTTGAGGAGGGCACGGGCGGTGGCCACCACCGTCTGGTTGCGGCGCTCGACGACGCCGTTCTGCTGCGGAGTGTACGGCGCGGAGAAGTGGCGGTGGATCCCCTCATCGGCGCAGTACGCCGCGAACTCGGCCGCCGTGAACTCGCCGCCGTTGTCCGTGCGTAGGACCCGAAGCTTGCGGCCGCACTCCGCCTCCGCAGCAGCTTGAAGACGCTTGATGGCGTCCGCCGCGGCTGCCTTGGCGTCGAGCAGGACAGCCCACATGTAGCGGGACATGTCGTCGACGAGGAGGAGGAAGTAGCGCCGGCCTCCAGGTGTAGCCGGTGTCACGGGGCCACAGAGGTCACTGTGTACGAGCTCCAGCTTCTCCTTGGCGCGGAAGCTTGCCTGGCGAGGGAAAGGGAGCCGCCGCAGCTTGGTGAGGACGCAGGTGTCGCAGAACTGCTCCACGTGGTCGACGTGCGGCATGCCCCGCACCATGTCCTTGCTGCCGAGCTGCCTTAGGGCCTCAAAGTTGAGGTGCCCAAAGCGCTCGTGCCACCTCCAAGCGTCGTCGTCGCGGCGGGCTGCAAGACAAAGAGGTTGCGCCACCTGTGCGTGAAGGACGTAGAGGCGGTTGCTCCTGTTGACCTTGACCAGGAGCCGGTGTCGATGATCCCAGATGCGCAGCACCCCGTGCTCGATCTCCACGCGCGATCCGCTCTCATCCAGCTGTCCCAAGCTGATGATGGAGTTCCTCAACGCGGGGATGTAGTAGACACCGGTGAGCAGCCTGTGCTCGCCAGTCTTGGCGACGAAGACGACAGAGCCGACGCCCTTGATCTCCACAGCGGAGGTGTCGCCGAACTTGACGGTGCCTCGAACGCTTGGGTCGAGCTCGGTGAAGAACTCCCGCCGCCCGGTCATGTGGTGGGTGGCACCGGTGTCAAGGCACCACCCGTCGGCCTTGTCGTTGCCGGAGTTGTCGTCGAGGAGGGCGTGTGCTTTTGGCTCGTCAAGGTGGAGGAGAGCCGTTGCGGCCGGTGCCGCTGGAGGTAGTTCGATGCTCGCATGAGCAATGAACAGAGCCGGCTGCTCCTCCTCCGCCTGCGCGACGTGGGCCTGGCCGCGTCGTGGCTGTCGACAATCCTTGGCCCAATGACCAAGCTTGCCGCAGTTGTAGCAAGGGTCGCCTCGTGCTGGCTTTTGCTTGCCAGCGGCGCCGCCCTGGGCGCCTCCACGATCATCACCCTCGGCACGTCCTCGCGCCCCTGCCTGGGCGTCTTTGCGCGGCTTGCCACGCTTGCCACGCTTGCGGCTGCCTGTCGTGGAAGAAGGCTCCCCCTTCTTCCTGTCACCTTGGCCGGCAGCCCACTGCTCCCGAGTGAGGAGGAGCTTCCCGCCAATGGTGACGGGTCCCGAGAGGCGCTGTGGCTCATCGCTGTCAACGACCTTGAGGCGGCCCAACGCCTCCTCGATCGTCATCGTGGAGAGGTCCAGCAGAGACTCGATTGAACGAGCCATCTGCTTGTACTTCTCGGGGACGCAGCGGAAGAGCTTCTCAACAGCTCTCTCCTCGCCGTAGGTGTCGTCGCCGAATTGCACCAACTTCTGCAACAGAGTGTTGAGACGGAGAGCAAAGTCATCAACGTCCTCACCTGGCTTGAAGGCCAGGTTCTCCCACTCCTTGCGAAGTGCCTGCAGTGTGGACTTGCGGGCGCGGTCGCTGCCGATGCGTGCTGCAGCGATGGCGTCCCAAGCCTCCTTGGCAGTCTGCTTGCTGGTAAGCGAAAACTGCATCTCGGGCGGGACTGCAGCAATGAGAGCATCCAGCGCCCGTCGATCTTGGTCGTAGTCGACGTCGCCGTACCGGACTGCATCCCACATATGCCGCACCTGGAGCTTCACCCTCATCACCGCAGCCTACTCAACATAGTTGGTCTTGGTGAGGGTAGGCCACCCGCCGCCGGGGCCGACGTCCCTGACGACAGCCTGGTACTCGTGGTGACCACGGTACCGAACCGGGGAGGGAGAGCCGCGCTGCCTGTGAAGGCCGCGCTCTCCGTCGACCCGTCCGCCGCCGCCATGCGCGCCTCCTCCAGGAGCGCCACCGCCGTGCGCGCCTCCTTCAGGAGCGCCGCCGGCGTGTCTGCGCCTGTCTGGGCTGCCGCCGCGCTCGTGGGCGTGCACGGCTGCCCACTGCGCCGCTCGCCCTCGCGATGCCTCCCTCTCCAGCAGCTCGAGGTCCGCGTCGGCGCTATCATCAGCAGCGATGGAGCTGCTGTTGCTGCCGCGTAGAACCTCGACCTCCGCTGCTGCTGCACGCGCTGCATCTGCCGCCGCCGCTGCTTCCACCTCCGCTCTAGCTGCTGCTAGCTCCGCTGCTGCCAGCCTCGATGCCCTTGCCGCTGCTGCAGCGGCGTCTGCTGCCGCTCGCTCGCGCTTCTCTGCCGCGGCGAGGTCGGCCTCCTGCCGACGCCGCGCGCTCGAGGCGACCGAGCCCTGAGACTGGCCTGCGGACATGGCGCGCTATCGAGGGGGCTGCTGTGTGGAGAGCAGGGGCAGCCGGAGCTGCTGCTGCTACCGGCTGCGGTTGGGGCTGCTGCGAGGCCGGGGAAGGAGAAGAGCAGGAGATGCTCAGGCTACAGGATAGTACGGCTCCGATACCACTTGTTAGTCGCTGGATTCGCACTCTTGGTAGTAGCTGAATCCTTACTCTCATCGAGAGAGGATGACACTAGGAGTTGGGACAATTTTCTGGTTTATTTCTCACACAAACTCATACAATGCCATGCCAACCTGAGGGGTTGGGGTTACATATTTATAGGCTGCTAGCCAGCCAAGCATATGCCAATATGCTAGTCTAAGATGCTAAAGTGCTGTCCTAGCTAAGATGCTGTCCTCTAGTCTAAGATGTTGTCCTCTAAGATGCTGTCCTCTAGTCTAAGATGCTGTCCTAAAAACAGAAAAACAGCCACAAGGACCATGTGAGCAGCACAGCCCCACAAAGAAGCACAGCCCCACAAAGACCAACCACACATGAGACTTATCCATCATATTGTAGCAAGATCAGATTTCAAGTGGTACAAGAGTCTCGCTGGTACATCAACCTCACTGTTATTCCTGAATCAAAGCATTCCAAAAATAGGCCAAAAAAATATCTCAATGTCATTTCTGAATGAGTATTTTGAGCTGCATACCTACCATATTGTAACTGTTCCACAGTTCTAATCTCAAGATCAACCTTTTTTTGCATGTTTTAGATTTTATTTGTACTATAGGACTGTAATAGTTCACTGCAGGAAAAAACTACAAGAGTTCTCTGGTAAAGCAAAATGTAACTTTTTGTGGCACAATATTATCTACTTTTTCTGTTGTATTTTTCTTGATTATATAAAATATATTGAACACAATTGTTACTGTATCTTTATATTTGAAACAAGTTTAGAGCCCTAGACGCAGTGGTCTGCTGTTGTCCAGAAAGATCCAATTACAAATGAGTTTGCTGCTTTGGTGGAGCACTTTGACCAAATTTCTGTATCTCCGATAATTTTTCTTACATATTTGGCTTTGTTCATATACATCTAAAATGTTTTTTTGGTACTGTAGTGAGGTTTACGTCAGGGGCTGATAGTATTGGAGTTTATATTTCAGCCCATGAGAATGTATGTTCTATCATATATTTTTGCTCCTATTGTGTATGTTTATCTGAATGTTTGATTTTGCAGGCAAGAGCTGACGATCAGGCCATCTACATAATCAAGCCTAGCCAGATTTTTGCTCCAGATCTAAGCAATTATTGCCAATCTAGATGATCTTATATTTGTCCTCTTATCCCCTGTACTTTAGTTACACATTCTCTGGATGTGGTAAGGGATAAGGCTATGCCTTTTCGCGCAAAAGATCTTATATTTTTCATATTTTCTGTGAATGATATAATTAATTCAAATGTATCCTCTACATAGTACTCTCTCTGATGTACTCGTTTCTCATATACAGATTATTGGAGATATAGAAAAAATCATGGCGACCGGGAAAGAGCCAAGCGATGAGTTCGATGTCAGTGACATCCATCATCGATCTAATGTCCTTTTTCCAACAATGTCATATTTACTAGATGCACATACTAACTGGTTCAGCTAACCCACCACAAGTTTTGCTGCACTCGAATTGACAAGTGCATTGTCGGCCACCATCCTTAAGCCTACTGCTGATTTCATAGGCTCCCGTGGGTGAGAGAGGAGTGTGGGAAACCAGAAGGCAAACAATCCCCATTCAAATCTACTCTTGATCTATTTAATTGGGTTTATAAGTCAGCCAGATTTCAGTTGTTTTAAACCATCGACATCCCCTTTGTTCTTAATTTACTTGACTAGATAATCAAATTTGAGCCCTGAAAATCACTACCAGAAGTTGCAAATCATCCGCCTCCCCTCTATTCTTAAACCACTCAGCTAGAGCATCTATTTAGCCATGAACAAAACTAGCAAGCACCAGCCACTAGTATAAAAAGTGAACAAAGGAAAAAAAAAAAAAAAAAAAAGAGGTGTGTGACACCATTGCTAACCTCTGTACTGCACAAGCAGCATTGTTCTATCATTTCCTCACAAATTGTCAAAAAAAATCGCTTTCTATTCAGGTTACGTAGCTGTTATGCATAGTATATTACCGAAAAGTGACAGCATAGGATAACCGGATCAGAGCTAGCACATACAAGCTGGCCCCTTCACCGAAGAGCGCGGCAACGCCGCGCGTCTTTCTAGTAGATATCTAAAACCAAACATTTGTGCTAATCATCACATCTCCACACAAAAGGATATACTGCATCACATCTCACATGCCAGATTGATTCCATTCAAAGACATCAGTCCAAAGTCTCTTACTATTCTACCACACGCTTAACTTAGAAAATAAATATTATCACAAGGACCAGCTACATATCAAAAATAATAGTCATAAATAAATATTATCATAAGGAAAAGCTACATCTCAAAGATAATAGGGTAGATTGCACGATTCCTTGTGATACCACCGACACCCCTAAGGTCAGAACCCCGCGCGTAGGCGTAACCATTGTCACCCCAATTAGGCCCATAAGAATTTTTTATTTTCTAATATTTTCTACCAAGTGAATCTGCACCATAGCCCACAAGTACTATAACATGTCCGCCGTAATCCTTAAATTCTTCAGCGACAGGCCAATGATCTGTTTCAATTAAGCCACCAGTGAATTTACATGCATAAGAAAAATGGTCCACAATCAACACGACTGGTTGCTTCGCAACCTTTGCCATCAGACCTCTCTCACCGTAAGAAGCTTGGACCCAGCCAGTTATGATCACATGCACCGGCTTCCCCTTTAACTTGCAAAACCTATGACTTAAAACAGTGTGTAGTGGATACGCCTCATCGAGAGGTAGCCCATGCCTCGTCACATGAATGAAGGCGTCCACCGAACGTCCACCCCGGCAGCCCCATCCGGTGACAACCTTTCCGTTCTTCTGCAACCTCCGAGCACCGTCAATAACGCTTTGTACAGAGAGATTAAGCAGCTCAACCCACACAATCTTGTGCACTCCTCCTTCAATAGGATGGGGCTGCCGGGGTGGGCGTTCGGTGAATGCCTTCATTCATATGATGAGGCATGGGCTACCTCTCGATGAGGCGTATCCACTACGCACTATTTTAAGTCATGGCTTTTGCAAGTTAAAGGGAAACTGGTGCGTACGATCATAACTAGCTAGGCCTAGGCTTCTTACGGTCAGAGAGGTCTGATGGCAAGGGTTACGAAGCAACCAGTCGTGGTGATTGTGGACCATTTTCCTCGTGCAGGTAAATTCACTGGTGGCTTAATTGAAGCAGATCGTTGATCTTCTGCTGAAGAATTTAAGGATTACGGCGAGCATGTTGTAGTGCTTGTGGGCTATGGTGTAGATTCACTTAGTAGAAAATATTAAAAAATAAAAAATTCTTATATGCCTAATTGGGGTGACAATGGTTACGCCTTCCTAAGGCGCGGGGGTTCTGACCTTATGAGTGTTGGTGGTATGATCTCCGGGGATGTTGACTGCTCCTTCCACTTCCCAGTCAACGAAGTCTGGGAGGTCGTCTTCTTCTTCGATATGTAACTGGGAGGTCGTCTTCTTCGATATGTAACTCCAAGAGCTCATCGCACTCGAACTGAGGGACAACTGCTCCTGCAATTGATGAATGAGCATACAAGTATCAATGTACAGTACACTACATCATTCTCTCATATCAATGTACAGTAGTACACAGTACCTTCGTCGGGCTCAGACGCTGGAGCCTCTTGGTCGTTGAGGAAGATGGCCATGGCAGATAGGGAGCTGACGGTAGATAAGGTCGCGAAAAGGGATTTACGGCGAGGGCGTGCTCCCTCCCCGCATGAAGCCGACGCGACGCTCGCCATCCACCGCCACTCGCCGACGATCGCGACGAGCATCCCGCTCCGCCGCTCGCCGTCGCCCCGGAGCAGAGATCCGGCGCTCGACGACGCCCGGAGCAGATCCAATGCCCGGCGAAACATGGACCTTCGGACCTTCCCTCCACTACACCTACACCCCCGCTCAGCCTGAGCGCCGCCCAAAAATATGCTCTAGGGTTTAAGGGCTACTGTAGCGCGCAGGATAAATAAATAAATAGTTAGCATATGTTCTCAGCCCAAGGCCCAAGCCATCGCCAAGTGAGGAGGGGAGTCCGGCACCGACCAGTCGTTCGGGCCTGCCTGGTGGGCCTATGGATCATTCATCTCCAAAGCGCAGCCAGCTGGGCCCCGCCGACCGAGGTGCGGTGCGCCACGCGCCGCGAAACCGCCTGCACCTTATATATCGGGCATGCACGCACGCACGCCGAAAGCTCGACGTCGCAACGACTTGCATTGGAACGTAGCGTAACGAACGAGCGAGCACGTAAGCGAAGTGGCTACCTGCTAGCTGTTCCCTTTGTGTAAACACGCACATGGTTACATTGGTGTCGTTTACGAGGCCAACACCCAACAGCTAACCTTCCGGTCCAAGGATTTTTGGTACGTGTGCCATTTTTGTTTATATATATACTAGTATACGTATGTATGTAGTAGGGGATATAGTCGTTTGGCGCGACGAGCTAACGGGCCGGAATGGTTTTATACTATACTTACTTGCTGCGAGATATAATGTTGACTGGCTACACGAAATTAGGTGCGGCTTTGTGTACATAATATAAAGATTAGTGAGCAGCCTCGCTCGCTCGATGGCTAGCCCTTGACTGTACCTACGTGCTTCCCTTAAATTTAATCTATCTATATGTAGATACTTTTCTCTAGCTAATCATTCGTGCAGTAGGTCATCTTTCTTTTCTTTTCCCTCCGGCGCCCGGCCCCTTCATCTCACGATTCCAGCGAGCTTCTAGGGCTCAGGATATTCATGGATGACCTTTACAAGTCGAAAACGTGAAACATGGCCACGTTCCTTGTTTTGGTAACACCCACGTTCCCAATTCAAAATATTTACGTTCTTTCCTTGTAACATACTCCCTCCGTCCCTAAATATCTGTCGTTCTCGCTTCCCGAGAAATGACTTTTATTAATTTTATATAAAAAAAATATATTAATATTTTTTATACACAATTGGCATCATTAGATAGATCTTTTAATCTAGTTTTTTAATAAATTTATTTGAAGATATATGAAAGCATCTAGGCCCCGGTGTTGGTTTCGGCAATTGATGACAACGCATTATTACCATGACTAACGTGTGTTTTGCAGACACAATGGTAAGTTAGGTCATGAAGTTGATAACTGTTTTGGGCACTATGATATTCATGTCCCTTGATGGAAATCGTTTCGGTTTTCAAATGATCAACGACAAGATTAAGGACGGTTAGTTCCGGATGTCAAGGTGTTGAGTTACATCCGGAATAGTCGTTAGGATCTTTGTTTCTTCCTTTGACCGTACTATAAAGGGGGGCATGAGCGAGTAGCTTGACCTAGGTGAGTCTTTTGTTTAGGTGTGGTGCACACTTGTCAAACTTAGCATTAGGTAGCTCTAGAAAAGCTCAAGGTTCAGTTGGAAGCAACTTGGTTCAAGTTGCGTCGCGTTTCGAAGTCGTTTGAGCAGTTTACCTTTGATCGGACGTGGTCTTTGTCATGACCAGACGCGTCCGGTCAGTACTAACAAGTCATTGCGTCGTTAACTGATTGACCGGACGTGGTCCCTGCGAGGACCGGACGCGGTGATCAGTCTAACACGTGTTCCAGAGGGTAAACAGTGTAATCAGACGCGACTGTGAAGTGATCGGACGCGTCCGGTCACGTTCCAGTAAGGTCCCAAGCTGACCTGACGCGTTTGATCATCTATGATCGGACGCGGTCGAGCGTCAGGTCAAAGTCCAGTAAGGCTCTTGCATGATCGGACGCGTCCGGTCATCTCTGACCGGCGCGTCCGGTCACTCAGCGCTGACTTTCGGTTTCCGACCGTTACACTCAATCGGCGCGTCCGGTCATGTCGACCAGCGCGTCCGGTCAGTACGAGTTTTGCTGATTTGGCAGGTAACGGTTGGATTTGTCTGAGGGGTGTATAAATACATTCTCTCCACCTCTTTTAGAGGTCTCTTGCTCATTTGTTTAGCTGAGAAACACCTTTGAAGTGCAAGGAAGTGCAAGAGCCCTAGTGAGGATAGTGATTTGAGAATCAAAGGCTGAGATTCCTCTCTGGTGACAAGAGTGTAGCAGGTGTGCACCCATCTTCTCATTAGGCTTGTTGTGGTCAAGTGAGAGTTCTAGCTTGTTACTCTTGGTGATCGCCATCACCTAGATGGTTTGGTGGTGATTGGGAGTTTGGTGATCATCCGACGAGCTTGTGGGTGACCTAACTCATGTTGTGAGCGGTTTTGGGTGATTCGCCGTGACGGAGTGTCGAAGAATCAACCCGTAGAGAGCACTTGATCCTTGCGCGGATCAAGGGGGAGCTACACCCTTGCGCGGATGTTCCAACGAGGACTAGTGGGGAGTGGCGACTCTCTGATACCTCGGCAAAACATCGCCGTGTTCCTAACCCTTACTTTCAAGCATTTACTTTCGTGCATTATTTTCATTGCTTGTTTACTTTCCTAGAATTGTCATGCTAGTCTAGGATTGGAACTTAGGGTGCAAAACTTTTTCCGGTAGAATCACAAGGAACACTAGTAGGCACTAGGGGTGAAGTTTGGCTTATAGGATTTAATTCTTGCAATTAATTTTTAGAAAAGCCTAATTCACCCCCCTCTTGGGCATCTTGATCCTTTCAATTGGTATCGGAGCCGTGTTGCTCTTTATTTAGGCTTCACCGCCTAGAGCAAGATATCTAATGGGGAAGGACCACCTCCCACTTTTGAGGGAGATGATTTTTCATATTGGAAATTTTGTATAGAGGCGTACCTCGAAGCCATAGATGTTGGGTGCCTTAGAGCCGCAACCGAAGGGCTTCCCCCTATTAGGGATCCCGCCAACCCAAGTGGTGACGAGGAGAAGTACGACCGGTGGAATGCAAAGGCAAAAAATACACTCTACGAGGGCCTAGGCAAGGATATCTTCAATCGTGTGCGTAATGCCAAAAACGCTCATAAATTGTGGGAAAACCTTTGTGCTCTCTATGAGGGAACTAAGAGTGGGCGTGAGGAACGCTATCATATTGCTTTAAAGAAAATTAACTCTTTTGAGATGCTTCCCAAAGAAAGTGCTAATGAAATGTACACTCGATTGAATGTTTTTGTAGAAGATCTCAATGCTCTTAGACTCACTCAAATGAGTCAATCGGATGTTGCAAGGAGGATCTTGAGTGTTCTTCCCATTGAGAAGTATGGACACATTGTCACCGTACTTTACTAAAGTGATCTCTCCGCCGCAACACCGACTTAAGTATTGGGAAAGATCAATGCACATGAGATGTACATGCACATCACTCCGGAAGAGGGCTCATCATCTTCCAAGAAGAAAGACTTGGCCTTCAAAGCTAGCCATGAAAAGAAAAAGAAGAAGGGTCAAGCCATGATGGTGCAAGAAAGCTCAAGCGAGAGTGATATTGATGATGCATCACTTGCACTCATGGTGAGAAAGACCACCAAGATGCTAAAGAAGCTCAACAAGAGTGGCATCAAGTTCGATGGCAAGAAGAAGAAATTCTTCACAAGTAGCAAAAGGAAGCCAATATCCGAGATGGATTGCTTCAATTGTGGTGAACTTGGCCACTTAGCACATCAATGCCCGAAGCCTCCAAAAGACAAGTACAAAAACAAGAACAAGGATAAGAAAGATGATTCAAGTGATGAAGAATATGAGAAAAAGAAGAACAAGCCATACAAAAAGAAAGATGGCAAGAGAAGAGAGTTCTACAAGAAGAAGAAGGGAGGCAAAGCTTACATTGTTGGTGATTGGCTCACCGACATTGAGTCATCATGTGAGTCCTCCGGTGATGAGAGCGACGATGAGAAAGAGAAGGTCGCCGCATTTGTGATTGGGCCATCATCATCTTCACCGGTATCCTCATCACCACCTTCACCGCCACCTTCACCATCATCTTTCACTACTCATCTATGCCTTATGGCTAAGGGTGAACGAAAGGTACAAAACAATGATAGTGATGATGATGATAGTGATAGTGATGATGAATATGATGCACCTTCTTATGATGAACATGTAAAATTGTTGAAAAAATATTCTAAAATCATAAGAAGAACTAGAAATGAAAATGATGAGCTTAAAAATGAAAATAAATCACTCTCATCTAAGCTTGAGAATGCACATAAGACTAGTGATGAGCTCAAAGATCAAAATAAAACTATGTCTTCTACTCTCAAGGAGCTCAAAACTTCTAACAAAAAGCTTAGAGATGAACATGATAAATTTGAGAAGAAGCATGGTGAACTCATCACTAGGCTCAACTTGCTAAAAGATGAATATACTACATTAAAAATCAACTATGATAGTCTTATCGTTGCTAATGAGCTTGCTCTTGAGACACATGATGCTACTAACCAAGTTGTTAAGATTGATATAGCTACATCATGTGATGATTTGATTATTGAGAACTTTGAGCAAGGCTCTAGCGGCAAAGGCAAGAGTGTGGTTGAGTCCGACAACTATGATGAGTATGTCAAGCTCAAGAGTGAAAATGAGATGCTCAAGAATGAGAACAAGAAGTTGATGGCTCTTGAAAAGCAAACATCAAATGAGTCACTTATTGAAGAGAATAAAAAGCTCAAGCAAAAAAAGAGCATCTCAAGACCGGTCTAAGTAAGTTCACAAGAGGCCAACATTTGTAAAGTGAGCTACTCATGAACACCGTCATAAAGATGGATAGAAGTGGCATTGGTTATTTGGTAAATCAAGAGAAGAAGGCTAAAGCTCAACAACAACAAAGCAAGTCGAAGCCTAAGCCAAAGAGATGTGTTGAGTGTGGACAAGAAGGTCACTTTGCTCATGAGTGCAAAAATCCACCACCACAACCCTTGCCCAAGCATGCTAGACCCTTTGCTTTCAATGCTCATTATATGCTTAGAAAAGATTTAAGTGAAAAGATGAAAGTCATGTTCTTGGGTCCCCCTAACAAAAATAGGCTAAAGAAAATATGGGTTGCCAAGTCACTAGTTGAGAAAGTCAAGGGTCCCTCTCAAGTTTGGATCCCTAAACAAAAGGCTTGATCTCTTGTGTATAGGTGAACTACAAGACCGGTGGATCTCATTGGGTAATTGATAGTGGTTGCACTCAACATATGATCGGTGATCCTCGTATGTTCACCTCACTTGAAGAGAATGGGGTATGTCAAGACAAGATCACATTTGGGGACAATTCTAAGAGCAAAGTCAAGGGTATAGGCAAGATTGCAATATCAAATGATCACTCTCTCTCAAATGTGCTCTATGTTGCTTCATTGAGTTTCAACTTGCTATCCGTTGGGCAACTTTGTGACCTTGGCTACCAATGCTTGTTCATTCCTAATGAAGTGGTAGTTACAAAGATAGATGACAAGCAAATGATTTTCAAAGGCTTTAGATACAACAATCTTTATCTTGTTGACTTCACCTCCGAAGATGCAAATTTGATGACATGTTTGTTCACTAAAACTACACTTGGATAGCTTTGGCATAGGAGGCTTGCTCATGTTGGAATGAACACTCTCAACAAGCTATTGAAGAAAGAATTAGTGAGAGGTTTGAAGGATGTAAAGTTTGAGAAGGACAAACCTTGTAGTGCATGTCAAGCCGGCAAACAAGTTGCAAACACTCATCCAACCAAAGCTTACATGTCAACATCAAGAGTGCTAGAACTTCTTCACATGGATTTATTTGGTCCTACAACTTACAAGAGTTTAGATGGAAATCTCTATTGCCTAGTGATTGTGGATGACTACTCAAGATACACTTGGACTTTCTTCCTTCATGATAAATCCGAAGTGGCAAATTGCTTCAAGAAGTTTGCAAAGAGAGCTTAAAATGAATTTGAAGTCAAGATAAAGAAGATTAGAAGTGACAATGGCAAAGAGTTTGACAACACAAACATTGAAGCTTATTGTGATGAAATTGGAATCAAGCATGAAGTTTCATCAACCTACACTCCTCAACAAAATGGTGTAGTTGAGAGAAAGAACCAGACCTTGATCACCCTTGCAAGAACAATGCTAGATGAGTACAACACACCGGAGAAATTATGGGCTGAGGCAATCAACACCGCATGCTATGTTTCAAATCGCCTCTTCCTACAAAAGTTTCTTGGCAAGACCCCCTATGAGTTGCTAAATGGGAAAAAGCCGGACGTCTCATTTTTTCGGGTGTTTGGTTGCAAATGCTACATCTACAAGAAGCGTCAATACCTAGGGAAGTTTCAAAGATGTTGTGATATTAGTTTTCTTATTGGTTACTCGTCAAAGTCCAAAGCATATAGAGTATTTAACCATGCCACCGGTTTGGTTGAAGAAACATATGATGTGGAATTTGATGAATCTAACAGCTCCCAAGGAGCAATTGAGAATTATGATGATATAGGTGATGAACCATTGAGGGAGGCAATAAAGAACATGCCGGTGGGAGACATCAAGCCTAAAGATGATGAAGACAGTGTACAAATTGTCAATCCACCATCTTCATCACATGTGCCTCAAAATGATGACAAGAGAGAGAGAGGGTTGAAAATGAAGATACTCATGTCTCTCATGCACAAGCCGAGGCACAAGCTCAAGATGTTGATGCTCCTCAACCCTCTCCTCAAGTGGTTGATAGAAGAAACTCACCTCTACTTCAAGCACATCCACAATATCTCATCATAGGGAGTCCTACAAAGGGTGTAATGACTCGATCTCAAAAGCTTACTTCTTTTGTTGAACATCACTCTTTTGTCTCTTGTCTTGAACCTAAGAATGTAGAAGAAGCTCTTCAAGATCCGGATTGGGTGAATACTATGCATGAAGAATTGAACAACTTCGCCCGCAATCAAGTTTGGACACTTGAGCATCCAAAAGGTGCAAGAGTCATTAGAACCAAGTGGGTGTTCCGCAACAAGCAAGATGATCAAGGCGTAGTAGTGAGGAACAAGGCAAGACTAGTTGCAAAGGGGTTCTCCCAAGTTGAAGGTCTTGATTTTGGAGAGACCTTTGCACCCGTTGCAAGACTTGAAGTCATTCGTATCCTTCTTGCATATGTATCACATCATAAAATGAAACTATATCAAATGGATGTGAAAAGTGTATTTTTAAATGGCTTCATAAATGAACTAGTCTATGTTGAACAACCTCCTGGGTTTGAAGACCCTAGATATCCTAATTATATTTATAGGTTGTCCAAGGCGCTATATGGGCTCAAGCATGTAACACCCCAGGTGTTTATCACTAATTAAGTGGTGGGTTTAAGATCAAACATGATAGATTAAGTGGAGATGACAATATCAAGGTCAACCTATGGAGATGAGCCTAACCTAAAGTGGATGTTGCATCATTGCTTTCCCTATAGGCCCCTATTCAAATTATATGCTTGGGTAGTGTTATTACAATATACTCATGTGTCTCGCCTTATTATCTATCTATATTGATCCCTGGAAAAGTTTCATGAAGTTTGGAATCAAAAAGTCACATGAAATGATAAGTTCCATTCCTATTGGAATCTGTCCCATTAAGTTAATGGAACTATAGATCATCAACCAAACCTTGAAAACTTGTCCAAATGACTCTAGCTAAACTCTACAAGACCTTAACTACACTTAGGACACTTAATGGAACAATGTTCATGTTGATCATTTTGCCTAATTATGCTTCTAATTGGTGGTTGACCATGTATGGACCCTGGAGCCTTGTGGTTTGACCATTTCAAAAGTGTGACCTAGAAGCTTTGCATGACTGTGCACCCTTTGACAAAGTTGTAGGGAATTTTATAAGGAACAAACTTTGTTTAAGAGTCAAGCCATGAAAATGTGTGGAATATGCTCAAACAGGGCCCACAAGTCAGTTTTAGGGCTGATTTCAGCACTTAGCCATTTTTAAGCCCTAATTCCAGTAACATCGACGTTGGCATCCCGCGTTCTCGTGATTTTGCTAACCAACATGATTTGACCCCTTAACAAAAGTTGGAGTTTATGTTATGGAGAACACTATGTAAAAAGTTGGGATCAATTTGACCAAGTTTGGCATTGCAAAATCCCAAAACCGAGCCCTACCTTAATATGTTGACACTGGTAATTTTGGGACTAATTATCTCCTAATCTACAGCTCTAATGACTATGACCCCTAAATAGGAAGTGTAGAGCTATTCATGGGCTTCAACTTTGTTTTTAGGCGCGAGACCCAAATCGGCCCTGAAGTGGCCCAAAAACGCGTCCCACCTTGCCCTCTTCGCCGCACGCCACGTGTCCGATGAAGTGCCGCACTGGACGACGCGCGTCCTGGACGTGTCCACCATGCGAGCCGAGCGCCCCCACCATGGCCGAGCGTCGCTGCCGCGTGCTCCTGCGCTGCTATCTCTCCTTCTCGCGCATGGGATGGCAGCGGGCACTTCTAGCACCCTCACTTGCCTCTCCTTTCCTCGCCTGAGCTCCCCCTCGCGATGTGCTGCTGCTGCTCGCGGCCACGAACGACGTCGCCGCCACGGCCTGCCATTGCCGGTGGCCGAGCTTCCTGTCCGCCGTCGTTGCGCCCCCATAGTTGGACACCAAACAAACTGAGCATACCACCATGTCCGCCTCACCTCCCTACCTCCCTCACGTGCATTCGTCGCGGCAACACCCAACCAGAGCCACCGCTGCCGCTCGCGGTCGCAGATGCCGCCATGGCCAGCCGAGCAGAGCTCCATGGCCGCCATCCGATCAGCTTTCCCATGCCTTCCCCATCTCGGTCGGGTACCGCTGCACCTCCACCGCCAACCACCGCCCTCGATGCGCCCTTTTCCCGCCATTTGTCGCCGCTGCAAACAGCCGCCGCCGGAGCTGCTCATGCGCTGCCACCGGTTGCCGTGGTCAGCGAGCCACAGTCCCTCTCTCGGTCATCCATGACCACCGACAGGGGTGCTCGAGCACGGGCATGGACGCGCGGCCCAGCGCTCGCCGTCGTTGGCTTTCCCCTGGCCGGAACAGGCGCCGCCGGTGAAGCGTCCCTGCCTCCTCTGTTTTTCCCCTCCGATCTCTCTCTCCTCTCTGTGACAGGTGGGGTCAGGTGGACAGTGGGCCCCGCATGACAGCGCCACGAGTGACCAAGTTGAGTAGACGTTCGGGTACACCTAGCGAATTAAGTAGGGTTCCAGTAATTCTGTTTTTGAATTTCAGAGAAATTGTAAATCTTCCAAAAATCATATCTCGTGCTAGGTAATTCCAAAAATAGTAAATGAGGACTTTTTGGAAACCTTGAGAAAAGATCTTTGCAGTGGAGTCATAATTTGTGAGGTGTTTGTAGAAGTTTTCTGATGTCTTTATTTAAGCTTTAAAAAGGTTCCAAAAATGATTATAAACTTGACCAGAGCAAGATCTGGAGTTTTAGAACTCCAAAAATAGTGATTATTGTTTTGTAAATTTTGTGATGACATGTACTTGCTAGTAAAAATATTAAACACACTAATTGTTCACTGTTTTCTTAAGGTTTTGATTTGACCTTGTTAAATAAGGAAATCTGCATCATATTGCTTGTCATTTTATATCTTGAGTTGTGTTGCTCCATTTGGTGTGAAATTTTTATGGTAGGCTTGTCATACTATGGATGTACTGTTGTATAAAGTTCATGGCCATTGCTTACTGTATGCTCAAGTTATTGAGTTAACTTGTTTATGGCTTACTAAATAGCTTATAAATAATATATAAATGATAAAATAGAAAATGTTGTTCCATTTCCTTAGTATGATGTTTCTCTATCATATCGATTCATAATATGGCCTTGTGTTCACAGAAAATATGGAGTTTTGGAATTAACTTGCTCTCACATGATTTATTGCTATAGCCATTTGTCTTTTTCATAGAGGTTGTTATACATGTCCAAATGGTTTCAAATTTGGATAGTAGACTTTTGGGAGCATGTGTAGGCCTCTGTAATTTTGGTAGAATTTATTATGCACTTTTGATATGTGTTCATAATTCCACCTAATTATCTAAATAAATTAAGAAAATGCATTAAAAGAAAGTATTTAGGAAAGGACACTATATTTTCTGGTGTTCATTAGTCATGTGTGACATGTTGGTAAAGTTAGTTTTGTCCAAGTATATGTTTGCCACATAAGTTAATAATTATTTCTTGCAAATGAGGTTTCTGGACAGATCTGGGAACTTAGCAAAGTTCTTTATGATAATGTGCTTTGTTGTAAAACTTGTCTATACAAAAGTTGTAGATAAATTATGTATCTAGCTTCTATTAAAATTTGGTGGCATTTTACCATGTGGTTTAGGAGTTATAGCTGTTGAAAGTTGGGTTACAGAATTGCTTGCTCTCTGTCTTGTTAGACCAGTTTCTGTGTTTGTGTAAATTCGACATGTTAAACTTTGGAATCATGCTGTGATGATTATAAATGAAATATATATAATTTCATAAGCTTTTCATAATGTCTTCTTGCCAGTCTTTTGGAGTTGTAGATCTCCAGTTACGATTAAATTACTTAGCTGCTGTTCTGATGTCCAGAAGGTAGCAATTTCTAGTTCTAGTACTTTGATTAACTTTGTCATGCTAATGTGTTGAAGTGTGACTCATACCTTTGAAAGTACTTGGGTTGGTACCTTAGGATCTTATAAGACTTGTGTCTTGATTTATGTGTTTGCAATCTTCTATGTTATGCCGTAGTGAGGATTAAGTTAATTAGCTCTAGGTGTTTAGGAGAACGTTGGTATGCTTGTTTGATTACTTTATTTATTGCACTTCTATGCATTCATACATATGCATTATTGCACCTCATTTAGGTACGCTAGCAGAAACGCATGAAGGATCTAAGGTGGAGCCAAACCCGAAGATGGAGTTGATGGATCTATCCCGAAGATAGAAGGACCGGACAAGTGATAGATTGGAAGATGCTCGCCAAGCGAACTCATCTGACATACTCTAACTTGAGTCGGATCCCAGGCAAGCCCCGGAGCATTATAAGCCTCCTATCTTCAAAGCAATTAATTCTATATATGATATAAGTATTGTTGCATTAAGTGATAGGAGTTGGTTGGAAACCCTTGCTGCATTATATCATTCCTTGTCCAGATATATGAATCCTTGAATCCTACATAGATTAGGATTGAGTAGATGCTTAGCCCTGCTCTAAGCGGTAGAAGTCAGGTGATTTCCTGTCACCTGCGAGATGTAGGGATATTCATATATGGCACGGTTGGCTATATTTGCTATCGTGGAATGGAACCATGTGTTAATAAAATGAAATGAGACCGGGCGGGATGACGATAGTGAAGCAACAAGGCATGGAGGTCTTGGGTGTGAATCTATCCCCGTCTGAGTCGTTTAAGGACCGATTCGCTGTACGTCCTTGAGTCATGTTGAACGCAGTCTAACACTTAGTTGGCCGGATAAGCCGTTCCGACCGCGAAGCCGAGTAATGTGGTTCAGGCCGGGAATCGAATGGTAGGTTGCTTCTTGGAGGAGAGAGGATGTGCTTGGGGACATTGGCGTGAGACCAAGGGGGGTTAGAGTCCCTATCACCTGGCAGAGTGTCGCCCTTGGGGTCGCGACATCATTCGGACCCGCGATTCCTGAATCATATGAAAAGGTGGCTTGTGCGACCCTGGCAGGGGCCTGCGCGGTGAGTGTTAGAAATATCCCTCCAGCTGGATAGGAATTCGATTCGAATCGCCGTCGCTCCCGGTTAGTGAGCACTTGACTTGAGCAGCGGCAACGTAGATTCAATTAAATTGAACGAATGGTTAATTGGATCACGATGAAAAGGTTGCCTCAATTTATACCTGCTATGGTTAATATTGTTTGCTCCTAATAAAGTGAGTGCTCTAGTACAGGTTCTAATATAGATGATAGGTTAATGATAAATAACTTGATGCTTAAGCATTAATGATTGATCATCTATATTAAGCTTTTATGCAAAATGTTGTCAAGCTAGCCCCACTTTATATCAGCCTTGCATGATCGTTGGTGTCACTTTATTTCTGGTTTCTGGCGGGTAAGTCTAGCTGAGTACCTTCTTGTACTCAGGGTTTTATCCCCACCTGTTGCAGGTTGTGATGTATCACGGCGACTGTAAGAGTTGGTTGGCTCCTGCCTTAGTGGCGGAGTGTGATCATGGGCATGATCCTTCTGAGCTACCTTATCTCTAATGCTTTTGTTGGAAGTCGACCATGATACTGGCATGTATTTGAAATAAGAATAATGTTAGTTTTAAATTACTTTGCTTCCGCTACTTTTGAACTTAAGTTGTAATAACTATGTTGAACTCCGATGTATATTGAATTACTTGTGAAATGGTTATAACATGTGACTTGTTATGTTGAATCACTACGATCTTGGCTTGTATGTTGGTTGGTTTGAATTCCCTCGTGATTTCATTGGACTACCGGAGTTATATGGGCTCAAGTGCGAGAATTTGATCATTTCAGTGATTGTTTTTGTACTTGTGCTCTTATAATTTGGATGGTTTTGTTACAAAGCAAGCCCCTAGAGCGTAGTATGAGCGCCTCCGGGACTTCCTCATTGAGAAGGGCTTCACTATTAGAAAGGTTGATACCACACTATTCACCAAAAAGCTTATTGAAGAGATCTTCATTTATCAAGTCTATGTTGATAATATCATCTTCGGGTCAACAAATAAAGACTATTGCAAAGAATTTGGTGAATTTATGTCGAAGGAGTTCGAGATGTCAATGATTGGTGAGCTAACATTCTTCCTTGGTTTTCAAGTCAAGCAAATAAGAGAAGGGATTTTCATCTCTCAAGAAAAGTATACCAAGGATCTTCTCAAAAGATTCAAAATGGAAGAGTGTAAGCCAATCAAGACCCCAATGTCATCTAATGGACATCTCGACCTAGATGAGGGAGGTAAACCAATTGATCAAACTCTTTACCATTCTATGATTGGTAGCTTGTTGTACCTTACCGCATCTAGGCCCGATATTGTAACACTTCAAGTGTTTAGTCCTTAATTGCATTGCATTTGCATGGCATAAACATAAGCATGCATCATTCATGTTTGTTATTTTATGTGATGCAACACATGTGATTATTCTAGGGTTTGTTTGATTTATTTCATGAAGTATTTGATAGTTGGTGTAACAAAAAGGTAAGGTAGCCAATCATGACCTACAACACCTTAGTTATACTTAGGGTAACATTTGGAACAAGTTTCATGTTGACCAAAATTACAAATTTGCCCTCCAAGAGAAGTTGACCACCATTTGACCCTAGAAGGCTCTAGTTTGACCAGTTAAAAAGTCTAATTTAGAGACCTTGCATGGAAGAGCACCCTTAAGTAAAGTTGTAGAGAATTTCATGAGGAACAAAAGTTCTAATATGGCCATCTCATGAAAATGACCAGAGCATGCTCAAAAATGGCCCACAAGTCAGCTTGAGTGGGAATCAACACTTAGAAAAATTCTAAGTCTGGAAATTGGACTTTTCAGTTTCACTGTACCTCACTTTAGCAACTTGTAACTCACAAACCAGGCCAAACCAGCCTTCGAGCCAATTGACAAAGTTGTTGTCCACACATAGCTCTACAACATTGTCAATATCACCATCACCTGGTTCTCAATAGTTTAGGAGATATAGTGTCAAGAAGTTAGGGTTTCAGTCGGCGTTGATCTCTGAAACTGCATTTCAGTTTCAAGGGGCACCACTTTGGAGCTCTGTAGTTTCAAATCTAGGCCGAACCAGCCCAAACTCCAATTGACAAACTTGTAGACCTCATGTAGCTCTACAAAATTGGTGTAATCATCTTCGACTAATTCGAACCGGTTTGGGAGATAATCATCGTGGAAGTCGCTCTGTCAGTCGAGCTCG
The DNA here is from genome assembly GCA_038087645.1 of Saccharum hybrid cultivar R570. NCBI lineage: Eukaryota > Viridiplantae > Streptophyta > Magnoliopsida > Poales > Poaceae > Saccharum > Saccharum hybrid cultivar. Next base: position 3,281,571 of record JAQSUU010000549.1, on the reverse strand, counting down.
ATGGCACCGTGCACCGCAATTCAGTTTCGTCAGAGGAGGGGGCGTGGCCGACCGGCCACAGGGCCTCGCCGACGCGTGGGCATGCGGTGGCGACCGTACGCCGGTCTTGGCCCCACCGGTCAGCCCACGGCGCCTTCAAGACCGCCACGACGCGTCAAGGCTGCCTCCATTCCCTCTCCCTCCCTCGTTCGGTTGCAAAGCAGAGACACCGAGCCGCCATTATCGCCCCCACTCCGGCGAGCTCGCGCGCACTCCCCACTGCACCGCCGCTCACCAGACCTCGCCAATCCCTCCGCCTCACCACCCTCCATCCCCTTGACCCACCGAAGCCCGCGATTTGACTCAAGGTGAGCCGCATTGCTTTCTTCCCCGTCTCCGAGAGGTCGCCGGAGCCCGCCATGGGACCTCACCGTGGTCGGGGTGCTTCGGGTCTCTCTCCATCTTCCCTTCCTAGCAAAATGGATCCGTCTAGCTTCGGTGAAGCTCGTACCGAGCCTAGACCGCACCGTACATCCTCACCGGCGACGGTGCGCCGCCACCGAACATCACCGGCCGCCGCTCGCAGTGACAAGCCCCTTCCACCCCATCCCCATCCATTCCACGAGCACCAATCGACGCACCGGGTGACGGAGAACACGAGGCGGTGTTCGATTGGCCGAGCGAGCTCTTCTCCGGCGAGCTCGAGCTCGTCGGAGCTCGCGGGCCTCCGCCTCCCCTATCTCCGGTCACTGACCGCGGGGGCCCACCCGTCAGTGTCGCGCGCGGGCGGGAGCGCTGAGCGGGCCGCGCGCGCGCGAGTGTGGGCCGAGTTTCCCGGGCCGGCCCAGTTCATCCGAAATGAAATTCATTTTTATTATTTTGTCACTGATTTTTGTACAAGTTGGAAAAATATATATCTAGGGTTTTAATGATCCAAAAATCATGAGATAAATTTTGTTAGGGTCTACATGACGTGTAGTATTTTAGAAAAATATAAATCTAGAATGTGATGTTTAATTTCTAGGAGAATTTAATAGATCCTTTAAATGTGTTTTGGAATGCAAGCAAATTTGTTAAATTTATAACTTGAGCTGTAGTGTTCCATAAATCATGAAATTTGGTGGGTAGGTTACTCTATTCTAGCCCTAGCTCTGGTAAAAATTTGGGCATCAGTGCTTAAGTAATTTCCAAGTTATAATGCTATCTTGTTATTCTAGGAAATACTTAAATGAATTTTTGTAATTTTTCTACATGTGCAATGTTCATATAAATTTTTGGAGAATGTCTTGGTACCCTAGAGTGTCCAAGAAAATTAAGAAATCTGTTGTTTGACACTTTTTACTATGCTTTGTTATTTATACAAAAATCAGCCTTTTGGGCTTGTGAATTTTGTTCAGAGAGTTTCTGTGAATAAAACTTGTCCAAATTTTTAATGTGGTCTCTTTTTGGGTCAGAGAGTCCCCTGTAATTTTTGTAGAATTTTAGGAGCAGTTTATATATATGTTTGAAATTTCACTTAATTACTTAAGTAAATTAAGAAATGGGTTTAAATAAATATTCTAGGTGGGCACACCTTACTTTCTGGTGTTCTTGTGACATTTGTGAACTTGTAGTAGTATTAGTTTGGTCTTAGAGAATGTTTGTCACATCAATAAATGTTTAACCTTTGTAATTTTAGGTTTTCTGGACAGCTAGTAGTAATTCTGAATTTGGCTTTGATAAAATTGGTTGCTAGAAAACTTGTAAATACCAAAGTTGGAATAAACTTGATGAACTAGCTTGTGTCAAAATTTGGAAGCATTTGGATTAGTAGTTTGAGAGTTACTGTTGTTTGAAGTGGCAGTTAAAAATCTGCTACTCTCTGTTTTGAGAGGACAGATTCTGGAACTTGTGAAGTTTAACATGGAAAACTTAGGAGTTTGGAGTTGAGGTCTGAAAATGAATTGTAGTGCATTTCTTAGGCTTTCCAGATTGTCTTAGATCATATCTTTTGGAATTGTAAATCTTCAGTTGTGATAAAAACAAGTAGCTGCTGTCCAGAATGCTTACTGTGGTGTTTTGCTGATTGATATGGTGTATTATTCTAAGACATGCTACTTTTGTAATTGTTAGGTGTTAGGGCCTTAACTGAGGATGAGCAGCTTTATCTTAGGTTAAGTAGATTAGGTGAGTACTTCTCTACTGGAGAAGAGATTTGCACATACTAATAAAATAACTTGAATAGAGTATTTTATTCTGAAATGCATTTCATTCCGAGCATGTTGCACCCATTTATGCATCCATTATATTTATTGTGCATTCATGCAATAGGTGCACCGGAGGGGGTGACACTCCTCGAATTCGAACAAGCGATACCGGAGGAGGTGCTGAGTCAACCGGAGGAAGTAGCAGAAGAACCCAACATCGGGGAAGCTCCGTCAGAAGATCTACCCGAGTGCCCTGACCACCGGCCCTCGACCTTTCTAAAAGGCAAGCCCCGGTGCATGCTGAACCTACTGATTTATAAATTAATCTTGAGTACTTTTAATTGTTTACTGCATTAAGTTGTAGGAGTTATATGAAAACACTTGTTGCATTATACCTGTCCTTGTCCAGATATCGTACTGAATCCTATATTAGGTGTAGGCACGTGTCAATGCTTAGCCCTGCCTAGTACGGTAGAAGTCGGGTGATTTCCGGTCATCCGCGAGATGTAGGAAGGAGTCACGAGTGGCTCTATGGCTATCGTGAATGGAACCATGCTTAAAAATGAAATTGAGACCAGGCGGGAGTTCGATAGTACAGCCGCAAGACACTTCACGTCTTGGGTGTGGAGCTATGCCCGTCTGAGTCGTTTAAGGACCGATTCGTTGTACGTCCTTGAGTCATGTTGAACGCAGTCTAACACTTAGTTGGCCGGATAACCCGTTCCGACCGCGAAGCCGAGTAATGTGGTTCAGGCTGGGAATCGAATGGTAGGTTGCTTCTTGGAGGAGAGAAAGGATGTGCTTGGGGACATTGGCGTGAGACCAAGGGGGGGTTAGAGTCCCTATCACCTGGCAGAGTGTCGCCCTTGGGGTCGCGACATTATTCGGACCCGCGATTCCTGAATCATATGAAACGGTGGCCTGTGCGACCCTGGCAGGGGTCTGCACGGTGAGTGTTAGAAATACCCCTCCAGCTGGATAGGAATTCGATTCGAATCGCCGTCGCTCCCGGTTAGTGAGCACTTGACTTGAGCAGCGGCAACGTAGAACTCATTAAATGAACTGGTGGTTAAGGGAATGATACAATGTGGCCATAATGATATACCTGCTATGGATTTAATAATCATGTTGTTTGATTATAATCAAGTGTATGTTTAGTACAGGTGCTAAGATAGATGACAGGTAAATGCTAAAAATAACTGCTAGTACAGGTGATAAGAGTTTCAATTACTTATGCCTTTATGCAAAATGTTATGTCAGCTAGCCTCTTGTGTAAGCCTTGCATAATCCTTGGTGTCATCTTATTCCTGGTTTTCGACGGGTAAGTCTAGCTGAGTACATTCCAGTACTCAGGGTTTATTCCCTCCTGTTGCAGATGACATGCTTTATCAGGGATTCTGCAAGACGTGTCTCCACCCTGCGGGTGATGATGACTAGATCACAAGGGCGTGATCGTCTTTATGTACTTTCCTCATGCTTTTGCGGGTTGTCGATCATCCAGACTGGCAGTATTTAAGTAACTAGTGTGTGTTATGCTTCCGCTACTTTCAAACTTGGTTTGTAATAATTGCTACTCCGTTTATGTAAACTTATTTCAGCACTACTTGTGAAATGTAACGTATGATGTTGTATGTTGAATGATGCGATCCTGGTTGTAAGCAGTTTGGTTTGAAATCCTTCGTGATTTCGATTGACTACCGGGATTATATGGGCTCAAGTTTGGAAATTTGAGCGCTTCGGTGCTTGTTTTCGAACTTGTGCTCTTATAATTTGGTCGGTTCTGTTACAGCTGGTACCGGAGCATAATTCAACATTAAACACATCTTACGAGTAATTAAAAACAAAAGTATTTGTTTGCGAAAAGGGTTAAACACTAAAAAATTATTTTTAGGTATGCCGGTGATCACATCCCTTAGCCCAAAATAAGGACTCTTAGGTGGCTTATTATAAAGACTAACTTGGGGGCCTTGTTTGTTTCTGTTTCGTCGTCCATACGGCGTGATATTGTATGGATGCCATCCACTTGGGTGGTAATGTATGGATCAAGTGCCTCGACGCTCTGGTAAGTGTGAGTTGTGAGAGCATGATCGACCAACCGGCGATCTAGGGGAGAGTAGTTTTGGTGACTTGCATACTTACGTGTTTAAACCATGTAATTAGGTAAGCACTTAATTGTGGGAACCTTATTGTCGGGTAGCTTTGATACTGAAGTATATACATCTGGGGATGTGTATATGGAAAGTATTTAATTTACTGCTTTCTTGTGTGCATATATTGGGAATTGTTGGGCTACAATGAAATTTTCTGCAGGTACACTAACAGCATAACGAGTAGACCGATAGTTTCGCTTATATGACAGAACGTATGTATGCCACCGCCTAGCGTTAAAACTTTAGGTTTCTACTAAGGTGAGAGGGCGTACGGAACGTGCATGCATCATGTTTAAATATATCATACATATCATTTACTCCCTCCTTAAAAATTTCTGTACTCCCGACTAAAGTAAATTTCGTATCCCCTAAATGATCCTCACTTTAAGTCGTATCTTATCTGTTGCTACAGATGGCACGTACCAAGAGGACCGCTCGTAAATCCACTAGGGGCAGGGCACCGCGTCACCAGCTCGCTCCACGTGAGCCCCGCCCCGAGCCGACTGAGGTGGAAAGGCTGAGGGCAGAGCTGGCAGAGGTGACTGCTGCTAGGGATGCAGCACGGCAACAACTGGAACAAGTGATTCATGATCGTGATCAAGAAACACTTGCAGTCCAGAGGTTGACAGTGGCAAATCGCAACTGTCAACGCATGTTGGTCCGTGTGATGGAACAGAGGGATGAAGCCTGGCACGAGGAGAATGTTCTGAGAGTTCGTCAGTTTGAGCTCGAGCAACAGTTGGAGAACGCTGAAGAATACAATGATAATCTTCATGAAGAAGTGCACCGCCTGAACAACGAGCTTAATCCCCTGCTGCCTCGAAACAACAACGTCGATGAGGACATGGGTTCGGGAATCTTCTTGGCTGAGAATGATGATGAAGTGGAGGTTGATGGACCACAGGATGCCCCACCTGTAGAAGCACCAGAGGAAGAGCCAGAAGAAGAAGACGAGGAGTTAGAGCCTGTCAGTGATGAGGACGGCGGGGAGATCCATGACACCGACTCGGAGGATGATGCTTAGAGTAGTCATCACGTGCCTTTAATGTTAGGATCGTCTTTTGTGCCCTCCCTGTGAAGGAGTGAGGCCTTGTAATAACTTGACTTTGGGATGTAAGGCTGAACCGTATGTTTCCTGAATGTAGTTTGAACTTGTTAATTTCGATCACAACTTGATGTCTTATTATGTTGCGTTCGATGATGGTGTCACGATTAGCACCCTTCGGTGCCGCGACGAAACCGAGGGCCTCCTATGGCGCGCGACATAAGGCTGTGCTGCTTGGCACGCGCAGGTATCGAGGTGGCTAGTCATGATCCACCGTGGAACTCTTCACTGAGAAGTCTCTTTGTGGTCAGTTTGAAGTAGCCTTTCACAGTCAACTAAAAATCTTGAGATGGAATCCAAGTACCGTGCAAAAGGTCGAAAATCACGTAGATAGCAACGTAAACGGTCCGGTAACCGTTGTGCTCCCTGTGAGTGAGCCTTTATCAACGAGCATCTTGTTGGATTACCAAGTATGATCTCGTCAAATGATGCGCTAGAATGGATTGTGCGGATGTGATGAATTATTGTGCCTTAATCATTATGAGAAATCTATTCATACAGTCACTTTGACATTTCGCAATAATTCATCTACAAAATTTCCCACATCGTCAGTGCTCATTGGCTATGCCTTTTGCAGATGTCGTACAATCTACGTCGGGGTCATGGAAATGAGGAGGAGGAACAGCCGCCCCCTCTGCCACCACCTACTCCGGCCGAGTTGATGCAGACAGTGGTCGAAGGGCAGCGCATGTTGGCGGATGCTATGCGCCAGCTGGCTAACCGAGAGGCTCGTCCTGGCCGCTAGGGCCCAGAGCCAAATCAGTACAGCGATTTCAAGGACTTTCTGGATACAAAGCCCCCGCTCTTCAAGGAAGCGGAAGAACCACTGCAGGCTGACGAGTGGTTGAATACCATTGAACAAAAGTTTCGTCTGCTACGCCTGACTGATGAGCTGAAAACTGAGTATGCTTCCCATCAGTTGCATGGTCCTGCGGGCATTTGGTGGAGCCACTATCGTTCCACACTGCCTGCCAATGTCCCGATTGCTTGGAATCAGTTTAAGGCGGCATTCCGGGGAAATTATATCCCTCCCGGTCTTATGGCAATCAAGCACACAGAGTTTATGAGGCTGTCGCAAGGAAACAAAAGCCTGACTGAATACTTGCAGTCCTTCAACAACCTGGCAAGGTATGCCACTGAGTTTGTGGATACCGATGCCAAAAAGATTGCTAGCTTCAAAAGGGGCCTCGGCCCAAAACTGATGAAAACAATGGGCACTAGCAAATGTACTACTTTCAATGATTTCATCAGCGATGCTTTGACCCAGGAGAACAACAATACTATTTATTCTGCCTCTAAGAGCCGTAAAAGGGCCCTTGAGGCAAGCGCTTCTCAGTCAAGGGCCTCAGCGACACCGAGGTCTTCCCCTCGCCCTCCTGCCACAAATGCTAAGTTCCGTCCTCCACAAAAGAAGGTGCCAATGAAAACTGGGTTTCGTAAGGCATATACAGTGGCTCTGCCAAAGAGTAATGCGGGCCAAGGCAGCTCCAGTGTTCCTCCTAGCAACATGCCTTGCTGGAACTGTAACAAGCCAGGCCATTGGTCCAGGAACTGTCCGTACCCGAAGAAAAATGTCAACCAAGGTAGTCGTCAGGGACACGCCCATTATAACAGCATTGAGGAAATTCCATCTGGTGAGGTGGTCACCACTGGTAAGTTTCTAGTTGACCAACACCCCGCAGTGGTACTTTTTGATTCAGGTGCTTCGCATTCCTTTATCAGTCCTAAGTTTGCATCTAAATTTGCACACAAGCTGCATACTGTTGAAGGTGTGGGTTATTGTATTAGTGCTGCAAGTGGGAATATTTCCACAAACAAAGTAGTGGGGAACCTTAAGTTTGATATAGAAGGGCGAAGTTATTCGCTTGCCCTATTGGTTTTACCTGGTTTAGACATAGATGTTATCTTGGGCATGAATTGGATGAGTCAGAACGGGGTACTCATTGACACATCCGCTCGGGTAGTTATGCTCAGAGATCCTACAGATCAAAAAGGTTTTCTAGTACAACTTTCCAGAAAGGTTGAATTGTCGGGGGAAATTCATGCTGTGCAAGCAAAGGCGTTGGCCGAAATTCCAGTAGTGAATGAGTTTCCGGACGTTTTTCCCGATGATTTGCCGGGACTCCCTCCGGATCGGGATGTGGAGTTTAAAATCGAGTTGTTGCCTGGCACCGCACCCATCTCTAGGAGACCCTATAGGATGCCTCCAAATGAACTAGCTCATCGCTGTGGGGATGTCCTGCTATCTTTGTAAAGAAGAAGGATCAGTCGTTGCGGATGTGCGTAGATTATGGACCTCTCAATGCAGTCACTGTCAAAAATAAGTACCCTCTACCGTGTATCGACATCTTGTTCGATCAGTTGTCTAAAGCTAAAGTTTTCTCCAAGATCGATCTAAGATCGGGCTACCATCAAATTAAAATTCGCCCGGAAGATGTTCCAAAGACAGCCTTTTCTACTAGATATGGTCTTTATGAGTATCTTGTTATGTCTTTCGGCTTGACAAATGCCCTCGCACACTTCATGTACTTGATGAATTCGGTGTTTATGTCTGAATTGGACAAGTTTGTGGTGGTATTTATTGATGACATCTTGGTATATTCTGTGAATGAGGAGGATCACGCTGAACATCTGCGTATAGTCCTCACAAGACTGCGTGAACATCAACTATATGCAAAGTTCAGTAAGTGTGAATTCTGGCTTCGTGAAGTACCTTTCCTTGGGCATGTGTTGTCCGATGGAGGAATTATGGTGGATCCCACTAAGGTACAAGAAGTATTGAATTGGAAGGCTCCTACTTCGGTTCACGAGGTCCGGAGTTTCCTTGGGTTGGCTGGCTATTATCGTCGCTTCATCCCGGATTTCTCAAAAATAGCCAAACCCATGACTCGATTGCTGCAAAAAGACACCAGGTTTGTCTGGACTCCTGAGTGTGATGTGGCTTTTCACCAACTGCGAACCCTCCTAACCTCGGCTCCGGTTTTGGCACAACCGAATATCGAGAAACCATTTGACGTTTATTGTGATGCCTCAGGCATAGGTTTGGGAGGCGTTTTGATGCAGGAAGGCCGAGTAATTGCATATACCTCGCGACAACTTTGGAAGCATGAGGTGAATTATCCAACGCATAACTTAGAACTGGCTGCAGTTGTTCATGCTTTGAAAGTATGGCGGCATTATCTGCTGGGAAATGTCTGCAATATCTACACCGATCATAAAAGCCTCAAATACATCTTCACCCAACCCGAGTTGAATATGCGTCAAAGAAGATGGCTCGAGTTGATTAAAGATTATAACCTTCAAGTGCACCATCATCCAGGAAAGGCAAATATAGTTGCGGATGCTTTAAGCCGTAAGTCTCATTGTCATTCCTTAGTTGAAACTGATTTTCATCGATCTCGCCTTCTACATCCAGCAGTCTTGTACAACATCACTGTCAGTTGTACTCTCAAAAGCAGAATTATTGAGCTCCAAAAGACTGACACTGGTATATTCCACATCAAGCGTAAGATGAAAGAGCAAGAAACTACACAGTTCAGGATAGATGAAGAGGGTGTACTATGGTTCAAGGATAGGTTAGTTGTGCCTAAGGACCGAGAGCTTCGAAATGATATTATGTCTGAAGCACACTCCTCTAAGTTGTCCATCCATCCTGGCAGCAATAAGATGTATTATGATTTAAAACCGCTTTATTGGTGGACCAAGATGCGGAAAGAGATAGCTGCATATGTTGCTAGATGTGACACCTGTTGCAGAGTTAAAGCTGTGCACATGAAAGCTGGGCTACTTCAGCCACTTTCCATTCCAGGCTGGAAATGGGAAGAGATAAGTATGGATTTCATTGTCGGACTTCCTCCTACTGTCAAAAATCATAACTCTATTTGGGTAATTGTTGATCGTTTGACCAAATCAGCTCACTTCATCCCAGTGAGAGTGGACTATCGTCCCACTGACTATGTTGAGTTGTACTTCAATCAGATAGTCCGGCTTCATGGGATACCTCGTACTATCATATCTGACCGTGGTCCCCAGTTCACTGCTCGCTTTTGGGAGCACTTGCATCACCTTCTGGGAACCAAGTTAGTGAGAAGCTCTGCTTATCACCCCCAGACATCGGGTCAGACAGAACGAGTTAACCAAATCTTGGAAGATCTGTTGCGAGCATGCGTCATTTCATCCAAGGGTTCTTGGAAAAAATGGTTACCTTTAGCCGAATTCTCGTACAATAACAGTTATCAAGAGAGTATTAAGATGGCTCCATTCGAAGCTTTGTACGGTCGTAGGTGTAGAACCCCACTAAATTGGATCGAATCTGGTGAGAGAAGATTTTATGGTATTGCTTTTGTTGAGGAAGCTGAGGAACAAGTCCGTACCATCCAAAAACATATGGCTGCAGCCCAAGCTAGGCAGAAAAGCTATGCGGATCGTCGTAGAAAACCACTCGAGTTTGAAGTTGGAGACTTCGTGTATTTGAAAGTTTCTCCAATGAAAAGTGTCCAACGTTTTGGTGTTAAGCGGAAACTTGTGCCAAGATACGTGGGTCCTTTTCAAATCATAGGCAAGAGTGGGTCTGTTGCGTACAAAATTCAGTTACCTCCAGAAATGAGTGCCATATTCAACGTCTTCCATGTATCTCAGCTTAAAAAGTGTCTTCGAGTTCCTGAGGAACAAGTTCCTTTAGGTGATATCAGGCTGGAATCCGACCTAACCTACGAAGAAAAGCCAGTCCGAGTGATCGATACTCAGGAACGAGTAACTAGAAGTAAAGTGGTTAAGTGGTACAAAGTGATGTGGAGTAATCAGGTAAGTGAGAGTGATGCTACGTGGGAACGGGAGGACTATTTGCGAGATGGTTATAAGGAATTCTATGAAAAATGGTACGCTTTCCAAATCTCGGGACGAGATTTTTATAAGGGGGGAGGGCTGTAACACTTCAAGTGTTTAGTCCTTAATTGCATTGCATTTGCATGGCATAAACATAAGCATGCATCATTCATGTTTGTTATTTTATGTGATGCAACACATGTGATTATTCTAGGGTTTGTTTGATTTATTTCATGAAGTATTTGATAGTTGGTGTAACAAAAAGGTAAGGTAGCCAATCATGACCTACAACACCTTAGTTATACTTAGGGTAACATTTGGAACAAGTTTCATGTTGACCAAAATTACAAATTTGCCCTCCAAGAGAAGTTGACCACCATTTGACCCTAGAAGGCTCTAGTTTGACCAGTTAAAAAGTCTAATTTAGAGACCTTGCATGGAAGAGCACCCTTAAGTAAAGTTGTAGAGAATTTCATGAGGAACAAAAGTTCTAATATGGCCATCTCATGAAAATGACCAGAGCATGCTCAAAAATGGCCCACAAGTCAGCTTGAGTGGGAATCAACACTTAGAAAAATTCTAAGTCTGGAAATTGGACTTTTCAGTTTCACTGTACCTCACTTTAGCAACTTGTAACTCACAAACCAGGCCAAACCAGCCTTCGAGCCAATTGACAAAGTTGTTGTCCACACATAGCTCTACAACATTGTCAATATCACCATCACCTGGTTCTCAATAGTTTAGGAGATATAGTGTCAAGAAGTTAGGGTTTTAGTCGGCGTTGATCTCTGAAACTGCATTTCAGTTTCAAGGGGCACCACTTTGGAGCTCTGTAGTTTCAAATCTAGGCCGAACCAGCCCAAACTCCAATTGACAAACTTGTAGACCTCATGTAGCTCTACAAAATTGGTGTAATCATCTTCGACTAATTCGAACCGGTTTAGGAGATAATCATCGTGGAAGTCGCTCTGTCAGTCGAGCTCGATGGCACCGTGCACCGCAATTCAGTTTCGTCAGAGGAGGGGGCGTGGCCGACCGGCCACAGGGCCTCGCCGACGCGTGGGCATGCGGTGGCGACCGTACGCCGGTCTTGGCCCCACCGGTCAGCCCACGGCGCCTTCAAGACCGCCACGACGCGTCAAGGCTGCCTCCATTCCCTCTCCCTCCCTCGTTCGGTTGCAAAGCGGAGACACCGAGCCGCCATTGTCGCCCCCACTCCGGCGAGCTCGCGCGCACTCCCCACTGCACCGCCGCTCACCAGACCTCGCCAATCCCTCCGCCTCACCACCCTCCATCCCCTTGACCCACCGAAGCCCGCGATTTGACTCAAGGTGAGCCGCATTGCTTTCTTCCCCGTCTCTGAGAGGTCGCCGGAGCCCGCCATGGGACCTCACCGTGGTCGGGGTGCTTCGGGTCTCTCTCCATCTTCCCTTCCTAGCAAAATGGATCCGTCTAGCTTCGGTGAAGCTCGTACCGAGCCTAGACCGCACCGTACATCCTCACCGGCGACGGTGCGCCGCCACCGGACATCACCGGCCGCCGCTCGCGGTGACAAGCCCCTTCCACCCCATCCCCATCCATTCCACGAGCACCAATCGACGCACCGGGTGACGGAGAACACGAGGCGGTGTTCGATTGGCCGAGCGAGCTCTTCTCCGGCGAGCTCGAGCTCGTCGGAGCTCGCGGGCCTCCGCCTCCCCTGTCTCCGGTCGCTGACCGCGGGGGCCCACCCGTCAGTGTCGCGCGCGGGCGGGAGCGCTGAGCGGGCCGCGCGCGCGCGAGTGTGGGCCGAGTTTCCCGGGCCGGCCCAGTTCATCCGAAATGAAATTCATTTTTATTATTTTGTCACTGATTTTTGTACAAGTTGGAAAAATATAGATCTAGGGTTTTAATGATCCAAAAATTATGAGATAAATTTTGTTAGGGTCTACATGACGTGTAGTATTTTAGAAAAATATAAATCTAGAATGTGATGTTTAATTTCTAGGAGAATTTAATAGATCCTTTAAATGTGTTTTGGAATGCAAGCAAATTTGTTAAATTTATAACTTGAGCTGTAGTGTTCCATAAATCATGAAATTTGGTGGGTAGGTTACTCTATTCTAGCCCTAGCTCTGGTGAAAATTTGGGCATCAGTGCTTAAGTAATTTCCAAGTTATAATGCTATCTTGTTATTCTAGGAAATACTTAAATGAATTTTTGTAATTTTTCTACATGTGCAATGTTCATATAAATTTTTGGAGAATGTCTTGGTACCCTAGAGTGTCCAAGAAAATTAAGAAATCTGTTGTTTGACACTTTTTACTATGCTTTGTTATTTATACAAAAATCAGCCTTTTGGGCTTGTGAATTTTGTTCAGAGAGTTTCTGTGAATAAAACTTGTCCAAATTTTTAATGTGGTCTCTTTTTGGGTCAGAGAGTCCCCTGTAATTTTTGTAGAATTTTAGGAGCAGTTTATATATATGTTTGAAATTTCACTTAATTACTTAAGTAAATTAAGAAATGGGTTTAAATAAATATTCTAGGTGGGCACACCTTACTTTCTGGTGTTCTTGTGACATTTGTGAACTTGTAGTAGTATTAGTTTGGTCTTAGAGAATGTTTGTCACATCAATAAATGTTTAACCTTTGTAATTTTAGGTTTTCTGGACAGCTAGTAGTAATTCTGAATTTGGCTTTGATAAAATTGGTTGCTAGAAAACTTGTAAATACCAAAGTTGGAATAAACTTGATGAACTAGCTTGTGTCAAAATTTGGAAGCATTTGGATTAGTAGTTTGAGAGTTACTGTTGTTTGAAGTGGCAGTTAAAAATCTGCTACTCTCTGTTTTGAGAGGACAGATTCTGGAACTTGTGAAGTTTAACATGGAAAACTTAGGAGTTTGGAGTTGAGGTCTGAAAATGAATTGTAGTGCATTTCTTAGGCTTTCCAGATTGTCTTAGATCATATCTTTTGGAATTGTAAATCTTCAGTTGTGATAAAAACAAGTAGCTGTTGTCCAGAATGCTTACTGTGGTGTTTTGCTGATTGATATGGTGTATTATTCTAAGACATGCTACTTTTGTAATTGTTAGGTGTTAGGGCCTTAACTGAGGATGAGCAGCTTTATCTTAGGTTAAGTAGATTAGGTGAGTACTTCTCTACTGGAGAAGAGATTTGCACATACTAATAAAATAACTTGAATAGAGTATTTTATTCTGAAATGCATTTCATTCCGAGCATGTCGCACCCATTTATGCATCCATTATATTTATTGTGCATTCATGCAATAGGTGCACCGGAGGGGGTGATACTCCTCGAATTCGAACAAGCGATACCGGAGGAGGTGCTGAGTCAACCGGAGGAAGTAGCAGAAGAACCCAACATCGGGGAAGCTCCGTCAGAAGATCTACCCGAGTGCCCTGACCACCGGCCCTCGACCTTTCTAAAAGGCAAGCCCCGGTGCATGCTGAACCTACTGATTTATAAATTAATCTTGAGTACTTTTAATTGTTTACTGCATTAAGTTGTAGGAGTTATATAAAAACACTTGTTGCATTATACCTGTCCTTGTCCAGATATCGTACTGAATCCTATATTAGGTGTAGGCACGTGTCAATGCTTAGCCCTGCCTAGTACGGTAGAAGTCGGGTGATTTCCGGTCATCCGCGAGATGTAGGAAGGAGTCACGAGTGGCTCTATGGCTATCGTGAATGGAACCATGCTTAAAAATGAAATTGAGACCGGGCGGGAGTTCGATAGTACAGCCGCAAGACACTTCACGTCTTGGGTGTGGAGCTATGCCCGTCTGAGTCGTTTAAGGACCGATTCGCTGTACGTCCTTGAGTCATGTTGAACGCAGTCTAACACTTAGTTGGCCGGATAACCCGTTCCGACCGCGAAGCCGAGTAATGTGGTTCAGGCCGGGAATCGAATGGTAGGTTGCTTCTTGGAGGAGAGAAAGGATGTGCTTGGGGACATTGGCGTGAGACCAAGGGGGGGTTAGAGTCCCTATCACCTGGCAGAGTGTCGCCCTTGGGGTCGCGACATTATTCGGACCCGCGATTCCTAAATCATATGAAACGGTGGCCTGTGCGACCCTGGCAGGGGTCTGCACGGTGAGTGTTAGAAATACCCCTCCAGCTGGATAGGAATTCGATTCGAATCGCCGTCGCTCCCGGTTAGTGAGCACTTGACTTGAGCAGCGGCAACGTAGAACTCATTAAATGAACTGGTGGTTAAGGGAATGATACAATGTGGCCATAATGATATACCTGCTATGGATTTAATAATCATGTTGTTTGATTATAATCAAGTGTATGTTTAGTACAGGTGCTAAGATAGATGACAGGTAAATGCTAAAAATAACTGCTAGTACAGGTGATAAGAGTTTCAATTACTTATGTCTTTATGCAAAATGTTATGTCAGCTAGCCTCTTGTGTAAGCCTTGCATAATCCTTGGTGTCATCTTATTCCTGGTTTTCGACGGGTAAGTCTAGCTGAGTACATTCCAGTACTCAGGGTTTATTCCCTCCTGTTGCAGATGACATGCTTTATCAGGGATTCTGCAAGACGTGTCTCCACCCTGCGGGTGATGATGACTAGATCACAAGGGCGTGATCGTCTTTATGTACTTTCCTCATGCTTTTGCGGGTTGTCGATCATCCAGACTGGCAGTATTTAAGTAACTAGTGTGTGTTATGCTTCCGCTACTTTCAAACTTGGTTTGTAATAATTGCTACTCCGTTTATGCAAACTTATTTCAGCACTACTTGTGAAATGTAACGTATGATGTTGTATGTTGAATGATGCGATCCTGGTTGTAAGCAGTTTGGTTTGAAATCCTTCGTGATTTCGATTGACTACCGGGATTATATGGGCTCAAGTTTGGAAATTTGAGCGCTTCGGTGCTTGTTTTCGAACTTGTGCTCTTATAATTTGGTCGGTTCTGTTACAGCTGGTACCGGAGCATAATTCAACATTAAACACATCTTACGAGTAATTAAAAACAAAAGTATTTGTTTGCGAAAAGGGTTAAACACTAAAAAATTATTTTTAGGTATGCCAGTGATCACATCCCTTAGCCCAAAATAAGGACTCTTAGGTGGCTTATTATAAAGACTAACTTGGGGGCCTTGTTTGTTTCTGTTTCGTCGTCCATACGGCGTGATATTGTATGGATGCCATCCACTTGGGTGGTAATGTATGGATCAAGTGCCTCGACGCTCTGGTAAGTGTGAGTTGTGAGAGCATGATCGACCAACCGGCGATCTAGGGGAGAGTAGTTTTGGTGACTTGCATACTTACGTGTTTAAACCATGTAATTAGGTAAGCACTTAATTGTGGGAACCTTATTGTCGGGTAGCTTTGATACTGAAGTATATACATCTGGGGATGTGTATATGGAAAGTATTTAATTTACTGCTTTCTTGTCTGCATATATTGGGAATTGTTGGGCTGCAATGAAATTTTCTGCAGGTACACTAACAGCGTAACGAGTAGACCGATAGTTTCGCTTATATGAGAGAACGTATGTATGCCACCGCCTAGCGTTAAAACTTTAGGTTTCTACTAAGGTGAGAGGGCGTACGGAACGTGCATGCATCATGTTTAAATATATCATACATATCATTTACTCCCTCCTTAAAAATTTCTGTACTCCCGACTAAAGTAAATTTCGTATCCCCTAAATGATCCTCACTTTAAGTCGTATCTTATCTGTTGCTACAGATGGCACGTACCAAGAGGACCGCTCGTAAATCCACTAGGGGCAGGGCACCGCGTCACCAGCTCGCTCCACGTGAGCCCCGCCCCGAGCCGACTGAGGTGGAAAGGCTGAGGGCAGAGCTGGCAGAGGTGACTGCTGCTAGGGATGCAGCACGGCAACAACTGGAACAAGTGATTCATGATCGTGATCAAGAAACACTTGCAGTCCAGAGGTTGACAGTGGCAAATCGTAACTGTCAACGCATGTTGGTCCGTGTGATGGAACAGAGGGATGAAGCCTGGCACGAGGAGAATGTTCTGAGAGTTCGTCAGTTTGAGCTCGAGCAACAGTTGGAGAACGCTGAAGAATACAATGATAATCTTCATGAAGAAGTGCACCGCCTGAACAACGAGCTTAATCCCCAAAGCGCGCGCGTTGCTTCGACGCGGCCGCAGCGCAGCCAGCTGGGCCCCGCCGACCGAGGTGCGGTGCTAATAAACTTTAATTGCAAATGATAGCTAGCTGCTGAGGTGGACACCTTACATGTAAGAGAAATTACTAGTGGCAAATGATAGTGGACTGCTAATGTGGACGTCTTGAATGTTAAGAGAAATAGCTAGTACGGTTTTACTTTATAAGAGTTATAGATATGTGTTGGAGCATCTCCAAGAGTTTTCAAAACCCATCTCAATCTTGATCTTTTAGTAAGACTGGAACAACGCTCTCCAAATCTTAACTCTCAATGCAATTGCAAAGATGTTTGGGATAATTTAGAAATAATAGTTCAAAATTTATGATGCAAAATTAGTTTCAATCCTTTAGAAGCGAGATTTTTTAAAATGTTGAAAGAACGCATGGTCCTAACGTTTTTTAGCCACTTGAAACTCAATGATTTACCAATTGCTTTAGAAATTAACGGAGACGCTCTTAGCTCGGCCAAAAATGCTCGTGCGGACCCCAAACTGACTCTGAAACTATAATTTATTACAAATAAATTAAAGAGCAAATTTATTAATGTGCATGCATTGCGGAACCCCCGCCGGCCGCCGCGAACCGCGTCATGAATCCCGGAGCGCGCAACAATTATTCCACCCAAAAACCATGCTCATGCTCCACGAACCACTCCACTCCGATCCTTTGCGATTCAAATTCGCACCTGACTTTATGGACTGCATTTAACAAAACCCATTTTTTTAAAAAAAAAAGAAGAAGAAGAAATAAAAACAAGCTTTGCTCATGAGTCATTCATGCATGGCCGCCTGCCGTTTCTTGGCGAGTAGTAACGCAAGCGTAGCTGTGGCAGTCTTCTATCTCGTCTTCTCCATCCAGCTAGGCCCTTGTACTTCCCAAATCTGCAAGCAATTAAGCAAACATTCCACCCACCAACCATCCAAACCTTCAAGTGCTCATCAGGGCTTCCCTTTCCCTTCCGTGGCCCACGGCTCCGCGTCCTCCTCCTCCACCACCCCAACCCCGACGACAACTGACGCCGTGTTGACTCGCTTGCGACAGCGAACGGACTCGAGCCAAAAACATACGTCCTCCCATGGCCGTGGCCGTGGCGGCGCGCCGCGCGACTCCCCTCGTCGTGATCTTCCGCGGCCGGTGCGTCAGGTGAGGTTCTTGAAAGTTATGTCTATTCCCCTCTTCCATCGATGCGCTGCCGTGTGTTTTAGTGCGTCGATCGAGAATTGGGAATGCATGCGTTTAAGTTTGGTTGACATGTTGGGTTCGTCTTCTTCAGCGGCGGCGCCCGGGGCGAACTCGACGCCGTTCGTGCTCGCGGCGGAGCAGACGCAGCGGAAGGACCCGCTCGACGGGCTGAGGCACTACACCGGCGGGTGGAACATCAGCGACGAGCACTACTGGGCCGTGAGTTCTCCTTCCAGATCCCATCTTGATCGATCGATGGGCTAATCGTTCGTTCTTGCCTCGACCCTCGATCGGCTCTTGGTTATCCGTTGTCCTGATCCTCGATTTTGCTGTTGGTTCCGGCTGCGGCGCGATCGTCGATCCTGGCTCGGCGGGAGTCTGGTTCGTGGTGTTCGGCATTGGCCTGTTCATCGCCGGCTGCTGCTTCTGCTGCTGCCCGTCCGGCGCCGGCGGCGGCGGCAGCGACTCGTACTCGCGCGCGTGCCTGTTCGTCTCGCTCGCGCTCCTCTTCGTCGTCACGGCGGCGGCAGCGTAAGAACCAATTCCCTGATCACGTCGATCGCCATCCAATTAATAAATTCCTCTCCGATATCATAATACCTCGACGGCCGGCCGTCTCTCTTCGTTGCTTTGCAGTGTCGGGTGCGCCGTGCTGTACGACGGGCAGGGCCGGTTCCACGGCAGCACGGTGGCGACGGTGGACTACGTGGTGCGGCAGTCGGGCGACACGGTGGCCACCCTGCGCGGCTTCACGGGCTTCCTGGAGACAGCCAAGGCCGCCGGCGTGGGGCCCATCACGCTGCCCGACGACGTCAAGGGGAGGATCGACGGCGTCGTGCGCAGGGTCGGCGCGGCCGCCGACGAGCTCGCCGCCCTCGAGACAGTGTACGCCACCGATCACCGAGTCCGTTTTGGTTCCTGATCATCTTGTTCCTGCTGCTCCAATATAATGCAATGCAGAAGGAAGGTTATGATCGTTGTTGCGGCGGCGATGCTAATCCTTGCTTTTCTTTGGCCTCGGTGAGCACCATTACTTCCTACCTGAGTTCATGTCCGGAAGCATGGATTTCGTGCAAGAAACAGGGCCATTTTGTTTGGAGAAATTTGTATCACAATTTCTAATATCTCTCTCGTTTTGCTTATATATTGGCTCTGCAATTTTGCTGTATTGCAGTGTTCTCGCTGTGTGGATTGGAGTCGATTGTCTACGTGTAAGCATCAAAATCACCTGCCAGAGTTCATGTTGATCAAATGAAGACGCAGCTTCAAAATCTGATGACACAAGTAAGTGACTTTTATTTTTGTGAATGCACAAGTGACTTTTGGTGTTGCTTCCAAGTCAAGTACTGTCACGAGTACTTCATCAGTCCGGTAGCCACACGCTCTCACGCTACAAGTCTACCGTGCAGCGTGGTGGGTGACACGTGCGTGGCGATGGGCGAGTGGGTGCAGCACCCGCCGCAGGCGCTGGACGACATCCTGCCGTGCGTGGACACGGCGGCGGCGAACGAGGCGCTGGGCCGGGGCAAGGAGGTGAACTACCAGCTGGTGGCCGTGCTCAACGCCGCGCTCGCCAACGTCTCCAACCGCGACTTCCCGCCGGGGGCCCCGCCGCCGCTCAACTATAACCAGTCCGGCCCGCCCGTGCCGCTGCTCTGCAACCCCTACACGGCCGACCTCCGCGACCGCGCGTGCGCGCCCGGCGAGCTGCCCCTCGACCCCGCCGCCGCGCAGCGGCCAGGTGTTCCGGGGCCTGCTCACCGCCGCCGCCGTCGCCGTGCTGCTCTGGGTCGTGCACTCGTGGGAGCGGCGGCGGAGGAGCGAGGCCAAGGAGATCATGCTGCTGGCCTCGTCGCCCTACAAGTTCCCTGTGGAGGAGAGGGCGTTTCTCAGGAGCCCCGTGCGGCCGTATATGTGAATTTAAGCTGAATTATTACAGTATCAGCTGCTAGCTTAATTAGGCGCATGGTGCACCGTCTGACATTGGGGCGTATTATACCTGTACATTCTACTGTAGTGGTATTTTAAGTAGCCGACATTGGTGTTCGCATGTGCTAAATTTCGAAAAATATGGCGGTTAAATACACTATACTATATATGAACTACTATGACTACTAACATGTACTACATGATACGTGTACTACTACTATAATTCCAGTCAAGTAGACTCGAAATTCAGACAACAAAAACAATGAGAAAACAAGTTGCCGATGAAAACATAAGTCAACTTCACTAGAGGCTGTATATAGCATAATGTTTTAAAGGAAATTCCTTTCAATGTAATAGAAAACTCTCCTACCTCAAATGTTAAAAAAAAAATACCTTTAAAGGTAGTAAGGATGACAATAGGCTATGATAGCTTGATAATGACGATCATGGTAGTGGAAACATGAAAGGGGTGACTATTGTAACTGTAGCCATACATGTGTTGACTCATGGGTTTCAGATGGCCCGTGGGCTGGTGTGGCAACGGTTCTGTTATGGTCGGGTGGAAGTTGTCATGTCTATTTGTGCATATGTTTTATGGATGGATATGGACTTATGGTGATGGCCATCATGTTGGCCATCACCATTGACACTATCGTTTTATGATGTTGTTATGCTTTCTTTTTTATTTTCTTCTGCTCTATTAATACATGACCTGTTAATTGTTATGTGTTACATATATGTTTGTGCTTTATACTAATTTACAAGAAAAGCCTCTTAACATTTTTGTCCTTGCACTGAGCTCTTGATATATCTTGTGGTTGCTTATTTTAACACACCCTTGGGATGGCGCCTCTCGTGCATGTATGTTGAAACTCTATTTCTTCCTTGCTAATATACCGGGTAACCTCTTTGTTAGCGGATTAGCGTTGACAGGCCTTGCTAAGGCCCGCTTGTAAGCCCATTTGTAATCTGCTGGAGCGCGGTCACCGTGATCCGAAGGACGCGGTCGCCGCGCTCGCCACGCCGCGCACCTCTCCGATCTGCGCTGCTAGCTAGCCGAGTCCGTTGAGCCTAAAGGCTCCTGTACGTGTATATGTACATTCACTGAGATGAATGCAAACCGTGGTTGATCAATCTTCCTCTTTCACTCTTTAAAAAAAATGATACAAAACAAGTTCAGGCCTCTGGGTATGGATCATATCATAGAAGATGCATTGGAATTGGGAAGTACAATCCTGTTTCACTTGTAATTTGATTGTTTCCTCTCCTCTATCAATATATCTGCTAGCAGTTTTTGTTTTTGTTTCGTCTTATATTTCGAAATTGAGGGAGTATTAAGTTCTAGATCCACTTTTTACAAATCGTTTGATAAAAAATATTCCCAGAGTGATGGTTGACACAATGGAAACAATACACTGTGAAGTGTTACTGCAGCAGAATAACTGCATCTGATGCAGTAAGGCGCATTGTTCAAAGCGCTAGACGACTGACTGATAAAGAGGAACATATGCATATTGGCATTGCAAAGTGAAGGGGAATCCCTTGTATTACAGAAAATTTGCAGACAAACCAAGTTGACGCCAGCAATGATACGATACGATACGAGGGCATTACAATAAGCTAGGTAGCCAAGCCAATTCCAGTCAGTCACTCGGAGGGCGGCGGCGCCTGGGACTGGGACTGGAGCGGCGGGAGGAGCTGGGACTTGCGGCGGGTGTCGCGGGGCGGTAGCGGGATGGCGAGGAAGTGCTTGGTCTTGGAGATGGGGCGGGAGGGGCGGAGCTCGACGACGTCGCCGACCTTGAACTGGTTGTCGGGGTCGTGCGCCTGGTACTTCTTCTTGATGCGCTCCCGGCGCTTGTACTTGGGGTGCGGCGCCAGGCGCACCACCTCTACCCCCACCGTCTTGTCGGCCTTGGTCGTCACCACCCGACCCGTCATCTGCCTGGCAGCCTCGATCCGCAGCGCCGCCGCGGGGCGAGCGCCATAGGAGAAGTGCGGCGGCGACGGCGACACGGACACGAAGGGGGAGCTCAGCAGCATCCTGTCTTTGCTTGCCCTTCCCTCTCTCTCTCTCTCTCTCTCTCTCAGGGGGGTGATGATAAGGGAGGAGGCCGATAAGGTTCTGTTGAGTTGGGGGGCGGCCCTTCCTTCCCTTTCCATTCGGTCCAGTGAGACGAGTCGAGGCCTTTTTCTCCCTTCCGTTCGTGTGTGGCATTGTTTTGTGACAAACTTCGACATGTGCATCTTTGTACAAAACTCTGATACATACGTACATGCCAACATCATTTATCATGTACACCCTCTGTCCTGTCCAAAATAAGGCAGGCAGTACGTACTAGCCAAAACCAATGGGAGAAACGCAGTGCAGTCACAGGACAAACAAACCCCATCCACCTTTTATTATTGGGCAATGAATTGATTTCATACAAACCCCTTCCTGTCAAACAAGACTCGAAAACAATCCTACACCTAGTAATTAATAAACCAAAAAAAAAAGAATTACACGCTACAAAACCTTTTCTGTTTTCTCAATGTTGCCGGGGCGAGGCGAGCAAGAGGGTGGGTTTGGCCAGTGGAATGACAAAAACAAAACCAAGTCCACTGAGCCAACCAACCAATACAGACTGACAGACATTCTCGCCATCCTGTTGCGGCAGGCAATAACACCCTTTTACCACTACTGTTTTGTCCATCCCACTCACTCCCGCTGGGGAAATGCTGTGCTGTGCACTAACTAGTAGACCAAGTATACAATGGACAAATGGAGTACCAACCAACCACCCAACGAACCGAATCGATTCTCAAGTGCCACATATGTAAGATGCATCAGCAGCACGCACTCTCGACGACCCCTCACACACAGACACAGACATACATTCTCACAGCCCTTTCTGCTCCTCTCTGTCTCCACCATAAAGACGGTCTATATGAGGTGAATAAACCACACGAGCTTGCTTCTCGATTGCCATCATACTCCATATCTAGCTAACTTCTGCACAACATCTGGTTGCAGGGAGGCCATGCATTGTTCCCACCCACCGTTTCCAAGCAGCTAGACAAAAAACAGTTTACCACCGTTAATTTATCATCCTTGCCATCACATAATGCAAATGCAACGGCGGGTAAAGAGGCCAGCTTTACCTGCTTGTAGCCATTCAGAATCTGGCACACTTCATTGTGAAGACCTTCACTTTTTATCTCCTGTACACAGATCAAAGAGCACGCATTGAATTCAATAGGGCTATAGGTGAACCTAAAAAAGACTCCCAACCCAAATAGGAATCGCAACTCACAGTCCAACTTGCACAGGCTTGGCAGATGTAAGCTAATGAACCAGCGGCTCCTGTAGGGTTTGCCGCCACCTGGTGTAACCAAATAAGATTTCAGAAGAAAATCACCCAGATAGGAAGAATGCAGCCATAACCAGGAGGTCTGGATATACCATTGCACACAGTCCATGAAAAGCGTCCTCTTTCTCAAAATCATCTCTGATCCTGGATCACACCAAAGAAACAAGTTCCATTCATCATGCACCAAACCATAGATAAAACACTTGAAAACCATCCTTCCTTCTCTAACCCTTCGGATGTGCTTAAAGACTCCAGAAAAGGGGCACTTACATGCACAAGGCATTGCACCATGCTTGCATGAAATGCTCCATATGAGGGGCCACAATGTCTGGACAGACCCAGCTAAGCCTCCCAAGAGTAATCGCACTATTTTCAATAAGTGACTTGTTCAAACCCTATCAATGTGCAGGGGGGAAAAAAAACTAGCCCTTTAGTTAAAATCTTAAATGAAACGAGACACAAGAAACCTTAAAAATCACTCACCTCTGGGGATTTTAGAATGGGAACCAAGCAAGAAACAACAGTGATCACCACAGGTGCAATTTCTTTGCCAATCTGGAAACAAATAAAATCAGTCACATATATGTACAGAACTTCATAAATACCAATCAGTACTGATATGTCAAAGAAATAAGCTCTGTGGTGGGGCCGGTGCACTGCAACTTTTAAGTGACATATACCAAGAGGAAACCCATGCCAAACAGTTTGAACTTTAACAGCATCAAAACAAACAAAAAAGGTATTTTATGGATTGCAAAAGAATTCAGCACTGGGCTAAACCAAATGGTATAAAAGTAGGCATTAACCTTGATTGCTAATTCTCCAATAGCCCAACAGGCATTGTTAGCTACTGATACCGCATCCTTCACAGACTGAGGATTCTGCAGCGAAGTTATGAGTGAGAAATGAATCAAGATAATTATGATAACAACATATAGACCACACAGAATATGCTTACCAGTTGCTTTGCTGCAACAGTAAGAAATTCTTGAAGGCGTGGATGCAAATGTATTGGGCAAACCTAGTGTAACAAAGAGTGTTAATTTTTTGTAGTGTGAAAATTATCTCAAGATAATATGAACTATGGCGGTATGCGGTCAACCCTAGAAAGGTCTCCAAGAAGGGCAAGGGCACTTTGTCGAACATCAGCTGCTTCATCCATGCAGCATTGCAAAAGTAGATCTCTCAAACTGCTCTGTGCAACCTACAAGAAAATAAAGATGGCATATCAAACTTCTGCATATTTTGTACTAAAATTTTAAGTATAATCAGCAAACAAAGGAAAAGCAGTAATTGCCCTTCAAAAAAGTGTAGATGTCATGGCCATACTTTACTTGGCTCTAAACCCCAATAGTGTGACCATACCACAAGGGCAGGGAGATAACTAGGAACTTCAATATATTTCTTGCTTGATGAGATGGGAAGACTTGACCTTTAATAAACCTCTCTTAGATTAAGGAAATAGAAAACAATGCAATCTGATCTAATCTAATGTCTAACCAACAAACGAGCAACATACCCATCGTGAGCCCATTGTGAACAGGAACATGCGTGCACTGTTCACCTGAACAGAATCGCGCATGGACACTATGCTGGCCCTAGGGAGGTTCAGTGCTCAACTTAAATGGGTGGCTATTGCGTGCACCTGCTCTGAGTTTAACAAAGGTGAAAGGCGAACCACATGCCCATAGGTGTGCCACAACGCACACAGGCTCGGGCAGCCAGGCCATGAGATAAATGGTGTGCCGAAGGTTTTTGCAAGCCCAAAAACAAGGCTAGAAAGGTAAAAGAGATGGTGGACCAAGGGACAGATAGACAGATTGTGTGTGTGTACTTTAATACTATACTAGGTATAGATAAATAGATGAAAACTGCCCATTTTACAACCTTGAACAATCCACTTTGTAAGACTAACCCCCTAAACATAATTTTGGATCAATTTACTCCCACAAACAATTGGTCTCATACTTGTGCTCTGGTTTTTGAAGGGCGGACCTGGTGCAGTTGGTGAGTGCTAGCTCGCCGAGTCACCAGGTCCTGGGTTCGAAGCCGTCTCTCTGCAGAATTTCTGCGGGGGTAAGACTTTGCTTCGGTTATTCCCTTCCCCAGACCCCACTCGTGTGGGAGCCTCTGGCACTGGGTCTGCCCCTACTTGTGCTCTGGTTTTAATCCAATTTCATTACCGCACAAAGCATCATGGCCAAGCATCAGCACTTAGTTTTAATAAAGTCAAACTTTGCTATATGACAGTAACCAGTAAAACCAACATAACATTAACAAGTGGAACTAACTCTTTCCAGATGGAAAAGAAAAACATATCCAGCCATCCTGCTGAGAAGTGAGATCTCAAACCTGAGTCACACCTAACATTCATCCAGGATACATGCTAAACAGACAAAATGCCTAAACTCAGCTACCTGGCAAAATTACCAACTGGACAATCTACTCAACACACATGGTACAGCCCCATGTAATAGAACTGATAATTTCTGTAAACAATACAGTAGATATTGGGACAATCAATGTATTGTCTGACATTAACAAGTTCAAATGGAACAAGAGGTTTATGTGTATACAGCAAAAGCAACAGATACTACTGAAAGAGAACCAAGTGTGGTCAGTTGTTTAGGATCGAGCGCAGTCAGATCTTAGGGCTCACCATTCCTCAGGACCCAGCGTGTGCATGTGGGTCCATTCTGGTTAGTCCTCCCTAGTTTAGATGTGTGCTAGGACAGACCCCAGGGGCGGAGCTACATGCTTCCATCAGAGCCAGCTGGCCCCGATGACTTTTGATCAATCCACTATAGTTCTGCTTTAACAATAGCGAATTCCTCCTCTAAGTACATATTACAGCATGGCCCCAATATGATAGTATGATTGACTCCAATGAATAAATAATTCAACTCCGCCCCTGACGCGCCCATGTGGGTATGTGAGTGGTGTGTTCATGTGATCGTGTATAAAATGTACTTGGAAGGGAAAACGATATCATAAGACAAGAACTTACAAGACTTTCAATACCAGCACCAAGACCTTCTGCAAGTCCTGACAGTAGGTCCAACGAACAAACAATGAATTCTCTATCATACACCAAACCAGCTGCAGTAGGATCAATCTGCACATTGGAGGGAAATCATAAAAGAAAAGAAAATGTATGAGTCGTATATGTGATTTGACCTTGTAGCTTATCATATTTAGTGTTCTTTTTCAGATGACCAAGATCCAGGGTACTCAGAAAGCACATTACGATGTTGGAAGATGATTTCAGTGCTTACAAGTGACCAAAATACATAGAAACAGCTCACAGGCCACGTAACTGCTAAGGTGAACATCTAATTCCTTCCATGAACCATGACACATTATATAATAAGTTTCACCAATTCTGTGAAACAGCTAGAATAATGTGTATTTTGCACGATTGGACAGCTCCAATTTGATGTCTCTGACATGATAATCAAGATTGAGCAGTCAATGTTAACCAACCATCTAGTTAGCAACTAGATGATCTCATTTTTTATAGAAATTAGGTATTAGCAGTAAGTACATCATTGCGCTAGTATGGCTGTACAATAAAACTGTGGTTGAAATGAAAAGGAAAAAGGAAAAAATCACTGATCAGGTCTCACAAAAAACAAATAATTGTGATACTGCACTTTGCATGAAAAAGTAGTTTGGATGAGATGAGCGATTCACAGAGAACATGACTCAAATATGTTATAGAAGGCAAAGATTAGACAGACCTTTGCCAACTGTTGCAATTGGATAAGATTGATGCACCTTTGAAACACTGGTTCCGCAAACTGAGCAAATCCTGGTCCCAATGCCTGAAAATTAAACATAAGGTATTGAAGTCCCAATATTGTATATGAGCATCTTACGAACAGCTCGGGGAAAAAAATCCAAAACTGTAGAAAGTCTTTTAATTATTCACATTCTTCTAGTTTTGAACCACAATAGGCAACAAAAAGCAGCTCCTACTTCAAACTGTTGAAATAGATGATTTCCAGGTAAGATAAGAACTACATAGATGGTTTCCACAAATTAAAACCACAGTACCTGTGCAATAGATGTAAAGCATTCAAGGAGTGGAAATAGATCTTTGTCAGAGTTGGACAGTTGCTGCCACTTCGTGATTAAAGGTGGCATAAATATATCTAGATATTTCACCTGCATAACAACTTAGAAGAATTAGTATCTTCACAAGGAATTGACATACAAGAGAACATGGCATCAAGGAGTCTGGACTCTGAAAGAACCGAAATGATTTTTCACGATATACAGAAGAAACCAGTGAAAGGTTTGAGAAAATGTTAGCACCTGGTTTAATTCTGCTCCAACAGCATCAGCCAGGGTACCAAGGGCGTCATAGAGTATCCGGAGATTTCGTCTCTGCTCAGAAGCAACACATAAAACTAGAAATAAGAATGTGAGAGCTGACATAGCAGTGCTTGATAACAATCAGTGCATTCACAAAATAAGATTATTTAAATTTCGAAGAACCTGGTATTTTCCATAGGCACACATAAGGTGCTGCAAAATTACTTCCAAGTGAGGTACTAATTCTTCGGAAGCTTCCTGAAAACAGAAAACCAATTTGTACAGATGAGGATCTGCAAAGTTACTTGCATGCATAATATCAATTCTTACGCAATTCCCTGAAAACAGGAAAGCATACTAAAATATGTCAATAACCTCTTCAAGAGTAGCAAACGCCGAACAAGCAGCCTCTTGCACTCTTTTGTTAGTATCCAATATCCTTCTGAGCAATCCCATGAGAATCTTATCAAAATGTTCACGTCCATTTGGATGATCAAGGCTCTGCATTGGAGACAAGAATACAGTTCTATAAGAACCATAATGTACAAATTTAAAAATGCAAAAGTGACGCTTCTCCAAAAGATGATGCATAAATGTCAACTCCACAATCCTAAAACATGATTTGAACATAATGAGCTTCCGCTGAAACCCTAGAATGGAAGGAATAAGAATAATATCAAGGAACAAATGTGCCATGTTACCTGAACAATGAATTTGCTGTATCGAGAGAGCGTCCAACATGTAATACTCCGTATAAGAGGAAATTTATCATCAAGAAGGGGGATTAGGAAGGCAACAATCTGCATTTCAATGAAGATATCTTATAAAACATACAACATATACAGCAAGATGCATTGTGGTACAGTATAGAGAATAAGAAAAATCACAATAACCCACAATTGCAGAGAGGACAACAAATCTAATAAAAATATGAGTGATAATAATAATGAATATTTTGAGTTTCGATTTATCCAGTAAATACTAAGATTGCAACAATAGAATGCTCCTGCAATAGCCATTTTAAAATCACCACATACTGTAGCAATCTTATAGCTATATTATCAAGGATTCGTACCATAATCAAGCATTAAGTCTATGGCTGCCTTTGTTAGTAGTTGGATTCGCACTCTTGGTAGTAGCTGAATCCTTACTCTCATCGAGAGAGGATGACACTAGGAGTTGGGGCAATTTTCTGGTTTATTTCTCACACAAACTCAAACAATGCCATGCCAACCTGAGGGGTTGGGGTTACATATTTATAGGCTGCTAGCCAGCCAAGCATATGCCAATATGCTAGTCTAAGATGCTAGTCTAAGATGCTAAAGTGCTGTCCTAGCTAAGATGCTGTCCTCTAGTCTAAGATGCTGTCCTCTAAGATGCTGTCCTCTAGTCTAAGATGCTGTCCTAAAAACAGAAAAACAGCCACAAGGACCATGTGAGCAGCACAGCCCCACAAAGACCAACCACACATGAGACTTATCCATCATTCTCCCCCTAAGTCTTGTGCGTCGTTTTGTGGGAGAGTTGAACCATCCCGGTCCTGGAGCAGAGCTCAAGGAACTTGATCCTCCCAAGGGGCTTGGTGAGCAGGTCCGCAAGCTGGTCCTTGGTGTTGATGTAGCTCGCCTTGATGCTTCCTTCCTCCAAACAGCCTCGGATGAAGTGGTACCTCACCCGGATGTGCTTGCTGCGTTCGTGGAACACGGGGTTCTTTGCTAGGGCCAGGGCGGACTTGCTGTCCACCCTGAGCTCCACCGCTCTAGTGTCTCTGCCAAGGAGATCACCAAGCAGTCGAGCGAGCCAGAGCGCCTGAGTCGAAGCGGTGGAGGCCGCTATGTACTCGGCCTCGCAGCTAGACAGGGCCACCACCTGCTGCTTGACCGACTGCCAGCTAACGAGGCACTTGCCGAGGAAGAAGAGGATCCCGCTCGTGCTCTTGCTGGTGTCGATGTCGCCGGCGTGGTCGCTGTACCCGACGAAGTGTGCCGCCCCAGGGCACCTCGGGTAGTAGAGGCCGTGGTCGAGAGTCCCCGCAACGTAGCGGATGATCCTCTTCACAGCCTGCTGGTGCTCCGTCGTCGGTCGCTGCATGAACCGACTAACGTAGCCGACGGAGAATGCCAAGTCCGGCCGTGTGTGGGCGAGGTAGCGAAGGCTCCCCACAAGACGCCGGTACTGCGTAGCGTCCACCTCCTCCGTCGTGCTGTCGCGGCTCAGCTTCAGCCTCTCCTCCATCGGAGTGAGGGCTGGGTTGCAGTCGGTGAGCCCCGCTAGCTCAACGATGCGCTTGGCGTAGGCGGTCTGTCGAAGCGTGATCCCGGAGTCATCCTGGTGCACCTCGATCCCCAGGTAGAAAGAGAGAGACCCCAGATCACTCATCTGGAAGGTGGCCTTCATCTCTTCCTTGAATGCCGCCACCTCCGCATCCTTGGTGCCGGTGATCACCAAGTCGTCGACGTAGACGCCTACCAGCAGGGCCTTTCCTCCGCTGCCCCGCCGGTAGATGGCCGCCTCGTGTGGGCTTTGCTCGAAGCCCATCCCCTTCAGCGTGGAATCCAGCTTAGCATTCCACGCCCTTGGTGCCTGCCGCAAGCCATAGAGGGCCTTGCGCAGGCGGAGCACCTTGCCCTCCTTGCCGGGAATCGCAAATCCCGGCGGCTGATGCACGTAGACCTCCTCCTTCAAGTCGCCGTTAAGGAACACCGACTTGACATCCATGTGATGGACACGCCAGCCCTCCTGGGCAGCTAGCGCAAGGAGGAGTCGCACGGACTCCATCCGTGCAACGGGCGCGAAGGCGTCGTCGAAGTCGATTCCTTCTTGCTGGACGAAGCCGCGCGCCACCAGACGCGCCTTGTGCTTGATCACCTCTCCGGTCTCGTCCTTCTTGAGCTTGAAGACCCACTTGAGAGAGATGGCGTGGTGGCCGGCTGGAAGATCGGCCAGCTCCCACGTCTTGTTCCGCTCGACGGCGTCCATCTCCATCTGCATCGCGGCACGCCATGCCGCGTCCCTCTCCGCCTCGGCGAAGGAACGAGGCTCGCCATCGTCCTGTGCGAGGTGCAGCTCCGCCTCAAAGTCGTGCTGTGCCAGTCCAGGGACCGGCTGCTCGCCGAGGAGGTTGTCCACGGTACGGTAGCGCAGAGGCTCGCCGCCATGGTAGGCGTCGATGCGATCCTCGTCGTTGGACAGCGGAGTGGCGAACTCCACTGTGCGCTGCTCGTCGTGGGCCGAAGCTGTCGGTGCCGAGCCTGAGGAGGTAGGGTCTAGTGTAGGAGAACGAGGCGTGGCCGGCGGTGCTGGTGGTGGACTCGCCGGAGCCTGTGGACTTGCCGGAGCTGGTGGTGGCGGTGGTGAAGGACTCGCCGGAGGTGGTGGCGAACGAGGTGGTGGGGTAGGCGAGCTCGGTGAGGACGAGCTGCTAGCTCCCCCCGCCTCCTTGAAGTGGACGTAGTCGACGACGAAATCGCTGGTCGTCGGAGTCGAGCCATCATCCACCATCTTGCCCCACGTCCAGCTTCGCCCCTCGTCGAACACGACGTCACGCGTGATGCGCACGCGTCGTGTCGCAGGGTCGAGGACGCGGTAGGCCTTGGAGCCCTCCGCGTAGCCGATGAAGACCCCTGGCGTGCTCCGGTCGTCGAGCTTGCCGACGTGGTTGAGCTCCTTGACGAAGGCCAGGCAGCCGAAGACGCGAAGGTGGCTCACCGCGGGCTTGCGCCCGTGCCAGGCCTCGTATGGCGTCTTGTCGTCGAGGGCCTTGGTGGGGGAGCGGTTGAGCAAGTGAACGGCAGTCATCACCGCCTCACCCCAGTAGATCGCCGGCATCCCTCTCTGCTTGAGGAGGGCACGGGCGGTGGCCACCACCGTCTGGTTGCGGCGCTCGACGACGCCGTTCTGCTGCGGAGTGTACGGCGCGGAGAAGTGGCGGTGGATCCCCTCATCGGCGCAGTACGCCGCGAACTCGGCCGCCGTGAACTCGCCGCCGTTGTCCGTGCGTAGGACCCAAAGCTTGCGGCCGCACTCCGCCTCCGCAGCAGCTTGAAGACGCTTGATGGCGTCCGCCGCGGCTGCCTTGGCGTCGAGCAGGACAGCCCACATGTAGCGGGACATGTCGTCGACGAGGAGGAGGAAGTAGCGCCGGCCTCCAGGTGTAGCCGGTGTCACGGGGCCACAGAGGTCACCGTGTACGAGCTCCAGCTTCTCCTTGGCGCGGAAGCTTGCCTGGCGAGGGAAAGGGAGCCGCCGCAGCTTGGTGAGGACGCAGGTGTCGCAGAACTGCTCCACGTGGTCGACGTGCGGCATGCCCCGCACCATGTCCTTGCTGCCGAGCTGCCTTAGGGCCTCAAAGTTGAGGTGCCCAAAGCGCTCGTGCCACCTCCAAGCGTCGTCGTCGCGGCGGGCTGCAAGACAAAGAGGTTGCGCCACCTGTGCGTGAAGGACGTAGAGGCGGTTGCTCCTGTTGACCTTGACCAGGAGCCGGTGTCGATGATCCCAGATGCGCAGCATCCCGTGCTCGATCTCCACGCGCGACCCGCTCTCATCCAGCTGTCCCAAGCTGATGATGGAGTTCCTCAACGCGGGGATGTAGTAGACACCGGTGAGCAGCCTGTGCTCGCCAGTCTTGGCGACGAAGACGACAGAGCCGACGCCCTTGATCTCCACAGCGGAGGCGTCGCCGAACTTGACGGTGCCTCGAACGCTTGGGTCGAGCTCGGTGAAGAACTCCCGCCGCCCGGTCATGTGGTGGGTGGCGCCGGTGTCAAGGCACCACCCGTCGGCCTTGTCGTTGCCGGAGCTGTCGTCGAGGAGGGCGTGTGCTTTTGGCTCGTCAAGGTGGAGGAGAGCCGTTGCGGCCGGTGCCGCTGGAGGTAGTTCGATGCTCGCATGAGCAATGAACAGAGCCGGCTGCTCCTCCTCCTCCGCCTGCGCGACGTGGGCCTGGCCGCGTCGTGGCTGTCGACAATCCTTGGCCCAATGACCAAGCTTGCCGCAGTTGTAGCAAGGGTCGCCTCGTGCTGGCTTTTGCTTGCCAGCGGCGCCGCCCTGGGCGCCTCCACGATCATCACCCTCGGCACGTCCTCGCGCCCCTGCCTGGGCGTCTTTGCGCGGCTTGCCACACTTGCCACGCTTGCGGCTGCCTGTCGTGGAAGAAGGCTCCCCCTTCTTCCTGTCACCTTGGCCGGCAGCCCACTGCTCCCGAGTGAGGAGGAGCTTCCCGCCAATGGTGACGGGTCCCGAGAGGCGCTGTGGCTCATCGCTGTCAACGACCTTGAGGCGGCCCAACGCCTCCTCGATCGTCATCGTGGAGAGGTCCAGCAGAGACTCGATTGAGTGAGCCATCTGCTTGTACTTCTCGGGGACGCAGCGGAAGAGCTTCTCAACAGCTCTCTCCTCGCCGTAGGTGTCGTCGCCGAACTGCACCAACTTCTGCAACAGAGTGTTGAGACGGAGAGCAAAGTCATCAACGTCCTCACCTGGCTTGAAGGCCAGGTTCTCCCACTCCTTGCGAAGTGCCTGCAGTGTGGACTTGCGGGCGCGGTCGCTGCCGATGCGTGCTGCAGCGATGGCGTCCCAAGCCTCCTTGGCAGTCCGCTTGCTGGTAAGCGAAAACTGCATCTCGGGCGGGACTGCAGCAATGAGAGCATCCAGCGCCCGTCGATCTTGGTCGTAGTCGACGTCGCCGTACCGGACTGCATCCCACATATGCCGCACCTGGAGCTTCACCCTCATCACCGCAGCCCACTCAACATAGTTGGTCTTGGTGAGGGTAGGCCACCCGCCGCCGGGGCCGACGTCCCTGACGACAGCCTGGTACTCGTGGTGACCACGGTACCGAACCGGGGAGAGAGAGCCGCGCTGCCTGTGAAGGCCGCGCTCTCCGTCGACCCGTCCGCCGCCGCCATGCGCGCCTCCTCCAGGAGCGCCACCGCCGTGCGCGCCTCCTTCAGGAGCGCCGCCGGCGTGTCTGCGCCTGTCTGGGCTGCCGCCGCGCTCGTGGGCGTGCACGGCTGCCCACTGCGCCGCTCGCCCTCGCGATGCCTCCCTCTCCAGCAGCTCGAGGTCCGCGTCGGCGCTATCATCAGCAGCGATGGAGCTGCTGTTGCTGCCGCGTAGAACCTCGACCTCCGCTGCTGCTGCACGCGCTGCATCCGCCGCCGCCGCTGCTTCCACCTCCGCTCTAGCTGCTGCTAGCTCCGCTGCTGCCAGCCTCGATGCCCTTGCCGCTGCTGCAGCGGCGTCTGCTGCCGCTCGCTCGCGCTTCTCTGCCGCGGCGAGGTCGGCCTCCTGCCGACGCCGCGCGCTCGAGGCGACCGAGCCCTGAGACTGGCCTGCGGACATGGCGCGCTATCGAGGGGGCTGCTGTGTGGAGAGCAGGGGCAGCCGGAGCTGCTGCTGCTACCGGCTGCGGTTGGGGCTGTTGCGAGGCCGGGGAAGGAGAAGAGCAGGAGATGCTCAGGCTACAGGATAGTACGGCTCTGATACCACTTGTTAGTCGTTGGATTCGCACTCTTGGTAGTAGCTGAATCCTTACTCTCATCGAGAGAGGATGACACTAGGAGTTGGGGCAATTTTCTGGTTTATTTCTCACACAAACTCAAACAATGCCATGCCAACCTGAGGGGTTGGGGTTACATATTTATAGGCTGCTAGCCAGCCAAGCATATGCCAATATGCTAGTCTAAGATGCTAGTCTAAGATGCTAAAGTGCTGTCCTAGCTAAGATGTTGTCCTCTAGTCTAAGATGTTGTCCTCTAAGATGCTGTCCTCTAGTCTAAGATGCTGTCCTAAAAACAGAAAAACAGCCACAAGGACCATGTGAGCAGCACAGCCCCACAAAGACCAACCACACATGAGACTTATCCATCAGCCTTTAATAAATGTAATACTAGCGTTTATGGTGGTATAAAGAAGATTTAGCACATAGTCATCTGCCACAATGAGATATTTAATCATTTATAGAAAATAAAAGACATTTGACTACTATTCTTGCAGCGCATATGAACATAGCCACAATTATACATTACTCATTAAAATTACCTGAGGAAGGTGCGGGTATAGACCACTAATGCACCCCTCTGCTATAGCGCCTAGACACAAAACAGCAGTTTCCCTCTCCTTCCAAGAATCATCATCTGTTCGAGCCAAGTTTTGCTGCAAATTACAGAAAATGGTGTATATTTAACCAAAAGATGCAAGGTTAAGAGCAGCACATACTAACAGTAACGCAAAGGCAGCCAAAAGGTATATACACTTGGACAGATCCAACCATCAAATAATATCAGGAAACATGTTCTGAAGAAACCTTGCAATAATAGTTTTACATTATGAATTACTTTTGCACTTTTGATGACTAGGCAACTTTCAGGAATGGCTTTTAGGGTTTTCAAGCCATGCTATTTGACTAGTGCTAATAATAATAACTTTCAGTGACTATTGAGGAGTTTCACATTGTTTTCAACTAAACACAGAGCCTGAACAATAGGGCTATAATAAGGAAATCATAAACCCACAATGCTTTTCCACGAGCCATGCAAAAGGCTCCAGTTCAGGCCATTTGAGTAATTTTTTCAACAAAAAGCACCACTACTAAACTATCAGAAGTACAAATTACCTCAATCAATGGCATTAAAGTTGGAAGGATGCTGTCCCCAAACACATTAGAGAGAACATCCAACCCAGCAGCACTACACTTCCGCAGGTTCCAGACATTTACAGCATCATCATCATCCTGTTCGAATCACCAGTAATTTTTTTGGATACTTTACATAGATGAGGTAGTAAAGGGATGGCAAAAGCCATCAAAACCAAATGGCTTAAAAAGAAACAAATTCTAAACTCACATCATCATCTCCAGTTTCTGATCCATGCAATCGAGAGGCATGGAAGCGGGGCTTCAAATCCTGTTACACATTGTGTAAATAAATGTTGGAAGAGGCTCACATTATTCTTTATATTGCTAGTGTTAACTGACTTCCAAAAGAATTAACTACAGACAAATCTGCAATATGCTATGTGCGTTTACAATTCAGTAGTATACGGCTGCAAGGTTAAGCTTTCCTGTTGTTGTTGGATAATCTAATGCTCTCACATCTTTCTTGTCATAGGAGCATATGAATAGTGACTGCTCCCTCCCTTTCCAGTCAATAGGACAGCAGACGTTGGGAGTATTGCTATAGTGACATATAGTACGTAGCATGGCTACAGTAGTAAGTAGGGGGCAGTATCAGTATGGCCCTTAGTTTAACTTCTGTAATCTTTGCTTCTATATGAAGGAAGTGGCTAGCTGCAGCCAGAGTAGTTCAGCAGCTCATTCACGTGTGTTCATGTGTGTGTGTGTGCTCTGATCTCCTCTTCTTCAACCTCCAGCATGTGTGTGTGAGTGAGAGGTGTGGTGATACACACCCGAGTGACAAAGCCAGCCAACAGTTATTAGGTAGTAAAATACAGCAAAACAAAAAAGAAATCCTGAAATAGAATCAGCTTGGTCAATGCATTGCTGATGCACCACTCCACTCCCGCCCAAAAATTAGATCTCACTGATAGTCCTGAAGTGAGCTAAAGCTATAATGTGATCACTTCATTCTGCCGACACAGGTCTAACCGGAGTAACCGCTACGATTGATGGCCACAGATGGAGCCATTCATGAAATTAGGCCATTATTGGTTATGAATATTCTCAAAAAGAATAAAACCAACCTGGTCCCTGTCTGGAAAGGATTCATCTTCCTGAAATAAAATGTATATATATAATATTTTATCAGAATAAGATATTGCCACTGATGACCCACTGGATCAAACATGAAAGATATTAAAAGTTTACCACACCTCAGCATCATCAAGAGACTCATCATCATCCGCATATACCATGTTCGACAACAAAGTCTAGGAAAAAAAATTGGAATGTAAGAAATTATATCCAGCAACAAGGGTACAGCTGCACTAATTTGAAGTACAAGAAAGACATACTGGGATTAAGCGTGGCAAGAACTCCCGTAAACCTTCAGGTGGCATACTCACATCACAGTATGCAGACCTGAAAGATTTAACAGTTTCAAAAATGAGAATAATAGGCTTCGAATTCCTAGCCATATAGTTAGTTATTCAGACTTAGTTTTGGATTTGAGCAAAAACAATTTGTGAACTTCAAAAGTTAGAACCAACAGTTAATTAGATTGTTGTAAAGTGTCCATCACAGTATGTGCCCCATTAGTACTACCAATATAACTCAGATTCAGATAGTCAATGTACATTACTAGGTGCATTCAATATTTTTTAAAGGATTGGTGCATTATTTGTGCAGCCCTCATTACACTCACTTACTGAAAACATACCAAAACTCGCAAGCTTCCAGGGCGACTTCATCATCTGAATCTTTATTAGCTTGCAGGATCAATTCAGTAACATTTTTAAGATGTGGCTGCAGTTTCAATATCCAATGTTAGATCCAGTACGTCAAGGGAATAAGCAAACTAATACGAGTCAAGGCAAAAATTGTGTACATCATCAGAAAAATTGCAGGAAAATAGGAAAATGGAGAAGTTTGGAGCACTAGTTACATTACATCACTAATCACTAATATATATTAGGTGAGAGCAGGAAAAAAAAGTCTAATAGACAGCAAACGTAACACACCTCCAGAATTGATGGGCGAACTTCAATGAGCTGAACCCAGGCTGAACAAACCTATCAAACAAACAGGGAGAATTAGCAAGTTGATATGTTCCATTGAAAAATCATTATTGCCATTTTGCTTGCTGACAAATCAGCTATAAGCCTAGAAAATAAATCCTGCTTCAATTATGATAAAGTGGCTGAATACCTCCCAGGATGGAAAGCATCATTAATGAACAGAGCAGGACGGCTGGTAATGGTGCGCGCGGTCATGACTGCAGCTCCTATTTACCTCTTGACAGCTATTGATATGCCAAAATGGTTTTTTAAAGCTATAGATAAAATAAGAAGAGGGTTCCTTTGGAAGGGACAAGAGCAAGCAAATGGGGGTCACTGTTTGGTAGCTTGGGAGAAAGTACAACGGCCACTCGAATATGGAGGGTTGGCCATCCATAATTTAGAACTGCTTGGCTGCGCTCTAAGAATCCGATGGCTTTGGGCACAGAAGACTGACCGGGATAGATCATGGGCAGGGCTCCCGGTCTCAGTACCTCGTAAGGCTCAAGCCCTTTTTGATGCCGCAGTGGATGCCATTGTTGGAAATGGGGAACAGATCCTGTTTTGGACCGACAGGTGGCTGGATGGTCACACCATGGCGGAAATAGCCCCAAATTTGGTCAAAAGAGTCACAAAAGGAACAGCCAAGCGACGGACGGTGGCTCAAGCAATCCAGAGCAGAAGATGGGTTGGTGACATAAAAGGAGCTCGCACAATAGACGTACTGATTGAATTCTTCCATATTTGGGATATTGTGGAGGGCTTAGTCTTACAGCCGGACGTGCAGGACCGTTACACCTGGAAGTTATCCCAGGATGGGACATACAACAGCAAATCTGCGTACGGAGCATTCTTTATGGGAACCATCAAGTTTGGTCCTTGGCGAAAGATTTGGAAAACATGGGCACCCCCGCGCTGCAGATTCTTCATTTGGCTGGTATTTCACAATAAAGTCTGGACAGCAGATAGGTTGGCTAAAAGAGGTCTCCCCCATCCAGATGCTTGTCCCTTCTGTGATCAGGCTGAAGAAACTATACATCACTTGCTGGTCGGATGTGTATTCACTCGCCAAGTGTGGGCCTTGATATTCCAGAAGCTTGACCTGCTGTTTTTGGCTCCGGACCCAAGTGTGACACGATTTTCGGGATGGTGGAGGAGAACTATTGCAGCAGCTCCAAAGGAAATGAGAAAGGGTTTGAACACTTTGATAATATTGGTCGCTTGGGAGGCCTGGAAGCATCGTAATGATTGTGTCTTCCAGAACGTACGGCCAAATGTGCAGGAGGTTATCAATGCTGTGTGTACGGAGGGTGGTCTTTGGTGTATGGCCGGGGCCTCCCAGCTCGCACAGCTTCTTTCCAGGTCGCTCCCCTCTGGAGTTTAGGGTCCTGGGGGTCGTTGGTCGTCTTTTAGTTTTGTGGCGCGTTGCTGTACTGGTATCCTTAGTGTGGGTGTGTGTGTCCTGGTGCTCGGGTTGGGTCTTCTAGACCCGTGTACTTGTTGTTTTCTACCTTAATGAAATGACGCGCAGTTTCTCCTGCGTGGTTCGAGAAAAATTATGAATAATTACATTTGTATGCATTTGAATCTTATTCTCTTGCAAATAAGTAGCACACCATAATGTGCAATTTCATTATAACAAACAAGTTAGTACGATAAGTAATTATCTACGGTGAATACCAGTTTCCGAACATCTGCTGAAGGGTCCTTTGCAAGGTTGAATAATCCCTGAATATACTGATCCATAGACATGTAGAGTGCCTGTGCAAATCTAACAGTGAGTCAAAAGCGTTGATAAAGATAAGCTGAAGATGGGGCTAGAACTCTTACCGATGGCATCACTACTATGTACTGATTTACGCAACCCAACGATAGTTTTCTCAAAGCTGCATGTGGTGAGTGGAAAAACTGAAGGAAAAAAAACAGCATGTATCAGAATGAAACCCCATAAATATGTTAAATGAGACTGTTCAAGCATCTACATGCCACCACAGTTGCATGCTTAGCTGAATTATAGGCAACTGGTGTACGCAGACATAAATATGACCATTTACAGAGAGGAAGTCAAAGTGTCAATTGCGTAGGTATGTAATTGGCTATTTCTGGATGTTGGATATAGACCTGCAGTATTCTCGGCATAAACACATTGATCGGTCGTTCAGACAAACCAGGAACATCAACATCGAGCTCTTCAGGGACATCCTCACAGATCTGTCATCAGAAAGATTGATTTTGAGATCACAAATTGTAAGTGTAAGATACACTACATCATGCTGGTTTAATGCATGGAACCCCTAGTAATGACAGGAGTGCGCATTACCTTGTATATCGCATCCATAGCACCTTCCATGTGATCCAGGTCATTACTATCCAAACACTTATGGAGTGCCTGAAACAACTCAATCCATCCAGAAACTCGTACAATTTGGAAAAGTACACTGATCACTGTTCCAACTGTGGATCTAATTGCCCTATTGGTTGCCCCTATACATGGTAACAGCTCAGACTTAACATAATGCTGGAACGGAGGTGGCATGGAACTGAAAGTCGTTCGCAAATTGTTTTTCAGTAGCAGACCAGCTGCCTGTCTAACTTCAATAGATTTCCCCTGGTACAAACACCAGATGTCAGATATGCCGAAGAAAAAATAGCTGGACCTACAAGCATAGTCATATCAAAAGAGAATTTTGCTCCATAACAAGTTTGATAATTTATGAACTACATGCATGGCCACCTGTAAAAGACACCCCAATGTCGAAAAGGTTTTAGAACAAATAAGCGAGGAAAAGAACACAAGGGAAGCACACAATCCACAATTTTCATCCCACATTAACTCCATGATTAAATGACACCCTCGTTGATTCAATTCATTGTTTATCACTGTTTCTTATATTTGCCGATCACACGTGAAACTAAGTTCGGTAATAACCAAAATACAAACTGTAGGCAGAAAGTTAAAGTAAGTGGCAGTCCTTTGAATGTGTTTTTTTTCCATCATCATTCCAGAGTCTAGATCACGCCAACACTACCATATTGTTTCTGCTGTGATCTCCGTCCAACCCCTCAAGCATAAAAGTATAGATATTTCCTATCATCTGTATCTTTAAGTAAGTTACAAGGAAATGTTTTAGATAGTGGAAGCAAGCCGTCACTCAACTCCAGTGGTTACTTAAATCTCCGTGGGAGCATCACCAGTCGAAACTCAAACACTACTAGAACTCAAGTAGGCCAAATAACTAGCCATCTGAGCAAAATTTTGAAGTGGACACATGGCTGCCCGAGGATTCTAAAAATATCGCATGATTTGCAGTTTAAACATTCTGGGCAATTTGAGAAATCATTACCACAATAAGCAATGATGCAGCGGCAAGTAGGACAGACATAAAAGATTAGCATGGAAACAAGCTGTCATCTCTTACTGTGCATCGGCACATATCTGCGTAGACTAAGCCCTA
The DNA here is from genome assembly GCA_038087645.1 of Saccharum hybrid cultivar R570. Classification (NCBI taxonomy): domain Eukaryota; kingdom Viridiplantae; phylum Streptophyta; class Magnoliopsida; order Poales; family Poaceae; genus Saccharum; species Saccharum hybrid cultivar. The sequence goes on along the minus strand of JAQSUU010000549.1, from coordinate 3,241,260 downwards.
CTTGAACCTCCGAAGCCACAACACGACAATTCAAATTACCACCGAATGAAACTGAAATGCTACATAGATAGGTAGCCTTATGTCGGCACTGAAATTTTAGCTTGATTGCCAGCGCATCTTTTCCACCTTTGTGTGTACACAAATAGCACACACAACGTACGTTATCACTAAAACACCAGGATATCAATATCGATTTGGATTAGAAGTTAGCACGTGCAATCCAAGCGCTAAACTCCAGTGGCGACCTAGGGGTCTATGGAGTCAAACAGCAAGCTTCAAATCTCTAGTAGCATCGGAGAAAACCCTAGGCTCTGCTGACGGCGTGGCGATCGGAATAAACCAGCGGGCGATTGAGGTGAAGGTGACACTCGGAGGAAAGGAAGGTTCACCTCTCCGCGGGCCAGGATGAAGACTAGGTAATTGTTGAAGTCCGGGAACTGGCTGTACTGCTGGAGCTGCTGCCAGATGCGGGCCTGGTCGGAGTTGGGGGAGATGTGCGCCTCCAGGAGGGTGCAGATCTCGTGGAGCCCCTGCTCCTGCGGCTGCCATATCGCCGGCGCCGCCATCGACGATCCCCGGGGGACGGAGCGGGGGGTGGGCGATGGGGATGAGATGAGGCGGAGGCGGCGGCGGCGGCTGCGAAGGGGGGAGAGGAGGTGAAGGAGGAAGGAATCGGCGGAGCTCAGGGGAGTCCGAATCCAAACCCAAACTAGTGAAAAGCGCAGGGGTGGACGCGCAAGACTCCTCAATAATGTGGTTCTATGTATATATATGGCTATAATTGATGGGATTTTTGCTTCGCTCAGCAACTAGTTCAACTTCCTCTCGTGGTCGACTTGTTCATCGCACTCAGAAGCCCTTTTTCTTTTTCATCTTACTTAGGACCGGTTTAATTCCAAAAAAAATTTTGCAAAATTTTTCAGATTTTCCGTCACATCGAATCTTTGACACATGTATGAAGCATTAAATATAGATAAAAAATAAAACTAATTACACAGTTTAGACGAAGTAGACGAGACGAATCTTTTAAGCCTAATTAGACTATGATTGGACACTAATTGTCAAATAACAACGAAATTTGCTACAGTGTCGTTTTGCAAAAAAAATTGCAACTAAACAGGCCCATAAGGTGTGTTTAGTTCGTGAAAAAATTTAGCTTTGACTACTGTAGCGCTTTCGTTTGTATTTGTCAATTAGTGTCTACTCATGAACTAATTAGGCTCAAAAGATTCGTCTCGTGGTTTTTTACCAAACTGTGTAATTAGTTTTTTTTGTCTACATTTAATGCTCTATGCATATGTCCAAATATTCGATGTGACAGGGAATCTTAAAATTTTTTGGGAACTAAACGTTTCCCTATTAGGTATATGCATTACATTACAAAATTTGAAGGATATATTCCAAATATTATTTGTTACAAAATTATATAAACCAGGTTACAAGGTCTCGTTCCCTCTAGTTGTCTTCTTGACTAAATAAATGAGGATCCTTAATCAACGTGCGAGCGTTAGGAAAAGTAGTGATGCATGATTTCACAGACCACTCTTGGTTTTCCTCGTGCTCCGCCTCCACCACCACCTAGTTTGCTAGCACTCTCGCAAGCATTCTCACCGGCTACCTATTATCGTTGTGTCGCGGCCTCATCTTCTACTTCCTTCTCTTTCCTTTCACACTGTGTTGCCCCATCGACGTCACCTTAGTCGCCGCCCTTCCCGCCAACAACTTCACCACCCACACTTCACCACCCATGTCCCACAGTCATCGCCATAGCGCCAACCCTTCCCTAACACTGTGTTCAGTTGTCGCCGCCGTCTCCCCTACCCACCAAATATCCAAACATTGCCCACTTGTGTGGCGCCCCCGCCGCCTTGCTCATTGCCCATCAAACCGCCTCTACCGTCGGCCCTCTCTCCCTTCTAAGGTCGTTGGGTATGGAACTAGAACCCCCCCAGATCCCTGACACTGTAGAATGAGAGAAAAAGAAGACGAGTAGAAGGAGGAAGATGCAGACGATCCAATCATGTGTTGACATGTGTTGCTATGCTTTCGCTTGTGGTTACGGCTCATGCACGTTGTATAAAGATTTTCCTAAATAAACACTTGTCATTGATCTTTTATGATGGTGAATAAGCATATTTATTACTCATCAAATTAAATAGTATGGTACAGGACAGGACAGAGGATAACAGGGTTAATTTCCTTCCTCATGTCTCTTCTACTCTTCTAGTATCCAACATCTTATATCGTCTCCTCTCTTCACCACCACCAACTCTTACTCTCAAGTGTCATTACTACCATAACATCTAATGTTACCATTATTATTTCGTCCTCAATGTTTAACATTCCAGTGCCCCGCCCTCACAATACAACCATTATCTGTCTGCCTCGCGACCACCTACGACAATAACGGAGCTTCAAATGAATCATGGTAAGGGGAGGTTCATCCCCAACCAAGAGAACCACCTTCAATTCATCCAGGCAATCCTTACCATTAGACAACGACAAGTTGTGCACCTTCTCCATCCCTCCTTCTATGTCATATCCTCCCCTCCTCTCCTCCTTTTTATCTATGCTGCAACAAAATCACATGGAAATACCACTTCGAGTGGCCAAGGATTGTCACAGTTGGGCTTTCTTTGGACGAATTTGGCTATTTAAGATCAAATATTTAACTCATCCTATAAAGAAAAATCTTAGGTTCGCTATGCTTAGCCTCCATGTCTTCACATGGCTCAGCAGCACATGGTTGAGGATGGACATGGTTGGGTCTTTGTTGATGCAAAAGTAGATCTGCAAACACAAAGGGCTAATACCCGAAATCGATATCCAAAGCGTGCCAGTCGATTTGACCTGTTAATCGACAAGGATGAAGATACGAGCACTTTGGTCCTGACAACAGCGATACGCCCGGAAGTCACGGCCAAGAGGTACTCACGCGGAACTCGAGGATCGCCGAAGATTGCACTGGAGCAATGCAACTCGCCGAATCGATGAGAACTCGTAAAAAAGAAAAACATGCAAATTGACGAAGTCGTCGAAAGTAGATATAAATAAGAATAAAAAGCTATTTCTGATGTGTTGATTGATCTCCTTTTTACATTGCCCTTCACCCTATATTTATATCCTGATCTACAGAAACGTAACCAAATACGACTAGAACACTAAACCCAAATCTATGGAAACACATGACTTTGATACAACTCAGACTCTAATAAACGTATATAAGGAAATTAACTCCTATCTTATTCCATAGTCCGCCTCAGTCACGATGATATTCTCATCAACCTCCTTCTTATCGGCACAATCCCTGTTCCATCGGCACAATCCCTGTTCCATCGGCAGCAGCCTTCAAGATCCTTCCATCGGTACATCCCCTGTTTTATCGGCAGCAGTCTTCAAACCATCTTTCATCGGCATCGGCAATAATACCCTTAACCTTATTGGCAACATTTCAATTTGAACCCATACGCCGCTACCACTCATAAGCAAACTCATTTTCATCAGCTATCAATTTTCACAATAATCTTTCCTCTACTGATTAGCCCTTCCTGACCATCTTGATACGTGCTAAAAAACGATGTCAACACATGCCCCCCAATTTCAGAGTATAAGATATTGATGCTCCGAAATTTACTCCAGATAATGCCTGCTATTACCTATTTTTCAACCCATTCTCCAAGCATAACATGATCTGTTACCAGATTTAATCAAATCTAGATCTAATCCATGTATCTCAGTAAATATCGCACATTTTTCAACTGTTTTTTTTAATTACGGTTGAGATACCAAAATAACAATCCATCGGCAAGATCTTATCACAGCAACATCACCATTTTAGAACTAAAAGATCCTGTATCAAAATATCCTTCAAGTCATGACTACTTGCCATGCCATCAAATCTTCTGTACAATCCCTTGATTGTCGTGTGAACAGTTACCATATCTATCTGAACCACCTTGATCCATCCGCGTACGACATAGAGATAAGTCAAGAATACCCCTACCCCAAATGGCTTATAAATAGATTTCTCCGAACTGCTCATCTTCTACCTTCAAATCGCAACCTTTGGCATTCTCTCTCCGGCAGCAACCCTAACTGCGCATCCTCAACCCACCAGAGCTCCTTCCATCGTCATTTTCCAATCTCCAGCTCGTGCCCTCATCCTTCTCGAAACAATGGCGGTCAACTTCAACGTCCCTACGGTTCGTTCTTTTTTATTACTTTTACTTTGATCCTTCTAGCCCCTTGCGAATTCTTACAGTTGGTATTTTTTCTACTTCTTCCATTCTCTTGATCTTCCAAACTCAGGAACTACGCAACACACTGGTTATTCCAACCAACCAACCTCCCCTCCATTGCCTAGGTCCAATGGGTGATCCAGATCCAACCGACCTGATCAATGCAGAAGCTAATCGTATTCCCTTCAAAGCTCAAAATTTCTCTTTGAATCTATGGAAAGATACATTTCAATCTTGGCCCAAACCTACCAAAGGGTGGAAAAACTGGTACTTGAGAGTAAACAGATCAATGCATGTGTTCTGGGTAGAACGGAAGATAGATCAATGTATCAGGCTATCCATTGTTGATATGCAAAGGAATGAATCCATGATGATAGCTGCTGCTCATTTTTTGTCAGATACCACAAATACCTTCATGTTCGGTCATGGCCCATGTGCCCCTACTCTTGCCGATGTATATATGCTCACCGGCTTGGATATCTCAACTGTCGATGAAGGCCACATTTTTGGCAGAAAAACTGAGTATAGAGTAAATACACGCAACATCGGCGGCTGGACAGGATACATCCAAGAGTACCAAAAAACTGGTACTGTCAATCAAAGGGAACACGCCATATTCCTGAACATGTGGCTGGAGAAGTTTATTTTCTGTGGTCGATCGGTAGGACCAACTAACACCTTCCTCCCAGCAGCGGAACTCTTGGCCAACGGTGTCAGATTCCCACTTGGCCGATACCTTCTGAGCTCAACTTACCACCTTCTCCACCAAGTGTCTCAGAAGCTTCTACTTGGTGAACCCATCGGCAATCTGGGAGGCCCGTGGTGGTTCATCAATATGTGGTTCAACGCTCACATGCATAAGCGTCTACAATGGGATTTCTTTGCCCAAGAATTCCCACGAGAGATCGCCGAAGATTACATCCTTGGAGATGATGAATCGGCAACATGCCCTCCTCTCAACTTCGGCGAAGCCATAATCGTCCTTCCTGGAACAGAGTCCAATGAAGATCAAATTGGTAGGTTTTTTCAGAATTTCTACCATGGTCTCCCTCGTGATCTCAGAGCTTGGGTACCCTATATCGATGAGGATAACAAGTTCCCTCTTCTTTTCAATTTTGCCGATAGTGATCTGAACCAAGATAATGATCTTATGATGGCTATTATTACCCCCAGAGCAATCCCAGTAAACACATTTGGCAGCGGAAAGAATTCTCATATCACTTATGAATTCTACAATCCATCGGCAGTGTCTCGCCAATTAGCCTTTGGGCAACTGCCAATCAAGCTATGCTTTGCCGATGTGATTAAGCCCAGAGAAATTATTACAACTGGAACTGAATGGAGTAGAGTAGTAAGACTTGCTCCTGATGCCGATATTTCAAATGTTAATCTCTCCGCCTGGTCACCAGTGTCTTTCATCACAGAGTCATATAAGCAATGGTGGCAAGAGTGGAAAGAACAGTTGTTTTCAACATCCGTTCATACATATTGGCACATGATCGATCCCGACTATGTTGTTCCTGACGATGTAGTAAGTTCTTTTTAACTTTCGTCTCTCTCCTTCCTTTTATATGTATATTGGTAACTAATCTTCCCTGAAATTACTTTGGATTTTATATTGAAACTTCAAAAACTCCAAACACCAAAGTTGTACATCTAGCCAAGACCTACAACTTTGTTGAACAAACCATTTTCAAATTCTGCCTCCATTTTGAAATTTGAGTTTGGGGACAAAAAGGGGTCAAATTTGAAATTTGCTTCTTTTCAAAATTGCTCCACATTTTACACTAAAACTTTGAAAACTCAAAACACCAAAGTTGTAGCCCTTGAAAAGTTCTACAAACTTGGTTTTAAACTTTTTACCAAATTTTTCTTATATTTTGAATTATTTCAAAAGGGGTAAAACAAGGTTTTGGATTTTAGGGTTTTCGGAGGAATTTTCAATTGAAATTTGTTGCTACCTTAATTGGTGATTATTTAATGATCAAACCATCATCCAAGGGCATCATTTAGACAAGCATAACATGGTTGACCAAATGCCACTCTTGGTTGATCAATTTAACTTTTGAAAATCTTTTAATATTTCCCCAAATTTGAATTCAAATTCGAATCGGAAAACTCGCGACAAGCTTTTGGATTCCAATTCGAACTCAAACTTGGAGCTTCATTTTACGTGTCGTACTTGAGTTCATACCCTACACTTGACACTAGTGTGTAACATGGTCACACACCTCAAATTACGCAGGGCATGGACTAAGTATTTGCGGTGGCATTCGAAATTAGGGTTTTCGGTTCGGATCACACCACTGAGAAGCACATCCAACCTATAAAGGTAAACTCATTTTAGTTAATGCATAACAGGGTTGACCTAATCATGGATGCTTTGCGATGCAATATGATGACATGGCAGGTTAATTAGCAACCATAACACCCGGGGTGTTACACAAAGCCAGGGCGCGTGGCCCAGCTCCCTCTCCCTCCATTCTCCTCTCCCTTCCTGCTCCCCCACGGTCCGACCATGGCGCACGGTGGTCGGCCCGTGACCACGATGCCAGTGACCTGACGCTACCCAAATAATCCTACCACCAGGACCAACATGACATCGTGAACTCCCATATACATTCTACTCGGTTGTAGAGACCCTGTAGGTAGCTTCACCTCGGCCATGGTAGCCACGGTGGCGACGGCTTCCGTTGCCACGGCGAGACAAAAGCCTATACGGTCAAAATGAGAGGACAGAGAGCATCAGCGGCTCACCACGGTTGCGGTTGAGCAACCCGTAGGTGCGGAGAGGCAGTGGGGGTGGCTGGCCACGATGAGACGGGATGCGACGACGCTCTGCCGGACTTGAGGAGGATGATGGCGGGTAGGGCTTTGTGGGCTATACGAGCAGCTGTGAGCTAGCTCAGGAGAAGCACAAGAACATGAAAGTGCTTTGGGAGAGATGGAGAGGAATGTGATGGCTGGACGGCGGTGAATTTCACTGGCGGGGTGGAGCTCGGCAGTGGCGGCAAAAATAAAAAAACAACGACGACACCGGTACTTGCCTAAATAGATGGCTAGAGAGCATGACACGGCCACGAGAAGACGCACGAACTCAAGCTGGCCAGCTAGGGTGCACGAGAAGGCCGTGGAAGGCCACGGCGGCTCGTCGGCGCCCATGTCGTCTGCTGCCCTCCTGTGATTCGTCGTCCACTGTAGCACGCCCCAAAATCTTTAGATTTCAAAACTATTTTTCAAAATTACTTCTAAAAACATGTAGCAACTTGAAAAATTCTTAAGATATGAAATCTTTAGAATTTCAAGATCTATAAGTTTCATGTTAAAAACTTTCTCAAATTCAAACTAGATTTTGAAATTTGAATTTGAAATCAAAAGGGGACATTTTTCTAGAATTTGGTAATTTAAAAATTAATTTAAATTTTATATTAAAACTTCAAAAACTCAAAACAGCAAAGTCATACATCTAACCAAGACCTACAACTTTGCTATTCAAACCATTTTCAAATTTTTCCTCCATTTTGAAATTTGGGTTTGGGGATGAAAAGGGGTTAAATTTTAAATTTGCTTCTTTTCAAAATTACTCAAAATTTTACACTGAAACTTTGAAAACTCAAAACACCAAACTTGTAGCCCATGAAAATATCTACAAACTTGGTTTTAAACTTTTTCCCAAATTTTTCTTAGATTTTGAATTATTAAAAAAGGGTAAAATCAGGGTTTTGAATTTTAGGGTTTTCGGAAGAATTTCAAATTGAAACTTGTTGCTACATTAATTGGTGAATATTTAGTGATCACACCATCATCCAAGGGCATCATTGAGTCAAGCATCACATGTTTGACCAAATGCCACTCTGGGTTGACCAGGTTGATTTTGGAAAATCTTTTAATAATTCCTCAAATTTGAACTCAAATTCGAATCGGAAAACTTGAAACAAGTTTTAGATTCCCAAATTCAAACTCAAACTTGAAGCTTCATTTTAAGAGTTGGACTTGAGCTCATACCCTACACTTGACACTAGTGTATAACACAATCATACACCTCAAATTACGTAGGGCGCAAACTAAGTATTTGCGATGACATTCAAAATTAGGGTTTTTTGGATTCGAGTCACACAACATAGAAACACATTCAATCTACGAAATGTAAACTTATTTTAGTTGATGCCCATCATGGTTAACTTAACATGAATGCTTTTGCAGTGCATATGATGACATGGCAACTTTTAATTACTATAACACCAAGGGTGTTACAATAAAGAACAATATAATTGCAATTATAATATTATAGAGAAAAGTCATATCAATTGTATCTAGCAGAATATAAACAGAAAGATACAAAAAGAGATGTTGCAAGGGATTTACCAAGCCACGCTCGTAGACAGATCCAGAATCCAAGACAAAGCTTGCCTCCCTCTAGATCTAGCCTATGTAGCTATGTTATAGATAATGGTGGAGCTCTAAGGAGACTAAGGTTGCTGGCTCTGATGACTTGATCAGGCTTGAGACTTATGAATTGAATTTGATGCTAGGGGTGGAGGCTCTGCTTATATAGGCCCATAGGATGCACCGGAGCCCTCGGATCAAACCGACTTGAAACAACGACGTAGATGCAAACCCTAAGGCGGTGGAGAACCGACGTAAGAAGGGGGAGGCTGACTCGTGGGTCCTAGGTCGGTCGAGCAGGCCCACGGGCGACCGCCCGCTCCCTCTACCAGGTGGGTCCCGCCTTTTTTCACGCGTCTTCTCGTGTCTTCTAGAGTCTTCCTAAGTTGGTGCCGCAGATAAATATCAATTTTAATCCGACGTGTGGGTCCATCCTTGCGTATTTCCTGATAACCCCCTGTAGAAACATAGTTTTACCAAAACTTGTGGAATTCTATTAGTGTAAACCCTATCTCTACATTTGGTATTGAATTATGTCAATTTCTATGCTTGGTTGACATTATATTTTAGTAGTTATTGCACATCAACAGTAGGTCATAGATCCAGCACGATGTGAGAAGAACGATAGAGCGACAAAATTCCAAGATTTCTTTCCTTTCGGTTCTGTCGCCTTGTTCAAGCGAGCTCCCCATTTCCTTTCAGAACCATGCGAGCTAGAAATCGAGGAGTGGGTCATTGACTCGTTACGATGAGAGACGTGATCAGAAAGAGTTGGAAGCGGGTCAGTCGCTAGGACTATGGTAGATAGTGCTGCGCTGCAGGCCATGTGTATGTACCTATGTGTGTAGCCCTCACGAGAGAGTCATGTCTGGCTACGCGCGTGAGTTAGATCGAGTCACTCGGGAGTTAAGCGCTACTAAGACGAGATGTATGGGCATCATGCTATCTGGTTTGCTCTATGTGTCGGCTTTGGTTCCATCTCTCTGGTGCTTATGGGTGAGCCTACATGTGTGTGTTTGATGTGCTTGGGTGGATAGGCTAGAGTCGAAGCTGATATAACTGACCGTTGTGTCAAAAACCGTCGTGGATCTAGCCATCATTGCTCAAGGCACAGTGAGCCCCCGAGCGCTTGTTCGTGGCGAAGTTGTTGTGATCTCTGGTCCGTGAGCTGATGAGAGCATTTCTTCAGTGCTTGGAATGGTTGCAGCCGACATGGATCGACCTCTCAGACGGTTTTGGATCGATCTTTCTCGGCTTGACATCTTCGGTGGGCTTGCGAGCTCCCGAGGGTGACTTCTTTGAGTTTGGCTCGCAGTAGCTTTTGACCGGGGAGGCTCTTGCATTCTAGTGCTTGAGCCTTCGTGGCGCGACGATGTCACGATCATCACGTCTCTGCCTCTGGGTGTGGTTGCCACTCTCAGCGAGGAGTTGGCGCGACCTATCGCTGTGGAAGTAGGGTCTGAGCGCCACGCGGTTTGGTTTCCTCGGCGTGGCACACAGTGCGCTCAAGGAGCCCGCTTCCTCGGATGCACGCACCTTCGAGTAAAAGCTGATAGTCCGCTAAGGAGTGATGAGTGGTTTGTTCACCATGCGGGATTGAACCCTGGTTATGGGCTTGGTTACGTGAGGCATGGTACCAAGTAGCCGCTTGGTCACTAACGACGTCGCCACGTGGTGGCTGGTAATTTTGTTTTTCATGCGTGCCTTGACACAATGCGCTCTGCTAGTTGCGAAGACGCTGCTTGGGGCGTGGTTCTGTCACCGGACCTAGGCTTCCCACGCGGTTGACCTAGACGGGGTAGAAGTTGGTGGTGGGCACTGACCCATTAGTGTGGATAACTTCATGGTTTCCCAAAAGGATGTGGCCAGCTGAGGCCATTCCCTGAGCGAGTTCATCACGAGCCATGGTCTTCTACCTTCCTGGACGAAAGACCTAGCCATGGTTGGTGACGAGCGAGGGCATGGGCCCTCCTATGTAGGGACTCTGGGATGCTACCGCTAAGGTCAGTTCTGAGAGTGTGTCCACCATAGACCACAGGGTCTAAATCCCCGGAGCGGAGGTCTGGGATGCGGCTGAAGGTGAATGCGGGCATTGGCCCCCGACGGCGGTGAACTCATAGTTTTCACGGCGGATGTGGCCACTGTGGGCCATTTCTCCAGTGAGTCCTCCAATGGTGTGAGGAGCCATCGCTTCCTACTCAACAATTGAGAGTGCGAGACTGTCCCCTACGTGGCACGCCAACTATCGGTGTTTTGTAAACCGGACTAGTAACTTATACGATTGTTGTGCTACTCTAGGAAGATGATGGTAGTATCCAAAAGATACAAGAATTTATATTGGTTCAGGCTGAAACTCTACGTCCAGTCTCAAAGATGATCGAGTACGTGTTCCTCGCTTGAATGCTTTGAAGTTCTTATAATGGGGGGTGCAAGAATGGTGAAAGCGGTAGGAGATCTAGAGCTAGGAGATGAGCTGCCCGAAGGAAAGCTTCAGGAGCCCTTCTATGGTGTAAGAATGAATGAATGAGAGTTGGATTGAATGATTTTGGATGGGTGCCCTGGCTGCCCTTATATAGAGTTCGAGGCAAGGGCATGTACAAAGAAGAATGTTCTTCTGACCGAAGGGTCATGAGCCTGAGGGAGGTCTTAGCTAACTTGTCTTGCAAGCTACGCCGTCTTGTGGAGCACGTCTAGACATGGTTGTCATCATAGTCTAGTGGCCACATCGCGCATGGTGTGACGTGGTGCTACTGTGCCGGTCGTGATAGCACTGTAGGCATAGTGGTGGTTTGCCAGCCGTCCTGTGTGACGTGGTCCTCACCGTGGTCTTTGTTATCGCCTCCTGGTTTCTGAGGACGCCGTATAGGAGTTGGTAGCCGCCCCGGGTCGTCGTTCACCCTGTGGGCTTGAGGAGCTGAGGGCCACGATCTCGACCGTTGGGGTCATGGCTCCCGCCTGTCTAGATGGCCTTTAAGTCTAGGGCGTCGTCGTGGATCCCATCTCGCGGTGGGTAGAATCGTACATGCATCTTGTCGGACCGTATTTGAACGATAGATCACCGCACCGGTTGTCACTGTCGTGCAATGTTGTTTTGTCTGCGCAGCATGACACAGGGATGGTGTCTGACCGGATCGAGGTGACCGCTGTCCCCTCGGTCCTTCCAGATTCAGAGTTGTGTGCTTACCTTTGCCAGAGTGGGCGTGTTGGCTAGGCTTGACCTCTCCCCGTTCCTCCTAGGGGTCATGATGGTGAAGAGGTCGCAAGTCTTCTGTTCGTTATGCGGCTGAGACAGAAGGAAGGGGTCGTGGCTGACCCTGGCCTTTACTAGCTGATATATCATGGGCCGCGTAGCCCGCTAACTAATTGGTGCCTTGAGACACCCGGGGTTATAACCCCGACATTCCCTCGCAATCATATCATATCGTCATGACCCCAAATTTACCGCATCATACCGTGCTTTTGGCCATGCCATGGTGGCCCTAAAAATGGCACGGTCTAAAGTCATGACTCTTGTCAAATCATAGTGATCGTTGAGCGAAATGAAATTACAGAATTAAGGGCAAATTGATTTGATTTCCTTGCCCAACTAGCCTTGATGTCTTGAGTCTTGACCCTTTTCCTAGGAAAAGGAGTCTATTTTTTATGAATTACATACATATATACGAACGCACGCACATACCCTACTTTTATACGCACCTCCAGAGATTAAACTAACAATAGATATCGAGATTAACAAACTCATCAGATAAACATGTCACTTACTATAAAAAAACAATGTCGTTAAATCCCACCAACTCGGGGTGGTGTGTGTGGTGGGTTGAGGGGACCACCACATTAGAGGTGAACTTATGACACGCATTTTGCATATCATCACTGCATCTAGAGTGATAGTAAAAATAAGATGGATCCAAATCCATTCACTTAGGGTGTGTTTGGTTGGTTGGATATGCATGGATGAGATGAGACCATCCATGGATGTGTAGTGTTTGGTTGAAGGATTGGATTGAATTGAAAAGGGAATATACCATGAAGATGCTGGATTTCCTGGTTCATAAAAATCTCGCGGATCAGCTTATCCATGTCTTCTAAAATTTGTTATTAGTAAATAAATTAAGAAATATTAGTATGTTGTATTATTACTTATGATGGTAGGATTAGTTTTGATAAGTGCTAATACATTTATTAGTGCATGTTTCATGTGCTAATTAGAATATTAGTGGTGCTAATTAACATATTTATTTTAAATTAGTGATTACCATGACAAAACTAGTATTAGTGCATATTTATTAATGTCTAATTAGTTGTTATTATTTTTAAATAATAGATATATTTAATTAACTATTCTCGTCCCATCGACTTTCATCCATCCAACCAAATAAAAATAGTATGTCTCGTCCATCTAACAAACATACATATTGATATCCTTATCCTAATATTCGCGTATCGTCATATCTCGTCAACTTCCTCCTCCAGCCAAACGCACCCTGCTGTCCCGGACCTTGATCTTATGAGTACGGGCACGGCAGTCATGTATGCAATGTAAAGATCACGTTATCGACTGCATTTAATTTGTTTCAGGCAGGCAGTTTGTAGGGTCGAGATGACGGACTAGAGGGGGGTGAATAGTCCTTTCTAAAACTTAAGCGTGTTGGCTAACCAAAAACAAATGCGGAATTAAACTTATCGGTCTAGCCAAGACTTCACCCCTCTAACTAAGTTCACAAGCACCTCACAAAGATCCTAATTAAGCAACTAAGGTGCTTTCCTTAGCAAGAGCTCTCCTATTTAATTCTAGAGCAAGGTCACACAAACCTATGCACTAGTACTTTGCAAGCAAGAGGGAGCTCCTACACAATTCTAGTAAGCAAAGCGCACAAAGCCTAAGCTCACTAGCAATGCTCAATAACAAGACAACTAATGCCAAATTAGAGAGCGCAAATCACTTAGCTACACAAACTAAGCAATGTGACTAACAAGGTTACACAAACCAAATTAGTCACGCAAAGGGGAAGCTTCTAGCTACACAAGCAAGAAGATAACTAGCAAGCTACACAAGCAAACTAGTTACGAGAGCAACTACACAAGCACAAGTATATATGAAAGTAAATACAAGCTTGTGTTGCATGAATGCAAACCACCGAGAAGAGTAGACAAAGTTGACACGGTGATTTTCTCCCGAGGTTCACTTGGTTGCCACCAAGCTACGTCCCCGTTGTGTCGACCAACACTTAGATGGTTCCTCGGTGTGACCCTCAAGTCACTTGCCCCTCAAGGCACGCCCCGCAAGGCACCGCAAGACACCACTCTCAAGTGAGGTAACTCAATGACACGCTCAACTAGAGTTGCTCTTCGCGATCCCCGCGGGGTGAGCACAATCCCCCTCACAAAGCTTCTCCGGAGCCTCGCACAATCTTCTTGTGAGCTTCGTCGGAGCCACAAGCCACCAAGCCGTCTAGGAGGTGGCAACCTCCAAGAGTAACAAGCACTACCGGCTTGCAACACAAACACCTAGTGCCACTCGATGCAACCTCACGATGCAATCGCACTAGAATCGCTCTCTCACTCGATCCGATGAACACTATCAAGCATGAGTGAGTTAGAGGGCTCCCAAGCACTACCACACAAGCCACCAAGGCTAAAGTGTGCTCAGCTTCCGGCCATAGCCGGCCAAGGCATCTATTTATAACCCCACGGTCAAATAGAGCCGTTACCCCTTCACTGGGTCCTTTTTCGGGACGACCGGACGCGCCGGTCGTAATTGACCGGACGCGCTCAACCGCGTCCGGTCGCCCTGCGACGTCCACGTGTCCCTCAAATTTCAAATGTGACCGTTAGATCCTCCAACGGTCACTGCGCCAACGGTCAAACCCTATGACCGGACGCGCTTCTCATAACGACCGGACGCGCCGGTCCCGATGACCGGACGCGCCTGTCGAACGACCGGACGCGTCGATCGTACAGCACCGCGCATGCGAAGCAACGACCGGACGCGCTCCTCGCAACGACCGGACGCGACAGTGCCCGCGTCCGGTTAGAGTCCAGTAAGCTCCATCAACGATCGGACGCGTCCGATCATGTGTGACCGGACGCGCCTCGCGTCCGATCGTACTCAGTTTCCTCTGGACACCTGACCGGACGCGCCGGTCCCGCGAGTGACCGGACGCGCCGGTTGCAAACCCTAGCACCCGCGCCTGCGCTGTACTGACCGGACGCGTCCGGTCATACCATGACCGCGTCCGGTGCAGCGTCCGGTGCAGCGTCCGGTCACCTCTGTGACCTCCGTTCGCCTCCGTTTCTTTTCCGACTTCCGGCGTAGTGGAAAATAGGCATTTCAACTTCTCAAAAACGCCTGAATCCCGCGCTCGCAAGCTCGGCGGGAGGGAGAGAGGAACCCAAACCCCTCTCTACCCGCAAACCACAGCGCGACCAACGCCACCTTTGCAAATGTGCCAACACCATCAAGTGTACATCTCCATGTGCTTGTGTGTTAGCTTTTTCTCAATCATTTTCAAAGGAATTAGGCACTCAACTTGCCTCGCCACTCGATCCTAACACGTATGCACAGTTAGAACGCTCAAGTGGCACTAGATGACCGATATGCAAACAAGTTTGCCCCTCTTGATAGTACGGCCATCTATCCTAAACCCGGTCATAAACTTCTCTACACACCTATGACCGGTGAAATGGAAATGCCCTAGGTTATACCTTAGCCTTGCGCATTCCACTACATCTCCTCCGACATTGATGCAACACATGCACCAACCAATCACCAAATGATATGATTCACTTCATATCATCACGTGACCGTATTGGTTCATCGATCTTGACCTCACTTGCTCTTCACCGTTGTATTGGTCCGTTGGCGCTAAGTCTTGCCCAAGCTTCACCATCGCATGGTCCTTCGCTTCGAAGCCTCAACTTGCCCTTCACCTTCACAACCGGTCCTTCGAGCCAAGCCTCATCTTGATCTTCTCCATCTTGGTCACATGACTCCATGTCATGTCTCATATGCAATGACACCATCACATGTGGACTAATCTCCTGTGTATCTCACATAACCACATATTAGTCCACCTAAGTTGTCACTCAATTACCAAAACCAAACAAGGACCTTTCAATCTCCCCCTTTTTGGTAATTGATGACAACTCTACAAAGATATGGAAATTAAGCTTTTTCAAGCTAGCACTTCACACAAAGTGTAAATTGCTAACTTGTTTTGGATTTAATGTTACTTATCCAACTTTTAAGCTCTATGTCAAGATTTGGATAAGCACCATAAAATCCGACTTGGTAGTGATAACTCCCCCTACATATGTGCTCAAATGGTTTGGTTTCAAGCTTTGCACATATGCATAAATATGAAATTTGTGGGAGGGTTAGCACTACTAAGTGATGCTAAGGTGTATAGAATAAACCTTTGTAGCTTGATACCAATTAGTAGGTTGATACTATTTGAAAATCACAAGTTTGCCATCATCCTTAGCATCATGAGTAGCTAGACATCAAAAACACTAGAAACCCCATGAGATTACATTATAAGCATGGTTCTAGTTTTTGCATGATAATCACAAGTCTAGCTAACATCCTATGCATGCTAGTTATCAAATCATCATTCAAGTTCTATAACTAGCATACACCACACAAGCATGCATATTGAATTTAAGAACTTATGCAATGCAAGCAAGCACATGAATTATGCACATATCAAATATAATCAATCAAAGTTCATGAGCTTGCTCCCCCTACTTGTGTGCTTTCTTTGTCCAAGAATATTTGATCCCCTTATATTCTTCAATGTTGCTCCCTCTTTGTCCTGTCCAATATCATCTATCTCTCTCCCAAAGCAATCTCTCCTCAAAAGGAAATCTTGCATATCTTTGTCCAACTTCTCCCCCTTTGTCATCAATTTCCATAAAAGGTGATCTTCTTAATTGATACAAAGACTTGCATTGGGGTAGATGGTTGAAATTTGAATATTGCATTTTTGATGGACATTACCACACATGTTGGAATGACAAACTTTATGGTTGCTCTTGAGATTCCACATAGGATCTTTGACCTTGATACCAATCGGTGGGGCTCCTCCCCCTATGTCATAGCATGTGTCATTCACTTGACATATCACTTGAAGATGAGGGTAGCATTACTTGATTTGATCACTTAAAGTTGAGGATCACTTGTGGAACCATCGTCTTGCATGAATGATACCATGTGAAGATACCATGAGTAGGAATGTGACACCATTTGAAAGAATTTTCTAGTATGGATCCACTTTGAAGGATTTGACAATAATATTCACTTCTTGAACATTTGCTATCTTCATGAGTACCACTTGTAAGATATAACTTATAGATCATTATCTAGACACCACTTGTACATACCACTTGGAAGATCAATTTGAGTCTAGATACCACTTGAAACAAACTAGATATCCATTTTCATTGTTGTCTTGTGCTTGTACTCTTATCATTGTCATGAGCTTCTTGTATGACTTGAACTATGTTGATTTGCCTAAGATTCCAAGTCCGGTTTTGATCCAATGACAAGCTTCTTCACACCTTATGCTAAGGGTTATCTTGTCAATGTTGTAATTGTCATTTGTTAGCAATCCAAACTAGATCAAGTACTTGGGTTCACTAGCTCATGAACAAATTCATACTCATACCACTAGATCATTTAGACAATCAAGCAATAGTGGTAGGCTATGAATCTAAAATTTTGTTTGTCATGCATGATCCTAATAAGCATGTACTATATGCACTAACCGCATACTAGTAAGGGATGAAATGATCATGCACATTTCAATGATACCTTTGCTATGTTGAAGTAGAGGATAGTCATATAGATTCCAATTCATTACTCCAATAGCAATATGAAGTCCAATTTATTGCTTGGTGAAGACCAATCATCATAGATAAATCTATTCTTCACCCATATGAAATGAAAATCACTTATGATCAAGTGCACTTTCTTGTTGTGGTTGGCTTGCTTCATTATATCATCTTTGCTTGTATGAGAGAACTACTTAAAATATCACTTGAAATACATGACTAGCTCTCTTTTGGGTGTTGCTTGCTTTTCTTGATCAACCCTTTTGATTGCTTCAACTAAGCATCACAAGTTCCTCAGATCACCACTTCCATGTTAGCCTTCCAAGTCCCAAACTTGGTTTCACCTACACACAGCGGCAAGCCCCTCACTAGGGAGAAGTGACCTTTCTCCAAAGAACCACTCTTGATACTCACTTGAACTGATATAGTTTGATTGATCCAAATGATAAACTCAATCTTGATGAATAATCCTTGAATCTACATTTGAGTCCAACTCTTTCTACTTGTTTAAGTCCTTTTCTTTCTACCAAATGATCTCTAATCATCACTAGAACTTAAACTTCATCTTCATCTTAAGTTCGATCTTGATCTTCAAATTGAGTACCAAATAAGTACACCAAGTACATTCCATAATCAAATGTTCTTGTACTCATTGCTTTTCATGCTTATAGATCAATCCAAAACCAAACTTAGGTACCTCAACCACTTATAAACAAGTTTCCAACTTGAGGACCTTTCAATCAAAGTGACTTTAGATTAATCCAATAATTGTCACTTTTCTTGGCAGATTCTGTACCCTTCAAAGAATAATTCATATCTCACAATGTACGGATCTAAATGCCATGAAATTTGGTGGAGATGTGATTCACTAAGTCATCTAGCAACTGTAAAAATTTGAACTTCTTTTGACTTCTAGATTGTTACTAGATTTCAAATCTTCCACCATTGCTACATGCTGAAAACTGCTGCGCTATAGCTGACAAGATGCACTTCAAAACCGAAGCAACCCTTATCCATTTCTCATGAAATATCTACAGCATCTTCTATCATAAGTGTAGAGCATGTATACCAAATTTCAAGCCAATCCAAATAGATTTGTTCACTCAAACATGGCTAAGATCACTGCTAGCTCAGATTTTAAATTTTGGACAGATTTCAATACATTGAGCAATACTTCATCAAATATGAATCAAACTTGATACTAACTTGTTTGAATACTTTCACAAGACATATATCCATCCAATCCACTTACTAAATGTCATCTTATGAATTTATCCAACACAAACCAATCCAAACTTGATCACTAAGCTTTTAATCCATTCAATCATCTCATCGCAAGCAACATTGCACATTTATCCAATTCAATCAACTCATATGCACCCAAATAAAATAATCAACAAGAGATATACCTTGGTTAGCTCATGATTATTCATAGCAAGCTTTCAACTTGAATATTTGCAAGCCATCAAATAATTCCAATAAATCATCCACAACTTGATCATGACACTTGTATGTTATAGTACTTTGGACTTCACTCATTTTGACTTGGCATTGGGATTGTATATGCATTGAGCTTCATAACTTGACTCAATATATGATGAACAAAATGAAACCAATTGAATCAAGCCTCCAATACCGATGGTACCTACAAACAATCATCCACTCTTTGATGGTACCCAAACAAGTTTGGGTCCTCTCAAGTTAGGTGCAACATACTTAGGCATTGCCTTAGTATGAGTAGCGGGATGTTTTGCAATAGCAACCATAGAGATACCATTTACATCCTTTCTAAGCATATTAGTATTATTAATTGAACTAGGCTTAGAATTATTACCTAGGGAACATGAATGTGCCATGTGTCCCCTTTCCCGACATGAATAGCATCTTCGCTTTGGTTGAGCCTTTTCTTCCTTGCTCATGTGATGCTTTTCATTGCCTTGCCTCTCATGAGTTGCTTGAGCCTTCTTCTCAAGCTTGGTAGGACACCTCGAGGCAAAGTGTCCCATATCTTCACACTTGAAGCACTTGATGTGAGCCAAATCTCTCTTCTTATCTTGAATCTTGCTCATCATCTTGGCATCTTGGATTTGCATTGGATGCCTTGCTCTACCACCCCTTCTTATTTTCCTTTTTTTCTTCATCATCAAGTTACCATCATCTTTATGATTAATCTTGATTTGTTCTCGGGGTGTTTTCTCTTGCTCAACTAGTGGCTTTGGTTGAGGCTTTACTTGTTGCTTCACCAATTGCTTGGTTGGGCACATTGAGGTGAGATGACCCCAAGTGCGGCACTTGAAGCACTTGACATGCTTTAGCCTCTCTTCTTCTTTCATCTTCTTGAGCTTCTCAATGTTTGGGCATCCATTAGCAAGATGTCCCGCTTCATGGCATCGATAGCACATGGAATGCGAGAGCTTCTTTTGGAGTAGCCTCTTCATCCTCTTTTCTTGCTTTCTTTCGCCCCTTGTCATTTTCTTCTTGAAGCCAAGGCCACTTTTATCACCAACGTTTCTTTGAGTCTTCATCATGTGCTCAAAGGTGACTTTTGAGTTGTAGCACTTCTCTAACTTGTTGCTCAAATTCTTCACTTCACTTTTAAGCTCATTGTTCTCCTTCAAAAGGTTAGTCTCACAAGACATAGAAGTAAAACAAGCATTTAATTGTGAAGAACATGGCATGTCTAATAAATCATCACAAAAGGTGGATACATGCTTCTTGCCTACATCACAAGGGTTAGTAATATGCGATTGATCATTTGACCCAAATGATGAGCTCTCACTAGATTTGATTTCTCCATTTGAAGGCTTCTTAGTGAGTAAAGCATGTTCTTGTGCCAAGTTATCATGAGCAACACTAAGTTCCTCATGAGCCAATTTTAGCTCCTCATGTGAACAAGTAGTAACATAAAGTAGATGCTTTTGTTGTTCACATGTGGTTTTTAGAAATGAGTTTTCATTTTTCAATTTCCTTGTTTTTGCCATCTCATTTCTTAGGGCCTTTGAGAGTTTATATAGAAGCTCAAAATTTGGACCATCACAATCAACAACAAAACCACCAATAGATACCTTAGTGTCACCATGTGACATGAAACAATGTGGTGATGTTGGAGAGCTTGTTGAAGCATCACTCTCATAGCCATCATCTTCACCATCAAGTGTGCATGGAGTAGAATCATTGCTTGCATCACTTGTGGCATTATCATTCTTCTTGTCAAGTGATCTTGTGATATGATCATCTTTGTCATCACTTGACCGTGAGGTGGAGCAATCCTCCACAACTACCTTGTTGTGGTCATGCTCAACATCCTCATGCGCCTCTTCCTTGGGCTCATCATCATTGGAGATCATCCCATATTTCTCATTTAGAAACACCCAAATTTCGTGGGCGGACTCGAAGTCTATGATCTCATGAAGTATGCTACTATCCAAAGATCGATAGAAAATATTAGTAGCTTGGATATCGAGATGTAGGCATTTACTTTGCGCTTGAGTTGCATTCTTTTTATCAATTGCAAAGGAAAAGCCCACATCTACGATCCACCACAATTGAGGAGAAATAAACTTAAAATTGCATGTCATCCAATTTCTCCACCGTGCAAAGTGTGTGCCATCAAAAATATGTGGACACTCAACATCTAGCCCATAAGCCGCCATCCTCTCGGGTCGGTGAAGACCACAAATGAGAGACCCGGCTCTGATACCACTTGTAGGGTCGAGATGACGGACTAGAGGGGGGGTGAATAGTCCTTTCTAAAACTTAAGCGTGTTGGCTAACCAAAAACAAATGCGGAATTAAACTTATCGGTCTAGCCAAGACTTCACCCCTCTAACTAAGTTCACAAGCACCTCACAAAGATCCTAATTAAGCAACTAAGGTGCTTTCCTTAGCAAGAGCTCTCCTATTTAATTCTAGAGCAAGGTCACACAAACCTATGCACCAGTACTTTGCAAGCAAGAGGGAGCTCCTACACAATTCTAGTAAGCAAAGCGCACAAAGCCTAAGCTCACTAGCAATGCTCAATAACAAGACAACTAATGCCAAATTAGAGAGCGCAAATCACTTAGCTACACAAACTAAGCAATGTGACTAACAAGGTTACACAAACCAAATTAGTCACGCAAAGGGGAAGCTTCTAGCTACACAAGCAAGAAGATAACTAGCAAGCTACACAAGCAAACTAGTTACGAGAGCAACTACACAAGCACAAGTATATATGAAAGTAAATACAAGCTTGTGTTGCATGAATGCAAACCACCGAGAAGAGTAGACAAAGTTGACACGGTGATTTTCTCCCGAGGTTCACTTGGTTGCCACCAAGCTACGTCCCCGTTGTGTCGACCAACACTTAGATGGTTCCTCGGTGTGACCCTCAAGTCACTTGCCCCTCAAGGCACGCCCCGCAAGGCACCGCAAGACACCACTCTCAAGTGAGGTAACTCAATGACACGCTCAACTAGAGTTGCTCTTCGCGATCCCCGCGGGGTGAGCACAATCCCCCTCACAAAGCTTCTCCGGAGCCTCGCACAATCTTCTTGCGAGCTTCGTCGGAGCCACAAGCCACCAAGCCGTCTAGGAGGTGGCAACCTCCAAGAGTAACAAGCACTACCGGCTTGCAACACAAACACCTAGTGCCACTCGATGCAACCTCACGATGCAATCGCACTAGAATCGCTCTCTCACTCGATCCGATGAACACTATCAAGCATGAGTGAGTTAGAGGGCTCCCAAGCACTACCACACAAGCCACCAAGGCTAAAGTGTGCTCAGCTTCCGGCCATAGCCGGCCAAGGCATCTATTTATAACCCCACGGTCAAATAGAGCCGTTACCCCTTCACTGGGTCCTTTTTCGGGACGACCGGACGCGCCGGTCGTAATTGACCGGACGCGCTCAACCGCGTCCGGTCGCCCTGCGACGTCCACGTGTCCCTCAAATTTCAAATGTGACCGTTAGATCCTCCAACGGTCACTGCGCCAACGGTCAAACCCTATGACCGGACGCGCTTCTCATAACGACCGGACGCGCCGGTCCCGATGACCGGACGCGCCTGTCGAACGACCGGACGCGTCGATCGCACAGCACCGCGCGCGCGAAGCAACGACCGGACGCGCTCCTCGCAACGACCGGACGCGACAGTGCCCGCGTCCGGTTAGAGTCCAGTAAGCTCCATCAACGATCGGACGCGTCCGATCATGTGTGACCGGACGCGCCTCGCGTCCGATCGTACTCAGTTTCCTCTGGACACCTGACCGGACGCGCCGGTCCCGCGAGTGACCGGACGCGCCGGTTGCAAACCCTAGCACCCGCGCCTGCGCTGTACTGACCGGACGCGTCCGGTCATACCATGACCGCGTCCGGTGCAGCGTCCGGTGCAGCGTCCGGTCACCTCTGTGACCTCCGTTCGCCTCCGTTTCTTTTCCGACTTCCGGCGTAGTGGAAAATAGGCATTTCAACTTCTCAAAAACGCCTGAATCCCGCGCTCGCAAGCTCGGCGGGAGGGAGAGAGGAACCCAAACCCCTCTCTACCCGCAAACCACAGCGCGACCAACGCCACCTTTGCAAATGTGCCAACACCATCAAGTGTACATCTCCATGTGCTTGTGTGTTAGCTTTTTCTCAATCATTTTCAAAGGAATTAGGCACTCAACTTGCCTCGCCACTCGATCCTAACACGTATGCACAGTTAGAACGCTCAAGTGGCACTAGATGACCGATATGCAAACAAGTTTGCCCCTCTTGATAGTACGGTCATCTATCCTAAACCCGGTCATAAACTTCTCTACACACCTATGACCGGTGAAATGGAAATGCCCTAGGTTATACCTTAGCCTTGCGCATTCCACTCCATCTCCTCCGACATTGATGCAACACATGCACCAACCAATCACCAAATGATATGATTCACTTCATATCATCACGTGACCGTATTGGTTCATCGATCTTGACCTCACTTGCTCTTCACCGTTGTATTGGTCCGTCGGCGCCAAGTCTTGCCCAAGCTTCACCATCGCATGGTCCTTCGCTTCGAAGCCTCAACTTGCCCTTCACCTTCACAACCGGTCCTTCGAGCCAAGCCTCATCTTGATCTTCTCCATCTTGGTCACATGACTCCATGTCATGTCTCATATGCAATGACACCATCACATGTGGACTAATCTCCTGTGTATCTCACATAACCACATATTAGTCCACCTAAGTTGTCACTCAATTACCAAAACCAAACAAGGACCTTTCACAGTTGCTGCGATTAGTAGCGCATTGCAGCATCGATCATTAGCTTTGTCAGATTGCGGCACTACTCATATACGGTCTTCTCTTCAGTTTGATCAAACTGACGTCTGAATGATTAAGGTCCCGTTTGGTTGTCTGTGTTTTTTTAACATACATCACATCAAATGTTACGACACATGCATGGAGTATTAAATATAGACTAATTACATGCATGTCGGCACAGATTAAGAGTAATTTATGAGACGAATCTATTAAATCTAATTAGTCCATGATTGGACACTAATTACTAAATAAGACGAAAGTGTTACAGTAACTGTTAAACTTTAACAAGGCAAACCAAACACCCATGAGGTCTTGTTTAGCTTGCCCAAGTTGGCCGAATTACTGTTTGGCACTGTAGCATTTTGTTTTTATTTGGTAATAATTGTCCAAACATTATTAGGCTCAAAACGTTCGTCTCGTAAAGTACAACCAAACTGTGCAATTAGTTTTTAATTTCATTTATATTTAGTACTCCATGTGTCGATATTTTAATATGACGAGAAATCTTCTTTTTACATAGTAAAATTTGATGTCAAATCGGAAAC
Source organism: Saccharum hybrid cultivar R570 (assembly GCA_038087645.1). Classification (NCBI taxonomy): domain Eukaryota; kingdom Viridiplantae; phylum Streptophyta; class Magnoliopsida; order Poales; family Poaceae; genus Saccharum; species Saccharum hybrid cultivar. The sequence goes on along the minus strand of JAQSUU010000549.1, from coordinate 3,216,987 downwards.
TAAACATTGCCTAAGAATCAGGCCGCGTTCACTTCCCCTCCCAACTCAAAATATTTCCTCTTACACACATCACATCAAATCTTTCGACGCATGCATGGAGCATTAAACGTAGGTAAAAAAGATAACTAATTGCATAGTCTGTCTGTAAATGTCGGGACGAATCTTTTGAGCCTAGTTAGTCCATAATTAGATAAATTTTGCCAAATAACAACGAAATATGCTACAGTAACTTTTCAGCTACTTTTCGCGAGGTGAACACACCTCAGTTACATTTGTCAGGTGCACACAAGTATTCATCGGTGCTTCTCAAAGTACTAATCCACAGTCTCCACCCAGAGTAGTGTACGTGTGGTACGGTGGGACAGGCGTAGGCCAGCCTTCTCAAAGTACCATCTTTGTTCCAAAAGAATAGAAATATCGTTTCCTTATGAGTTAAACAATATTAGATTTTAATTGGATTTAAAAATAATAATGTCAGTATTTATGTTTTTGAATAGATTTGCTACAAAATATATTTCATGATAACCTAGTAAGTGATTATTACATATTAGAAATATTAGTAGTTTGTACGTATATTGTGCTCTAACTTATGATTGTTTTGACTCGTGGGAAGAGAGTTTATTTTTGGAACCGAGTGAGTAGTGTAGTTGGGAGCAGCAGTGCAACAACCACAGTCCTAAACCTGTTTCAAATTATTGGACGTTTTGATTTTTCTAGATATATTTGTTTTATTATGTATCTAGACATAGTGTATATTTATATACATACTAAATACTCCATCCGTTCCTAAGTATTTGTCGTTTTCGTTTTTCGAGAAACAACTTTGACTAAATATATATTAAAAAATATTAATACTTATGATACATAATTAGTATCATTAGAAAGATATTTGAATCTATTTTTTAATAAATTTATTTGGAGACACAAATGTCGCACGCATTTTTCTACAAATCGAGTCAAACTTGCGGCACGCACACCTACGGCGACAGTTATTTAGGGACGGTGGGAGTAAGGGGGTGTTTGGATCTAGTGACTAAAGTTTAGGAGTTATCACATGGAGTGTTCGGATACTAATAAAAAATAAATTACAGAATCCATCAGTAATCCGCGAGATAAATTTATTAAGCCTAATTAATCCGTTATTAGCACATGTTTACTGTAGCACCACATTATCAAATCATGGACTAATTATACTTAAAAAATTTGTCTCGAACAGTCTCAATCTGTGCATTTAGTTTTGTAATTAATCTATATTTAATACTTTATATACGTGTCCAAACATCTTATGGGACCACGACTAAAATTTAGGAGGTAAATCCAAACACCCCTAAAACATATCTAGAAAAGCCAAAACGTCATAGCGAGTACTACAGTAGCATCAGATAGTATATGGATTGGTATTGGCATCAGCGCCAGTCAGTAGATGCAGTAGTAGAAGTGCCGGAGGCGATCGAGCAAGTGACACAACAGCAGCAACATAACATCTCTCCAGGAAAGATTGCAATTCTAGCGCAGTATCACGGTTTAGTATACTAAGTTTGATTAATTATAGATAAAAAGTATCAATATTTGTGATGTCCAAAAATATATCATTATATTAATTATAAAATGTGTTTTTATAATAAATTATTTTAGAGCTGTAAAAGTGAATAATATTTACGATAAATTTGGTCACACATGAACCACTTTTGAGTTGCATTCTTTTGTGGAGAGATTACTGCTACTGCAACCCATCTGCCCATCATGATGGTTCATCCCGTCCGTGGGGGTGAGGTGAGATCACTGAAAAAGAAAAACTGGTGGTGGCTGACTGACTGTGACTTGGATTCCTGATTCGCTGATTCTTTTGTCCGATGGTGGCGCATAACCACTCTGCTTGGTTCTGGCTTCGGGAGGGGGGGGGGGGCGCCTCTCATGAAGTCTGATGCAATGCAGGTCTGAAAAGAGCCTGTACTAAACAGTAGTAGTATGTCTGTCTGAAGGGATGGCATGGGCTTGTTAATTACAGACATGCAGACGAACAGGACAGGCTCTCTCTTCTGCGTGCTGCATCTGCATGCACAAGGATCCCAGGCATTGACACGCCATGATATGATTTGATTTGATTTGATGCTGCTAATAATGTGACATGGGCTCCGTTGGGCTGTGCTGGTAAGCCGGCTGAAAAATACTGTCGGTTAATTTGGTGTGAGAGAAAAATACTGTTTCGACTGAAAAAACATGTTGAAAAGTACGGATTATAAGACAGATGAACATGGCTATAGGAGTACTCCGTACTATACTACTACAGATAACAATGATGAACAACTTCATTTTGACGGTGAACAACATCAGAGTGGTTCTTTGAGCTGCCGGATACTCCAGTATAGAGTGGTGGTATGAACTTGAATCCTAGCATAGTGGCATGTTTGGAAAGAAGCAAACAAGCCTTCTTTAGCCTTGGTTCCTTTGGCCGGCGCGCATAGCATGGCATAGAAAGGCCGAATTGGGATGATGAGAAATGAGAATGAGAGCACACGCACGCACGCACGCACGGGCCTGTGCGGTGATGCCTCCTCACCTTTTTCGCCTTTTCCACTGCTGCGGTGCGGTGCGGTGCGGTGCAACGAGATGAGAGAAAAAGCCAAAAGAGACAAGAGGGACCGAAAAGGACCTGGACCTCTGTCTCTATAAATGGCTTGTTCGCTTGACTGAAAATAAACGACTACAAGTACTGTTGGCTGATTTATGTGAGAGAAAAACACTGCTGGCTGGCTGAAAATAAGTGGCTGAAAGCTCAAGCGAACAGGCTATATAGACTGGTAGTAGCACTGGACTGTGTGGGTAGTAGTACCCTACCAACAAACAGGGAAAAAGAAAGCAGGCTCTCTTTTGCCAAAAGCCCAAAAGCCCAAAACAGGCTTGCTCAAAAACATGATCGATCAGCAATGAGTAGTTCACCTCCCCACATTGACCCCCTTTCTTCTTTCATGCATTTATATTGGACAAGTCAGGGGTGGCAGCCTGCCCATCGCCCGACCAAATCAAACAAACCAAACTAATTCACCCTACAACCTTCCATTCCATATGAACAAACAAATATTATTCCCTCATGTTACTTTTCATATATATGCACGCAACGCAAGCACAAAAAAACATAGCACCGCTCAGAAACAAGAACAAAAAAACCTATGTGCTATATATGTTCGATTGCTATGCATGTTTCTCTCCACAACCAATGTAATGTTATGTCACATTGTCACACTCCTCACTGTATGCACAAATCAAATCGCGCCACATCTTTTGTACACACACATCCGGAGCCAGACCCCTCCCTCAGCACCCCGGCAACGACTGGGCTGACGTCATGTCAGACAAACTGGCATCTGAATCGCCACAGTGTCTCAGGTAGGACTGCCGCAGGGACTTGGCTGATGATGCACCTGCCGCTACATTCGCCTCCCACTGCGACTGCTGCGGCGATCGAGGGACCATGGTACACAGGCTTGGCCCCGATTCTCCACAGCGCCTTAGGTACGTCCCATGCTGGCTGGAGCCTCCCAGATAGCAGTAGCTTGAAGAACCATACCCAGAATTGGAGATGTAGGATGAACTCACATGTGGACTGGGTGATCCATACCCTGAATGGGCCACATGGGGCGATGGATACCTTATACTGATTGGTGGAGACAAGTGGCTGCCAACCAGGGAGTGCGTCAGATGTGAGATGCGAGGATGGGGAGATGACATAATTGCAAGGTCTGCGATGCTTCTGCTTGTACGGATGCCAGGTGAGCTTATGTGAGATCTAAATGGGTTTGGAGACTGGATGGTACTAGAAACAGAGTAGGCACGAGAGACTGAGTTCGATGAAGGATGCCGGCTTATTGGCCTTGGAGGGGATGCTGCCACACTCGACCGGAATGAAGATGGCCGAGAAGGTAACTGAGCAGCAGAAGAAAGTAAGGGGGTAGCCTCTGTGGCAGGAAGTTCTGATGCTCCACTCCTTGCATCTCTCTTGCATATAGGACAGAATGTTCTCCAAGAAGTCAGCCACAGGTCCACACAAGCTGCATGGAACTCTGCAAGACAATAGACAGAAGTTATCAGTTTGCTACTTTACACATCTCACTCTTTGGATTGCTGATTTTATATAACGGTACACATCATTCAGTGCAATGACTTGTCTTTCCCCTCATCAATTAAATCTGCAGTACTCTCGATGCCTAAGGATTAAAAAAACAACTACTACAAGTAAACACTTGCCTTCCATTCAGTAATAAATAAGTAAAATCTGAAATGTTCTCTATACCTAATGATTATAACCCGGATGTGTCGCGCTCCCACACCACACACCAGTAAGATTAAGGCGTCTAAATGAATTTGCTATATATACTTTTGTTACATTTTAGCTTTCTGTTTTGGTTTGTCTAGTTCTTGTTGGGTTTCACAAAGATCTTGCACCCAAACCCAAACACTGAAAGATACAGTACAACAGATCTATTTGACGAGGTAGAGTTCTAAACAATCATGCTACTGTAGTAGCATGTATGCCAAAAAAAAAGCAGGGTGTTAGAAGTGGAGCAAACATACTATGACGGCAAGGCAGCACTCTTAGCTTTTCTCCGACACTGTAGTCTTCCAAGCAAATGGCACACATTGACGATGTGCAGTTATCTTCTTGCACTTTTGTAAAAACAAGACTCGGAATAGCCTTAACTAACTGACTGCTCATTCCATGGAATTCTCGATCTTCTGGGATTCTAGGGTGGTCCCTCCTTATTCGGTGCCTTCTCACAAAGAAACACATAGCTAGTACAGCAGACATAGCAAGTAGCGATATGAATGAGATTGCCATGATCGACCAGGCCGAGTTTTCGAATGTAGGTAGTATCCACACCTCTACATCCGCATGCCCTGAAAATTTCTTCAACACCTCTCCCGAGGCCTTCGAAACGAACACAGCATATATATGAATGCCACTTGAGCTTCCAGCCACTGTAACATTTTTATCTAGTTAGATAGAGAAGGTAATACAGGATCAATTGCCAATAGAATTTAGTGGAATGAAATTGAATCCAGTTATCAGTTAATTTTTGTTGTATTGTTTGAGCATTATCAGAAAAAATTATCAATGTCCAACTCATTTTGCAGAGAGCATTTGCTTGTGCACCAATCTTGTCTCTAATTAGTGCATAGCTATCTACAGGTAAACATGGAGAGGTGATAGGCATCTATTCTACTTCACAATGCTATAGATAAAGGACATCATGCAGCTACGCAAGTGGCAATAAGAAAAAAAAGGGATATGGAGCAAGAGCGAGCGACAAGGTAAATTACTTGAAACCAGGACCCCACTATTTTCATTGTCATAGACGATTGCAGCTTTGAATCCAGCATCCTGTGCATTTTTTACTTTCTCATCAAATGCGCACCCGCCTCTTATAATTAACACAAAGGGAGATGGAGGGCCATTGACTGCTTTGATTTTTAATGGGCTGCAGGCATTCAAAGGTTCAGAAGCATAAACTACTCCACTGACTCCAGACCCTTTCACTCCTGGAGCTGCAATCCAATCGAAAAGGCATGTTTGAATCCTTCGGTAAAAAAATCATGAAAGTGAAAAGGAATAAGCGAGAGCCTAAGAGACAAATGAAGCATACACAATCATCAGAAGCTTAAGACCAAGCTTAATGTTAGTCAGAGAACTGATAATAAAATAGCCACGAGAGCACGACAGTAGGCAGCGCAATGCACTCACACATCACCATACATCAGCAGGTGTATAGTGTAACCAATAATAAGGCCAAACATAACACCTAAATTGATCACATACGCAAGCCATGCAAACAAAATGTTTTAAATCAAGTGGCATCCGATGGTTGGTAGCAGTTGGTGATCTGACAAGATTAAATGGTTGCAAGGAGTGCAGGACTTACAAAAGCTCGCCTCAATGTCGTCGAAGGACTGGGTCAGATTATTCCCCATTAGCACGACATTGGCAGCTCCCATCCGAGCCATAAGACAGAACATCGCACAAAGGAACAGAAATCTACTCTTCATCTGGCCAGTATCAAAGTACTTAGAAGAAAATGCAGCTCTTTTCTATGAAGTAGAAGCACAGAACACAAAACGGAGAGCCAGCTCAATACTCCAAATCTGGGCCTGCTCAGTACCTGCAGATCACAAAGCAACAAATCAGGTACCATTCGTGGCAACTGAAACCGACATTGCTTTGATCCTTTTGGAGCATTATTCCTTAACAGTATGTGAAAACAGGAAGGAATTGTGAGTAGAAGCTGGAGATGTCTACCATTTACGATTTAGTAGAAGGAACTAAAACTATTGCTTCTGTTTGTAATTTCCACAATTGGCATGGCAAAGAGCCAATCTTCCAAAAGTAAGTAAGTTCCAGAGAGAAGCTTTCCCGGCTTGGGTTATGAAACAAGACAAGCACACGAAATTGAATTATGACAAAAGAAGCAATTCACATAGTATGGTCATGAGCTAGAAAATCTGTAATCGCCAAGAATGTCCCAATGTTAGGACTGAACAAGGATGCCGTTAATAAGCAACACATCGCTAGATGATGATGAGCAGGGGCGGCGGTGCCCAGTCATGACAGGATCATCCTACCTTGTTCTTTCTCTATCAATCGAGCACTGTTTGTCCGAAAAAAAAAATAGAGGACCTAGACGGTACTCCTACTGAAGGACAACTAGTAGTAGCTGCAAGGAAAGAACGGATCTTTGACAGATTTTGAGCAGGGAGGTGACGGTGGAGAGGAGGAAGAGAGGGAGCGGGAGAGGTGGGATTGGTGCGGATGCGGACCTGGGGGTAGCAGCTGCAATGGGGACGTCAGCTTCCATGTGACGAGGGGGGCTGTGGTGGTGGATGAACCAAGCGGGAGGAGGGGACGCAGCGCGATTCGTCGTCGAGGCCTCGACCTGAACCACTGCCCACTGCCGACCTGAACCTGGACTGATTCCGACAGGGGCAGGGCAACTGGGCAAGACAGGCAGGCAAAGCAAGGGGAGGAGAGAGTTGTTGAGGGGGGAGGCGGCGAGGTCGGCTTGGCGAGGACGAGGATGGATATCCGTTCCGTTCTGTTGAGCTGCATTGTCATCATCATCATCATCACCCAAAAAAAAACTGTCTTATTTTCCCATGGTTGCAAGTGTCCGTCCGGATATGCTCTGAGGTTCGGTTCAGTTGAAGGGAGTGTTGTTAACATCAATCTACAGTTCTACGAGTGCTAACATTAAGGATCACTTGTAAACATCTAAAATACGAGAGTATAAAGGTTTCCAGGGGCGGATTAAAGCCATGTTCTGTTGCACTACTTTGCTAGTATTTTTCAGCGAACCAACAGTCAACAAATCAGTATAAACATTAGCGTAAACCAAATTTCAGGCGAAACGAAAATTTTGAAGCCAAACCAGAACACCTTTGGCCGCCCGCAGCCGCAGCAAGCAAGAAGCTGCCTTGCCCTGCCAAGCCATCTCATCTCGAGATGACACATGAAATTTGCATGGGCCCATCGCTGATTTATTGCTTTGCTTCCTGTCTTTGCTTATTTTAGCCATCTGGTTTTTACACAAAAAAAACCCATCTGGTTGGATCGGGCACAACCTGATGGAATTCAATTCAGTTCAATCCACTAAATCATGCATCTTATTAATTATGTATATACTGTACATTGCATCCATCTACTAGATGACACCAATCATTCATCCATTATAGCCCTGGCCTAGAAAACAATCCAACCCATACTTAATTGGATTGATAATCAGTCTTCACATCCACCAAAAAGATCTCTTGCTTTTGCTACCAAGCTGCTACGTACAACACCTCTTCCAAACCAAACGTGAATTTAAATTTGACTAGGGTCCATTTTTGCCCCGACAACTGAGTTTGCTTTTGTTTACAAGAACAAGTAAACAACAACAGAAAAAGGCGCTGCATCTGCACCTGTCTTTCATTCATCTGTACTGTTATACTGTACTTGAAGCACTAATTTCATCAATCAACAGTAATAAATCTATCTACTAGTGCTAGGAGTATTTCCCTTTCCCAAGCGTGGAGGTGGATGAGCAGGAGAGGCGCCTGCTGCTGCTGCTGCTGCCAGACTTGTAGACGTGGGAGCGCGCGAAGTAGAGGAAGAGCGCGAGCTCCACGGCGCTGAGCCCCGCCAGCAGCCAGTAGAAGTAGTCGAGGTGCGCGCGGTTGAGGTTGTCGGCGAACCAGCTGTCCCCGCCGCCGCTGCCGGTGACGCCGTCGATGACGGAGATGAGCAGGCTGCTGAAGAATCCCCCGATGCCCATGACGCTGAGGTAGAGCGCCAGCCCCAGGCTGCGGAGCCCGTCGGGCATCTGGTCGTAGAAGAGCTCCTGCAGGCCCACCACGGCCAGCACGTCCGCCACCCCCATCATGGCGTACTGCGGCACGATCCACGCCCAGCACATGGGCACCGTCGCCGCCGGGTCGTCCACCAGCCCGTGCTCCCGCGCCGTCGCCAGGCGCCGCGCCTCCACCAGCGCCGCCACCGCCACGGCCGCCAGCGACGTCGCCATGCCCGCGCCCACGCGCTGCAGCATGCTCAGCCCCGACGGGTTGCCCGTCGCCCACCGCAGCGCCGGCACCACGGCGCGGTCGTACACAGGCACGAACAGCAGGATGCTCGCGGGGCCCAGCGTCTGCAGCACCGCCGGAGGCAGCTCAGGGCCGCCCTGCCCGATGCGCCGGTCCAGGGTGCGCCCCTGCTTGTTGAACAGCGTCATGATCTGCGCGTACACCACGCCGTACGCCAGGCTCGACGCCCAGATGGGCAGCAGGCGCAGCACGCACCGCGCGTCGTCTGCTGCCTCCTCTTGCTCGGAAGAGTCAGCCTGGGCCTGCGACTGCGAGGAGGGAAGGCGGCCTCCTCCTTTCACGACGGCGGCCAGGCCGCGCGCGAGGCGGCGGAACGGGGACTTGGCTTCCGGCGTGGGCGCGTAGAGGCGGTACGTCGGGGTGCCCAGCAGGAAGACGAGGAAGGCGCAGAGCACGATGGCGCAGGGGACGCCGAAGCCGAGCCCCCACCCGACGTACTCCTGGATGTAGCCCACCACGGAGACGGAGACGGAGATGCCGATGGCCATGCAGAAGAACCACCAGTTGAAGAGGGAGCCGCGGGAGGCGCGCTCCCCCTGGTGCTCCGCGTCGAACTGGTCCGCCGCGAAGGCCAGCCCGCACGGCTTGTCGGCGCCCTGCGCGATGGCGATCAGGTACAGGGACACGTAGAAGAAGGCCACCTGCGGCCACCCGGGCTGGCATGAGTATGACGACGACGAGACGGCCTTGCCATCCTCCCTGCAGGGCATGTGCGACGGCCGCAGCGCCGGCACCGTCGCCGACAGCATCAGCATGCCATACCCCTGCCACCATTAATAATCAGTGTTTGTTTTTGTCTCACAGTATTTTAGCATAAGTCAGTATTAGCTTGGCCCTGTTTGTATCCGTCATGAAGCAGTCAAAGCAAATCAGGTGGCCGAGTTTGATGAAGAAATGTCCTGGCTCAACTCAACTCCTTCCTTTGGTCCCGCCCGGTACTCCACTAGCAGCAGGCAGCAGGGCAGACTAGACACATGACACAGGACCGACCCATAGACGTCGAAGAGGCAGGCAGGCAGTCCATTTGCAAATTGCATCGCAAGCAACTGGTCAATGTGGTTTGGTGGATGGATGAGGATGCCAGGCAAACAAACGTGGCAACAACGACGGCGGGACCAGGGTTAAAAAAACCGGTCGGTTTACCGCGGTAACCGCCCTAACCGGGCCGGTCCGGTTCCGGTCCGGTCCGGTTAGGTATTCCCCAAATTCAAATTTAAAATTTGAAAAAAAAAATTGCTGAAAAAATTCCTAAAAATAGTTCATGATTTATAGAAGCCAATGGTGTAAAATTTTTTCAAATTTGAGTTCGTTTAGTATTTATTTATACGAATAGAAGCTTGAAAAAAAAAAAGAAAAAAAAAAACCGGTCCCGGCCCGTTCAGGCCCATTAGGCCGCCACGGCCACAAAACGGGCCGGGAGCTCGCGGGGGGGGGGTCAACGCGCCGAGGCTCCTTTCCTCTCCCGTCCGCCCCCCGTCCGACCCTCACCCGCGCCGACCGGCCGCCGCCGCCGGCTTACCGCCCCCACGCCTCGGTTTACCGACCGGTCAGCGCGGCTTACCGAGCCCGCGACGCTCGGTCGGTTAACCGGACGGATCTAGCGGTTAACCGGTCGGTTAGCCCGGTAAACCGACCGGATCCGCGGCTAACCACGCAGGTAAGTTTTTTTTGTTTTTTTTTATTTAGAGTAGTTTTAGGATTTAGGTAGAATTTGTGTTAGGATTTAGGATAGTTTTTTTTGTTAGGTTTTAGGTAGGATTTATTTTAGGATGTTTTTTAGGATTTAGGATTAGAGGTAGGATTTGTGGTAGGATGTATATTTTAGGTATATATTGTGTGACTTTGTGTATATATTGTGACTTTGTGTAAGTGAGGTATAGATTTTAGGTATATATTGTGGAGGATTTGTGGTAGGATTTAGGATACATTTTATTTAGGTGTGACTTTGTGTTGTCCGTTTATGCAGGTAGAGTAGACAATGTCAGGCCGAAACAGAGACGTTGTATGGGAGCATGGTGAAAATCTTGCTCCTGGATGGAGATGCAATTATTGTCATGTGACGAGAGCAGGCGGTGGTTGCACTAGATTTAAACAGCATTTGGCTGGGTACGGGGCGGACACCTTGCATTGCGCCCGTGTGCCACCAGATGTGCGTGCGTACTTTCGGCGAGATCTTGACAGAGCTAAGAAGACGACTGCTGACCGGGCTCGACAAAGGTTGGCACAAGAAAAAGCTGCAGCGGAGGGAAACCATCCCCTCGGTGATGATGAATATGAGGCTCAGATGAAGGAAGCACTAAACCAGTCGAGAGCAGAATATGACTACGAGCAGAGGGTGCAACAGAGAGGAGGTAATTACCACCGTGGAGGGGGTAGTGGTGGTGGTGGTGGTTCGCAAGGTGGGAATCCTATTGACAGGTTGTTTAGAAGAGCAGGATCACGGAGGGAGACTCCAGTGGAGGTGGAGGACTATCATGTGGCAGCGGGTGGGAGGAGAGGAATGCAGCAACAAAGGATTGATACAGGGTCTTGGACGTAGAAGGGGAAAAATGCAAAGGAAGCTATTGGTAAAGCTTGGGGAAAGTTTTTCCATTATGTAGGAATCTCAGGACGAAATGCCGACAATCCGTACTTTGTCAGTGCGGTGCGAGAGACACAGAAGTGGGGTAAGTACCTATACTTGGAGACCTATGGCCTTATGTATCTTATCATATTCTCATTGTTTGCTTATGGTTTCAGGTGAAGGCATCGCGTCACCCACTGGAAGGGATATTGATGGCAAGTACCTAGATCAGAATGAGAAAGACTTGAAGGATACATATGCGAAGTTTTAGAAGGAGTGGCCCAACTTTGGCGTCACGTTGATGTGTGATTCATGGACTGGCCCCACAAAAATGAGTGTCATAAACTTTCTGATTTATTGCAATGGGGTCACATGGTTTCACAAATCCATTGATGCATCTGGAAAAAGTCAAGATGCTAACTATTTGTACAGGGTACGTCCTAAACATAGTTGTCATGTGTTTCTTTATATATATATATATGTGTGTGTGTGTGTGTGTGTGTGTGTGTATAATATGTTATGCGGTTTTTCAGGAGATTCGGAAGGTGGTGGAGGAGATTGGTGCCGAGCATATTGTACATGTGGTCACCGACAATGGCGCCAACTACAAGAAAGCTTGCACCTCACTGAAAGAGGAGTATGGACACATTGTTTGGACACCTTGTCTGGCACACACCATCAACTTGATGTTGAAGGATATTGGTAACAGGACCGATCATGCAGGTATGTTGCAAGTATGCAAGCGAATTTCAACTTGGTAAACCGGTCAAACCGGCCGGTTACCGCTCCAAACCGGCCGGTTTACCGGACTCGAACCGAACCGAAGCGGGTTTGAATTTGATTTTGAATTCGGCCGGTTACCGACCGGTTACCGGTAAACCGGGCCGGTTTACCGCTACCGGAGGCCGGCGGTTACCGGAAACCGGTCGGTAAAAAAAACCCTGGGCGGGACGGGAGGGAGACCCACACAGACCTGGAACATGTAGAGATTTTTTATTTATTTATTTACTCAAAAAGTTGCAATCCGTAGCATGTGGACACGCAGTGTTCTGTACGTAGTAATAAAATACTCTATTCTTAGCAGCATACGCGCTATTGATGAGATGAAGAAAGAGATAGACGGTGGAGAATACTACCGATGACCTTTCTTCTTGGTCTTTCTTCTTGGTAAAAAAAAAAACAAGGAAAAAGGAAAACACAAAAGATGATATTGACCGAGCCCCTTTCTTTGTTTATTATATGATACCACGTGCGTGCTTAAACAAGAAGAAGAAGAAGAAAAAGAGAAGAAGCAGAGCAGAAAGAGTCGGCTGATTCATGGATCATATGCACGATCATCGTTGGCTTACGTTGAAATTCTTATATGCTGGGATGAACAGGAACAGGCAACAAGAGAGAGATTAATTAATTAATTACCAGGACGTAGAGGGTGCAGGCGATGATGACGGCTCGGTATCGGCCCAGGTAGGCGTCGGCGAGGAAGGCTCCGAGCAGGGGCATGAGGCAGGCCGTGCCGGACCAGGCGTTGACGGAGGCGGCAGCGGAGGCGTTGGACTGCCCCAGCGGGCCCGTCAGGTACGTGATCAGGTTCGCCGAGATGCCGAAGTAGGCGAAGCTGCCGGCGATCTCAACGCCTGTGCCGGTGCCGGTGCCGGTGCCGGATTAGATCGTTATTGGAAGGAGGATTGGCCCGATTCGATTGGGGATTGTTGGAACGGTACGTACCCACGACGAAGAGCGCGGATCTCCATCCCCCGGAGCTCCCGCGCTGCACGGGCCGCCCAAGGTAGTCGGAGACGCCGGCGAGAGCGGAGGAGTTGGAGTTGTCCTCCTGCTGCTTGTTGGACTTGGACGGCGGGAGGGGATGGAGGAGGGGATCGGCGAGGATGGTGGGGTCCATGGCCACCCCCACAGCCCGTTTGCCACTCTACTAGCTCGGGCCGCCTCGCCTAAAGGCAAACGCCCTTCCCTTCGCTTCCCTTTGGTGTCCTGGGAGATGAGATATTTGTGATGATGAGGTTCAGTTTGATTGCTGCTGCCTTGGCTTTCTCCTTTCTTCTTGTGTCAATAATAGTATTTCAATTTGTTTGTTGTGCGGTGGTTGTGGACTTGTCAGTTGTCACTCGTGGTGGTGGTCATCGTCTACCTCCGACTCCCTCCTCCATTGTCCATTCCATACATACAGATACGGTAGACCGTCCGTAGGCCCGCCTGCTTCAGGTTGCTTAATTGCTTGCTTGGTGTTGCCCCTTCCCGTTTCAATTTTATTATTTCAATTTGACTTAATTTTTGTAGCCACCCAATCAAATCAATCAGTGGTGATCGAATCGAACATCAGCAATTTTTTTTGTTTATAAAAAATAAATACACATACACTGTATAAGAAGGTGTAGCCCGACACGACAGGATCGGCTGACTTTTCCGTACAAAGATCTTTTGGGAATTTGGTGCTCCTGCATAAATAAATACCCCCATCCCAAATTATAAGGTATTTCAATAATCTTCGAGAGAGTCAAAGGATTTTTAATCAAATTTATATGATAAGATAATAATATTTATGACACCAATTAAGTATTATTAGATTTTTTATTAATTATATTTTCATAGTATACCTATTTGATGTTATAAATTTTTATAATTTTCTCTATATTTTTTTATTAAATTTAAGATACTTTAAAGATTCTTGGAATGTCTTATAATTTAGAACCAAGGGAGTATTCTAGAAGACTCTGATTGGTAATTTGGACTGTGGCCGGCGAGCTTGTGCGAGCGAGGAAGGGTTTTGTTCCTGCATTTGTAAACACTAGTCGGCCCATCAGTATCAGTATCTGCTCCTTTTTTTTTTGGCATGAATGGCGTGTCAATGTTTAGGCCCATCTACCAAGTCAATTGGTTCATGCATTTGTAAGACTCAGGCTTGCGTTGGTGTGGGAATCTTTATAGACCTTGTCCAGATCTACGTCTTTGGCACTTTGCTTCTGAATATATATAGGCAATTAATTGCATATTCGGTGAATTGCATAATAATACGCTCTAACTTGTCCTGCTCTTGTATCACTGAGTTGCCTATATATGCAATTAGTTCATGCATGCATCAATAGTTTGGTCATATCTCATTCTAATATTGTGCTTGCAAGCTTCTGTTCATTATATTCTGATACAGTGCATGCCGACCTAGCAGTAGCAGCAGCAGCAGCACTGAACTGAAGTAAAAGAACAAGCGCACAGCTTCGCAGCATGCAGTCCGTCCTATGATATTTACATTTACTCATGTTCATTTTGTTTCATTTTTTAGCGGAGGTTGTTGCATATATGCTTACAGCGATGCTCCCATCACTTTTGGCTTTAAATTTCATTTGAATGCATTTTACTGAACTTGTGTACGTGCTGTCCAACCGTTAGATGTTTCCAGTATATATACATGCCATTTATATGCTCATCCTTTTCCCAAAATTAAGGATCTATATGTGTGCATTTGTTTTCTTATAAATTGTGGTGCTTCTGTCAAGCACTTGTTTAACGGGAATGGGAATTTGCATGTTGCTTTTTCTTCCAAAATGAATTCACACTTCTCAGGTCATGTTTTATTTTTGTTCAGGTTATCTGAACCAATAGGAACTGGTGCCATTCTCAAGCCCGGGGGCATGGCCGCGGCCAACTGAAAGCCCAAGTTTGGTTTTGGAAATTGAGTGACACCAAAGTTGCTAATGTTGTGTGATCAAGTGTGATTAAGCTAGACATAAGCAACATGTGATGGAGGTGGAAATGGCATGGAGAGATGGCCACAAAACCACATGATTTGGTGCATGAAATGATGAGCAAGATCATGAAGGAATGCACATAAAATGATGGACATGATGATCAAGTGAAGGAGAAGGATCTAAGAGCGCAAGACAAAGGTATAACCATAGGGTTTTCCTTTTGCCGGTCTAAGATGAGTAGAGAAGTGATTGACCGGGTTTAGGATACATAGCCGACTATCAAGAGGGGCAATCACGATTAGCTCGGGAATCAAGTGCCACTAGATCAATGTCTTGAGCATATGCATTAGGATCTAGTTGAGAGCTAACATAACCCTTTGAAAATATTTGTGAAATGCTAACACACATGTACATGGTGGTGTTAGCACATTTGCGAAGGCGGTGGAGTTTGAGTGGTAGAGAGGGGTTTGGGTTCCTCTCTTCCTCCCGCCGAGCTTGCGAGGCGGGATTTGACACTTTTTTGGGAAGTGAAACACCTATTTTCTACTGCGCCGGAGGCGGACAAACGGAGGCGTGAGTACGGTGTGTTTCTCACTGAAAAACAGTGATCGGACGCTGGACCGGACGCGGTCCAGGGTGGACCTGCGCGTCCGGTCAGCTCAAGTCGAGGGCAGAGGCGCAGCGCGCCTAGGGTTTGTGACCGGACGCTGGTCTAGCCTGACCAGCGCGTCCGGTCAGTTCACCTGGGCGCAAAGGAAAGGCGCGCGACCAGCGCGTCCAAGGGTCCCCAGGACCGGAGCGTCCGGTCGGGCACCTAGAGGAGCAGAGCGTGGTGTGGAGCTGATCGGACGCGCGGCGCGTCCGGTCACATGCGATCGGACGCGTCCGATCGCGCGGGGAGCTCTCTGGACTTCGATCGTACGCCGGGTGCAGCGCGTCCGGTCATACAGTGAAGTGGGTCCGGTCATGGCAACGGCTCTCTCTCTGACTCGCGCTGTTACTGTTTGTCCTGTAGTGACCGGACGCGTTCGGTCATCACGTTTTTCACTGCGTTATCCGGTAACGGCTAGTTGCTTACCCCTTCGCTTTAAATAGACGGTGGCCGGGTTTGGGGGGTTAAAAGCTTGCACATTTGAGACCATTGAGACATCCTTTGAGCTAGAGAACAACCCCTCCACTCATCTCTTTGCTTGAATTGCACATCTTGAGTGAGATTCAAGTGTATTACTTGAGAGTTGCATTCTAGAGACACTTGATCTTTGAGTTGCTGCGGATTTCTTGTTACTCTTTCATGTTTCCCGACGCGGTAGACGGCTTGGAGCAGCGGAGGTGATTGAGCTCGCAATTTGTAAGGTCCAAATAGGCTAGAGGGGGGGGTGAATAGCCTAATTAAAACTTCTACAAGAATTACTTAACCACGAGTTAGTACGAAAGGTGGCGAAGCAAAAGCACTAGCTCTAACTAATTAAGCAAGCCACCTACACAAGTCTAGTACAAGGCTATTCACTAAACACAACAACAACTATAAGCTAGAAACGAGAAGTAATACGAGAGAAGAGCTTCGAGTGATTATACCGCTGAGAAGAGAAGAGAAATACCAATCAATCAATCATACAAGAGAAATCCTCGGGAAGAGAATGACACAAGAATTTATCCCGAGGTTCACTTGCTTCCCGGCAAGCTACTCCCCGTTGTGGCGATACACCCACTTGTCGGTTCGCGAGCTAATCGACTATCAAGAGTCGAGCCCTCGGCGGACGCCGCACAACCGCACACAAGATGGGGATCCTCCAAGCCACGAGCTCCACTAGAGTATCCAATTTGCGAACTCACGCGGGGAAGGATCAAGAACCCCTTACAACACTTGGTGAAGGCTCCAACAATCTCCAATTGCGAGCTCAATCACCTCCGCTGCTCCAAGCCGTCTACCGTGTCGGGAAACACGGAAGAGTAACAAGAAATCCGCAGCAACTCGAAGATCAAGTGCCTCTAGAATGCAACTCTCAAGCAATGCACTTGAATCTCACTCAATCTCACTCAAGATGTGCAACTATGCAAAGAGAAGAGTGGAGGGGTTGTTCTCTAGCTCAAAGTATGTCTCTATATCTCAAAATGTGCAAGAGTTACCCTCGAACCCCGGCCAACCTCTATTTATAGCGAAGGGGTACACAGCTAGCCGTTACAGACGACGCAGCGAAAAACGCACTGACCGGACGCTCCGGTCAGGGTGACCGGACGCGTCCGGTCACTACACGACAGCAAGAAACAGTGCGTGTCAGAACTAGCCGTTGCCGTGACCGGACGCGCTGAACCGATTGACCGGACGCGACAGTGCCCGCGTCCGGTCGCATTCCAGTATGCTCCCGTTGAGACCGGACGCGTCCGATCACACGTGACCGGACGCGCCGAGCGTCCGATCGTTACTCTGCTTCGCTCTACCCTTCTGGATGCCTGACCGGACGCTCCGGTTACGTGAGGGACCGGACGCGCCGGTCGCGTGCTCTGATTCGCTCAGGAGAACTGACCGGACGCGCTGTTGAACTGACCGGACGCCACAGTGCTAGCGTCCGATTAGAGTCCAGTAAGCTCCCTGGATGACCGGACGCGTCCGGTCATCAGTGACCGGACGCGCTGCGCGTCCGATCATCAAACTGAAAACCGCGCAGACGCTGAACACTGACCGGACGCGTCCGGTCATACAGAGACCGCGTCCGGTCCAGCGTCCGGTCATCTCTGTGACCTCCGTTCGCCTCTGTTTCTTTTCCGACTTCCGGCGCAATAGAAAATAGGCATTTCACTTCTCCAAAAAGCGCCGAATCCCGCCTCGCAAGCTCGGCGAGAGGGAGAGAGGAACCCAAACCCCTCTCTACCGCTTAAACTCCACCGCCTTCACAAACTGTGCTAACACCACCAAGTGTACACCACCATGTGCATGTGTGTTAGCATTTCATAAAATCATTTCTCAAGGCGTTATGTTAGCTTTTTACTAGATCCTAATGCATATGCTCAAGACAATGATCTAGTGGCACTTGATTTCCGAGCTAACCGTGATTGCCCCTCTTGATAGTCGGCTATGTATCCTAAACCCGGTCAATCACTTCTCTACTCATCTTAGACCGGCAAAAGGAAAACCCTATGGTTATACCTTTGCCTTGAGCTCTTAGATCCTTCTCCACTTGATCATCATGTCCTTCCTTTTATGTGCATCTTCACCATGATCATCATTTCATGTCCATGCACCATCTCTTTGTGATCTTGTGGTCACCACACCTTGCCACATACACCTTCATCACATGTGTTGCTTATGCCTAACTCAAAACACTTAACACATGGCATTAGCAACTTAGTGTCATTAATTACCAAAACCAAACTTGGACTTTCACAATTGGAGATTGTTGGTGCCCTCACCAAGTGTTGTAAGGGGTTCTTGATCCTTCCCCGCGGGAGTTCGCAAATTGGATACTCTAGTGGAGCTCGTGGCTTGGAGGATCCCCATCTTGTGTGCGGTTGTGCGGCGCCCGCCGAGGGCTCGACTCTTGATAGTCGATTAGCTCGTGAACCGATAAGTGGGTGTATCGCCACAACGGGGAGTAGCTTGCCTGGAAGTAAGTGAACCTCGGGATAAATTATTATGTCGTTCTCTTACCGAGGATTTCTCTTGTGTGATTGATTGATTGATTCTTCTCTTCTCTACACGGTGGTATAATCACTCGAAGTTTTTCTCTCGCGTTACTCCTTTTATCTAGCTTGTAGTTGTTGTTGTGTTTAGTGGATAGCCTTATACTAGACTTGTGTAGGTGGCTTACTTAATTAGTTAGAGCTAATGCATTTTGTTTTGCCACCTTTTGTACTAACACTTATGGTTAAGTAATTCTTGTAAAAGTTTTAATTAGGCTATTCACCCCCCTCTATCCTATTTGGACCTTACACCAACATGAATGCCATCAACTCCAGCAGACGAAGGGAGTGCTCACAGAGAATCAGGAAGTCTTCTAAATCATTGTCTACTACTAATACTAGCTGAGGCATGTTTAGGCTTACTTGTAACATCTTATTAATCTTATGCGCAATTGCATAATTGAAGTGCTTTGTTTAAACTCGTTGCATGGCTGCTAGATGCTTTTGTTTAAACATCTGTATTTTTCGTAGCTCCTATTGCTCTATTTTTTTTACTAATCAGACTATGTGGTGTATCTAGTTTCTAGGAAATAGAATAGAATGTTGGGATATGAAATTAGAATCTTGGAGGAATGTGAGTATTTAGCCATTTTATAAAGTTTCTTGCCCCTCTTCTTTTCTTAGAAGAAAATGGAGATACGCATATATGCTCTTTTGGGACCGAACAGAATCCCTGTATGTGATGCAGATATTAATGTGACATGTACATGTATGTCGGCATGATATCACATAGTTGTCCATAATGGTTTGATCGTTACATGCAAGCTGTGTGATAATGAATTGTGGTTGTCTCAATTCTGGCATAACTGTTGTCCAAATTTTGCACAGATTTATAATAATAAAATAAATGCATAAAATCGTGTCTAGTTTTGTTGCCAACAGCACTTCCAAATCTGTTAAAACTTTGATTTTGAAATAGGGGTAAAGTCACCACGGTCTCTAATCAAGCAGGGGTAAAAATCACATGGGCAAACTTTTGTTTTAGTCCAAGTTAACACCGTTTAGAACTTGACGAAATAAGGACAAACTCTTCCTTTAGTTGAAAATCACAGAGATAAAATCACAAAGTTTAAAAAACAAAGATGAAAACACTATTTTCATTTGAAACGAGGATATGAACATCAAAGCTCCAAATCCTTTTTGCTTTTCTTGAGAGGCCTTTTTTTTTGCTTCATGGGCCATCACAGCCAACAAAGCATAGGTCCATGTAATGCGGCCCAACATACATCATACATGGGCCGCTGGTTCTAATGCACATTCCCCACTCGTTTTTCTCTTCTCTTTGCAATGTCGGCGCGCTCCCGCCCCTTGAATCGTTAATTAATTTTTTTAAAAATCTTTTCTCTCTCTTTTTAAGAATTACACAGTACAACGTAGACGTCCACGACACGCACGCACTGTCACTCTCTTTTTCCTCTATCTCTTATTTTTTGTTGCCTAATAAAAATGTTACATCTCATCTGAATGCATTGCAACAGCTGCTGGATCGATTGGAGTAGCTGCGTGCTCCTCTCCGATAGATAGATCCGCCGATCCTGCCGTACGTCGTGTCCAATTTTAGCCCGCCCGCCCGTTGAGTCGGTATCAGCCTTCTTTGTCAGTAGTGCCACAAATGGCGGACGCGCAAATTCATCATGCATGCTGCCAATTGCAATGCAATCTTGGCTTGCACAAAATCAAATCTTCTTATTACATGCATGATCCCATACAATTATTAGGGCTAGCTAGCTACTCCCTCCATTATTTATTCTTAGGCGTGGAGGGCCATATTTCAGATGCCAAGGAAATACAGATAACAAGGAAGAAATAGCATTAATTCGTGTTGAGCCACGCGAGCGGTGGGTTAATGCCGGCGGTGAGGTCCTTCCCAGCCATCGCAGATCAGCAGAACGAAGAAGCCAGCAAGCCACACACGGCTCTGTTTTAACAACGCCTTGCAAACGCTTCGTGTTCCATGCATACGATTAAATGCCGCACAACTCTCTAACTCCACCACCTCGATTGGAATGAGACGCCTAACAATAAATCAAAAGCCCAAATCTGTAGAACGCCCTACAATTCGTAAATGAGGGAGTAATTATAACCTGATGACGCTGTTTCCGATCCTCCTTCCAAAAATATACTTCCTCTGTCATGTAATAAAGTGCATTCAATGAATTTGAAGGCAAACTTAGAGAGAATATAAAAGACGCATGTATCCTCATTTTAATTTCTAATGAGACGCTATCATCAACGTGATTAATGGTGATGGGTTGATAAATGAAAAATATTTAATGTAAAATTATTTTTGTCTTCTATAATACATTACATTTGAGAACAATTTTGAATGCTAGAATGCACTATATTACAGGATGAAGAGAGCATGCTAGTTGTGCCACTTGCGTACGTACGTCTTTGATGACGCAGCTAATAAATTAAAGCAATTTTGGTTCGCGATCCCGTTAAACCTGGTGTGAATGAATAAATAGACTCGAGGTGTTGTTAAAAAAAATGTTTAGCAAAACGTACAGCTTAATTGGATTCGATCAAGATTATTTATTTTCAAGAGGATAAACTGGTCGTACAATCTCAAAATCGTGGCTCCACATGCAGCTCCTTTGTCGCGTCATCCATCGTCCGTGCAAGGCTGAGGTCCTAGCTCTCCTTACGCGCGCGTCCCTGCTAATAATCTAGTAGCTTCCCACATGCATGTTCTCTCGTCTAGTTCCCTAGATATACATACATCTTTAAGCTAGCTAGTGGAGTCACAATTTATTAGTGACTACCTTCTTCATGCTAGCATAGGGAGTACAATAACAATGCATCCACACATGCATGTTCCCTAGATATACATACATCTTTAAGCTAGCTAGCTAGTGGAGTCACAATTTATTAGTGACTACCTTCTTCATGCTAGCATAGGGAGTACAATAACAATGCATCCACACATGCATCACCATCACACATAATCAGGGGGGATCGAATGCACGGTCCATCAGGTTTCCCGCCCAAACATTCCCACTCCCAGTGCGCCGAAATATTTCCGCCGTGGCTAGCAGCAGCGCGCGCAGAGGGGAGCTGAGCTGCGTGGGACATGTGCTACGTTGGGCCCCAACAAACAAAAGAAATAGAATTGCTGACATCACCGCACAATGAATGGATTTGTAAACTAAAAAAAAGTTGTAACTGCTAAACCGAGTATCCAAATTAAATCCCGATTGCACCATTGTGTTTCTTATAACAAATGCTTCAAAACAAGACCCCCACATGAATATATTTAGATAAAATTTCATTAACAAACATTTATTTCATAAAGATAGAACATTTTCTTTTATTATTGAGCAAAGGCGATTCAAAAAACAATGTTACGCCTTCACAAGAAAAATGTTCTTGATTTAGAAAACAGTATTCCAGATTTAAGAGAAAAATTATAGATTTAAGTGATTGATACTATAATTTTGTAAAAATATAAAAAAAACAACAAAATTATAAAAAATATATAGAATTATATAATAAAAGAAATGGAATATAGGAAAAATAAAAAGAAAACATGAAAATAAAATAAATGAAATAGAATATCAGAAAATATATCGTAGAACATCACATTTATATCATGTAAACATTAAAAAACATAATAGAACATCACATGTACACTACGTGAACATTACGGAATACATCATAGAACATCATTGTATACTAAGTGAACATCATATATATACTATGCGAACATCACAAAATATATCATAGAACATCACATGTATAACACGTGAACATCACAAAAAAAATATAATAGAATATCACATGTATACTACGTGAACATCATAGAATACATCATAGAACATCATTGTATATTACATGAACATTATATGTATACTACGCGAACATCATAAAAAACTTCATAGAACATCACATGTATACCACGTGAACGTAAAAAAACGTCATAAAACATCATATATATACACAAAAAACATAGAACATCGCATATATATTACATGAACATCACAGAACATGACATTATATACCATGTGAAACATCGCAAAAACATTATAAAACATCACATTTATACTATGTAAACATATCATCTTATGGAAAATAGAAAATAAAAAATAAAAAATAATTAAGTAAGGTAAAATAGAAAAATAGAAAATAAAAAATCTATAGAAAACATAAAGACAAAAGAGAAAAGAAAAAAAGAAATAAATACAAAAATAATATAATATAAAGATAAAACTAAATAAAAACAAACAAAATAATTAATTATAGTAAAAGCAATAATAATATTAAAATGAAAAGAATAATGAAAATCACATGAAATGAAGAAACAAAAAAATAAATTGAAGAAATGAAACAAAAAATAATAAGAAAAGGAAATAAAAGGAAAGAAAATAAAAAAAAGAAACATAAAAATGAAAAAAGATAATAAAAATAACATAAAACAAAAAAAATATAAATAAAAATGAAGCACAAAAATAAAAATAAAAAGAGAAAAGAAAAGAAAAGAAAACGAAAACGAAAACGAAAATAAAAAAAAAGAAAAGAAAAAGGAAACATTAATTAAGAGGAACAAGCGGCAATGCTCGCCGATCAGCCAGGCCATGCACGTCGGCCAAATTGTTTCCGCCGTTGGACCCCGAAGACGAAACGGAAGAAGCCCCTGGCAGTTTTTCAGACAAGCCCCCCTTCTTCCGACTCGCCTCCTCCGAGCTCCGACCGATCGACTCCCACTGCCAGCCTCCCCTCCCCCCTCTCCGAGATCTCGCGCTCCGGCGAGCGGGCGCGGTGGAGGCACCTCGCTCGAAGGTTCGCGAAGCGGGGATGCTCTTCCGGAAGCGCATCAACTACGTGGCCCCGATGCTCGCGTCCGCCGCCATCCTGCTCCTCCTCCTCTCGGGCTACTTCGAGCTCCCTTCCATCTCCTCCACCTCGCTCTCCACGCCAGCGCCGCTCCTCGCCGCGCGCTTCCCCACCGCGCTCGACTCCGTCGGCTCCCGCGACCGCGACGCCTTCACCTCCCTCCTCGAGGCCTTCGCCTCCTGGGACGCCGCCGTCGGCTGCCCCCGCATCCGCGCCAAGCTCGCCGCCACCGCCACCGCGGGGCTGGGGCTGGGCCTGCTGCCGCCGGGCGCCGCCGCCGGCGCCGGCGCTAACGACACCGCGGCGGAGGACCCTGCGGCGGCGTCCGTCACCGGCGGCGCCGCGTGGCGGGGAGCCGCGACCTCGCGGTGCGAGGACCTGCCGGCGCGCCACGTCGGCGTGCTCGTCAAGGGGTGGACGTGGGTCCCCGACGCGCTCGACGGCGTCTACACCTGCCGGTGCGGGGTCAGCTGCGTCTGGAGCAAGTCTGCCGCCGCCGTCGATCGCCCCGATGCGCTGCTCTTTGAGGGCGCCACGCCGCCGCCGCAGGTACAGGAACTCTTCCCCTCTTTTCTTATCCTCTCGATATGCGAATATCATCTGTTCTGTTATTCAAATGAAAATGAGGCGTCAGCTGCGAGCTGGTTATTTGTGATGAACTGATAGCTGGTAGATTTGGGGTACCGCAACACTTAGAGAGATCGAATTGGTTATGAATTCAGATCCTTGTGCATTAATGCGTGTTTGGTGGATTCAGAGAATTGGTATACCAGTGATGAAAAGGTGGGTGGGTTGGGGGAGCATTTCTGTTTGGTGAACGAGGTAGGAGTATCTACAGAATGTGGATGGTACCTCCTTTGGTGAACAGCCTGTTTGGTTAGGTTACAAAATGTTTTCGAAATATCATATGTATGCTTGATAATACTATTCAGCAAATTTTTGTGGAGCGGATATTAGGTTTCTTGTTTCTTGTTGAAATGAGGGATGCATTCTTTATCCAAGTTCTCCTAAACAACACTGAAGAAATTGCTTCCCATTGCCTCAGTTCATTAATGGAAAATTCAGAAGTATAATTGTTAGTTGGGTCCTCTAACCTGTCTATAAAATTTCTGCATTGGAAGGTTACTGTATTGTAGATTGCTTGCCTCCTTTTCCAATTGCACCTTAGTTAGACTATTAGTGCTGAATGTTCTGTCAGTTAATTTGGCTGTTCTGATTGGTCATTTGATTTTGGTAGCTAAGCATTTGGTTAGTGGCATAGCTACAGCTTTGCAAACCTTGCCAGCTTTCATTGGACTTACCTACGAATCAAATACTATCCTTCTTTTCAATAATAATGTTTTTTACTTCATTGTATTCTCAATTGATATTCTCTATTTCCATTCTCACTTTCAAGTGTTCTGTAATATGTTTTGCAGAGAATGAAAGGTCTACCTCTTCGTGTTTATCTGGATCTGGAGGCTAGTACGTAATACCTACGCTGCTCTAGTAGTCGATCGGAAATCCCACGTCCAGGCTTCGCTCGTGCACGTGGGCGCATGTGGGGCTGGAGCGCTCGTGCAAAAGTTGTGCAGTTTAGTTTGCCGTGGAATGCAAAATGCAAAATGTCAACTACTTTGGAATGATAAAATGCAAAATGACAAAATTTTCATAAGTGTGTTTAGTTCTATCCAAAATGTCAAATTTTTCATGGGGTGTGTGAGAGCTTTTTGACTTTTTGGCTTTTTTTTTTTTTTTGCCTCTTGAGGCCAAAATCCAAAATAGATAATGGATACCTTTTTGCCAAAAAATTTGTATGATGTTTAGTTTCATTTTGCAAAATAATAAACCAAAACCTAAAAATTTTTTAGGTAAAATGAGATCGACTGATGATTCCCACGTCCCTTCCCGCGCGCCGTTCGGTGGGGTCATCAGTCTGAACGTTCGGACCCGATGACTCCCGTAGTCAGTCTTACAGTCGGTGGTTCTAGAATCATGTGTGTGTATATATATATATATAGAAATTATTTCCTACTCCTAGGGAGTAGTTACTCCCATGTTTATATCTCTAGATGTAGAGTATATATGACCTAACGAAGTATATGTACACGAAGTATATGATCGTACTAGACCATTTATGGTAGTATGTATGTAAGTATGCAAGTATACGTAGAGTATATGGTTATACTTATTTTACATACTACAGTAGTGGCATTTTAGTAATATATTAAAAAGTATGAGCTCTGTTAAATATTTTTTACGTAGTAAGATTTAGAGTATCTTAAAATAAGTATGTAAACATACTTAAGGTGATAAATGAGTATGCATCCATACACAATGTGGTTTTTGAAGATGGGAGTAACTACTCCCAGGAGTATAGAAAAAACTCACCCTATGATTCTAGAACCACCGACTGTATATATATATATATATATATATATATATATATATATATATATATATATATATATATATATATATATATATATATATATTGCCTTAATTGTCATGATAAATCGAGAATATATACAATCTGGTTCTAAAAGTAGAATAATATGGTCAGTCGGTTGGATCTAAGGGCTAAAGGGATTTGTGAATCAGACACATTTGTGTAAGCCGGTACAAATACACCAATTTCCACCGTCGTCCTTGGTTTAATACGCATGCAACAAAAAGGACTAACTGCAAAAAAAAAATAGTCTTTACATAATCAGTTCTTTCGGCAAAACTTTGAGAAATGTGCTGACATGTGGGACCTAGATCAGTTCTTACCTCTCCGCTTCGTGTCTCCATCTGCTGTGTCTATAAGGGCTTCTTGGCTACTACTCTAGTCCAACCCGATCCACATGGATTAGAAGAAATTAAGGCAGAAAATTAGTTCAGAATTATTTCCAACTTCAATTTCTTTTATTCGATCCATAAGTATATTAGGCCATTAAATTTAAGTGGATTAGGCTAGTCTCAATAGGAGTTTCATGATTGTTTCATGGGTATTAAATAAGTTAACGTGTCATAGTATAAATGAAGAGAGGGATGAAAAACATTTCTTGGGATGAAATGAGTTTTATAGTGATGAAACTTGTCTATATTCTTTTCAACGCATGGGAGTCTTGAAAACAGTGAGATAAAACTTTCGTTGAGACTGGACTTGGACTTAGAGTGCAGCGAAAAGGTAACATCCTCTCGCTGCAGCGAAATACATGGCCTACGTTTAATTAACCGGTTGAGGTTGAGGCGTGGCACAGATCACTACTATAGCTAGCTGGCCTGAGCATGGTACACCTAATTAATCCACGGTAGTAAATAAGATCAATGACGAGTCACAATCGTTTGAGAGCGAGTATAATGGCAGGGTTGTAAGCTGGCTAAATGTTGATGTGAAGAAGAGAGGAGAGGAGAGAGAAAAGAGAAGCGGGCTATAAGCTTACAGCCGGTTTAGACACAAGAACTGAAAAACTTTGTGAGAGAGATAAGTGGGCCATGTATTAATAGTGAAGAGCTAATTATTATATGGGTGGGCTAAGAAAAGGCTACAAGGATCCTTACAGCCGGCTTGCTGGTTGTATTATTAGTCTTGCTCTGAGTACGGTCATTAGAGACGGATGTAGTTGCGACCCATCGTTGAGCATCTCCAAGAGTCTCTAAATCTCACTCTCTAAATCATAATTTGGAGAGTCATTACATAAAAATCTTTTTATATGTTTTCACTCTCCAATATTTTTTCTATATCTCGTGAGCAGTCTAGAGAGTCATTCTTGTCTTCTATTTTTGGCTAGCAAAAATCCAAAATGGAAGATGACTATATTTGGATAACCATTTAGATAAGCGGTTAGATGATAGTTTTTCATTAAAACCTTTATTCGTAGCATTTAGGAATGAAATAGAGAGTCCTTGGAGAAGCTCATTATACTATTAATGATATGCTAATATTGGGCGCCAATGCAAGACCACATGTAAGCTGAGCAGGGCATGCTTGCACTAGTGACGTGTCATGATGATCAGTTAGTTATGTGGTCCTCACTTTTACTATCTGTTTTTCATTAACATTGCGCGACTGCATGCAACGTGCAGGGCAACGTGGTTAGGCCGGGTCAGTTTGGTTCATTTGTGAGTTGTGAAAAAAAAAAGATGTTTGGTTAAAACAATTATAAAATATATCGTCTAGTCTTTCTTTATCTCCCCTGAAACAGTTGTAAAACGTCTTTTTAGGCTGAAAACCAGAAGCCAAAAGCAGGATAGATGCTGCAAAATTGTAATACACGAAAACTAGCGGTCCGGGAAAAATAATCTCTCACTAAAAAGCACTTTTAGAAACTAAACCAAACATGGCCTAATAAATCAAGCACGGAGCACCTACAGCCCTACGTACACAGTATACATTGCATGTACACGACGTACGACTCACCAGGAGGTAGCTTTTTTATATCCTCTTCAACAATATTTTTAACTAAATAAATCTCTAAATATTTCTACTTTCTGTTTCTCGCTCCCTCGTCAAAAAAAATAAAATAAAAAAATACTGAGCAAGACGATGCAGAGAAGTTATTAGAGGCCGTACGTATTAAAGAGCGGTTCTACGGACTTATAGCGATCGATCGAGTGAGTGTAATAAGTAAAAACTGTTGGAGATACTTGGGTGGGCAGAGAATTACGCGGAGGCAGGCATGGCATGCAGTGTCGTCGCCGTCGATGGTCGTGGTTGCGATGATGATGATGATGATCGATGATGCCGAGCGATGGAGATATGGACCGTACCGTGTAAGCAGTGTAATGGGTGGTGGATCGATATGTGTTCACACGTACCGTGTTGAAATTGGTGGGCAATTTGCATGTCCCTTTCACTTCCGATCGATAGCAGCAGGTACACACCGCCTTATATATGTTTATTATTATTAGTAGCTACTAGTACTGAGAGGCTGTTTAGTTGGCAAATTTTTTGGCGAAACGCTACTGTAGCAGTTTCGTTGTTATTTGGCAAATATTGTCTAATCATAGTCTAATTAGGCTTAAAAGATTTGTCTCGTCCATTTCGTCTAAACTGTGTAATTAGTTTTATTTTTTTATCTATATTTAATGCTTCATGCATGCGTTTAAAGATTCGATGTGACGGGGAATCTAAAAATTTTGGCAAAATTTTTGGCATCTAAACGGTGCCTGAGATGAGATGAGATGATGATGACGACGACGATGATATATAAGAGTAGAATCTCGATAGCCATCCTCTCTCTCCATCGACCTCTGATGACCGCGCGCTTTACTTTATTATTATTAGAGTAAAGTTCACCGCCAGTCCTTAAACTGTATCGTCGTGTCATCCCGGTCCCTAAACTCGTAAATCGACCGTTTAAGTCTTTAAACTTGTTTATCTATGTCATCTCGGTCCTTAAACTTGTTCAGCTGTGTCGTCCTGATCCCTAAACTTAGCAATCAACCATTTAGATCTTCAAACTTGTTCAGTCGTGTCATCTCAATCCCTAAACTTGATTTTGAGTCTCATCTATGTCGAAACAGGGCAATCTAAAAACTCTATATAAAAACAATTCATAACTTTTTTCATATGAACTCGAATGAAGACAAACTTTATATCAAAGTTATAACCATCGACGCGATCTACAACTTTGTAGTTGAAAAGTTTTTGAATTAAAACTGTTTAGAGTCCAAAAATATTGTTGTAAGTTTATAGAATTTAAAATTTAAAATTTAAAATTATCAAACAGTCTTAGATATTGACATGGTCTATATGAAAGTTATAGTTCTCTATACGATCTACATCTTTGTAGTTGAAAAGTTTTTTATTTGAAGTCGTTTAGTATCACAAAATTTAATTTTAAATTTTAAATTTCAAAATATATAAACTTACAAAAAATATTTTGGGACCCTAAACAGTTTTAATTTAAAAACTTTTCAACTACAAAGTTGTAGATCGCGTTGATGGCTACAATTTTGATATAAAGTTTGTCTTCATTCGAGTTCATATGAAAAAGTTATGAATTATTTTTCGATATAGAGTTTTTAGATTTGCCCTGTTTTGACTCAGATTAGACTCAAAATCTAGTTTAGGGACCGGGATGACACAACCGAACAAGTTTGAGGGCCTATACCGAAGATTTCTAAGTTTAGGGATCAAGATGACACAGTCGAACAAGTTTAGGAACCTAAACGGTCGTTTTGCGAGTTTAGGAACCGGGATGACACAGACGAATAAGTTTAGGGACCGGTGATGAACTTTACTCTTATTATTATTATTGTGTCTGCCTGCTGTACGTACGTATTCCCATTAATTTGCATTATTGATCTGGACATATAACGGCCAGTTCATCGACAACGAATTGAACGGGAGACGAGATGTATATATATTAGGCAGGTATATATCTGATCTGAATTGAATCGTCTCGTCAGTCAGTATATATAATAACACAATAGAAATTGAGCGCGATCGCTATATATAGCATTATATTATATCCTCCATCTCTGAATATCATATCTCCAGATCGTCGTCGACGTCGTCTCTAGCTAGCTAGATCATCAAAAATTAAGAGATCGATCAGGAGTATATATATGTTAATTCCCATGCATGCATTCCATGGATCGGATTGTCTTCTCATCTCGATCTTCTCTGTACGTACGTACGCGTCTAGCTAGCTCTTTTTTTACGAAAGAAGAATTATATTATATGATAGCTGGGTACATCAACACGTTACAAGCACTCTGGATTACAAAATAGTACCCACACTGTGAATAGCACAACTCAAAACCTAACCTGTTAGATGCTTTGCAGTATGGATGACCGTACAGGCAAACACTCGGCAAATGGCCTGAGAACAAATGTCCAACGAACGACGGCCAACACTTCTTTAGGCGGAATTGAGGAACTTCTTTCTGGTGTCTTCCTTCTTCTTCTTTCTGTCACCGAAGAGTGAGAAAGGCTGATCTGAAAATTATTCTCCCTAGTCCTTCATCGTAGCCAGATCTAACCACAACAAAACGGAGAAGAGACTGGAGAAAATTATTCCATGGCGGCGACATCATCTCCGCCTTGATGCCGCCGTCCGGAAACAAAAGTCTCTATGTCGTCATGTCGATGAAGATGCCGACGCCGACGTTGTCGCCCTCATCCTCAATGGAGCCGCTATGGAGAAAACGATTCCACCCTTCCCCTTCACCGTCGCCGGAGAGGAGGAGAAAGAGGAGACAACATTCCAATACCAAAAAATTTGACATGGAGAGACTAACCCTAATAACTCGATCTACTAGGGTAAACTTATTAAAAACAATGGATCCCCACTCCCTTCAGCCCCCGGCGAGATGCCGGAGAAGGGAGGGGGACCAGCGGTGGCGGACGGCGGGAGCGGGCGGCGGTGACGGCACTAGGGCGGGAGTCGCCCCTACGTCTCCAGGGCCTGTTTTGGACTCATTGCCGTCTAGCTAGCTCTCGCTCCTCCCTAGCTCGCTCTAGCAACTCTCCATCTCAACTCTCATCATCATCAGTACTAGCTGTCTCAGGGGTGAGGTGAGGTCATCAGATCAGGTCAGTTCATCTCGATCGATCCATAGATCCATCATATCAGTAACCGATCGAGCGAGCTAGGCATAGGCAAACGTACCGTCGTCAAGAGTCAAGACCTGCAACTGTCAAGGCGATACACAAGATCACCCGAGCATTTAACCCTCGGACCGTGACTCCAAGTACTACCCACGTGTCAGCCTCACCAGTCCACAAACTCCGATCCAACAAAATAGGATCCATCGGCGGGAGCACCTTATTTTCCTTCTTTCTGCTTTCCTTTACAGACATTGATAGACGACGACGACCAACATCCCAACACATGTTATAATAATACTCCCTCGATGATGGTATTTAGTACTCCCTCCGTCCATAAAAACATGCAATTCTCGCTTTTCGAGAAGTCAAACAGTTTGAACTTTGACTAAATTTATATAAAAAAATACTAATATTTATAATACAAAATAAGTATCATTAGATTAGTTATAGAATATATTTTTTTAATAAATATATTTGGAGACATAAATGTTAATACTATTTACTATAAACTTGGTCAAACTTGAGTCAGTTTGACTGGCACGCTTCCCATAATTGCTTGTTTTGTTGGACGGAGGGAGTACTCGAGATCGATGAAGGCAAGTGTCAGGATGGTAGGGTCAAGGTGTAAAATGCTATACCTACGTTGTCAGGATGGTAGGCTATCAAAATTCACTTGAACGACAAACATATCCGTGGCAGCGAGTGGCTAGTTACAACGTAGGCCAGAGACAACGATAGGATCAGTAGCAACGGCATAGAGCGTGATAGCTGATGAAATTTAATAAGCTACGACATACCTCGATCTTGGCAAAATTCTAGATCTTCCACTGGTTTATTGGCTTATGCAAATCTATACATTGTCCAATATGACCAAATCTAGCGTACTACCTAATTAATGCAGCCCCTGGCATGCTTTGAGAACTGTGCAAACCTATATTAAGGTCTCTGTGGGCAACAAAATATGAATAAATTGCACTAGACAGACCTAGATATGAACTAATACAGACATCCAGACCCATATGTGTGTTGTGTTAAAATATGTCTAAAGAAAACACTTAAAGAGAAAACTCTTTGAAAAATTAACATTAAGTAACCCGTAAATTTACATACTCCCTCCTTCCCAAATTATAAGTTATTCAAAGAATCTTGGAGAGTCAAAGGATCTCAAGTTTGATCAAATTTATATGATAGGATAATAACATTTATGATACCAACTAAGTATCATTAAATTCTTCATTTATTATATTTTTATACTATACCTATTTGATGTCATAAGTCTTTTTAATTCTCTCTAAATTTTTGGTCAATCTTAAGATGCTTTGACTCTCCAACATTTTTGGAATGACTTATAATTTGGAATGGAGGGAGTACAAATTATGCACAAACTTTCATTATCAGAAATATCTAAAGTAACCCTCAAAATTTGCATATAAATTACTGACTCTAACATTATGGTAGATAATCTAAGCGGTCCCAAAAATTACATTAAAATTGTCTACTCTACTATTACAAAAAAATAAATTAGATAACCCTTCGATTTTTTATCTTAACTAAAACATATTTAAAAAAAAGGTCTAAATAACCTTGAACTACGCCTAGATATATTTGTAAACAAAACTACTACAATAAGGCTTTTTAGAGGCGGTCAAAAAAAGGTTTCCAAAGGCGTGTAGGCAGCCCGCCTCTGGATGAAAGTCACTGTTAATCAACCTTTCCCAAGGTGGTCATAATGATTGCCTCTAGAAGTATATTAGAAAAACAAAAAAGGAAAGCTCGCTAGTGAGCCCATTCCTGAGCCCGCTTTCAAGGTTGTTGCCGTCGCCATGCCTGTTTCCAGGCACATCGCTGTCGCCGAGCCCGCTCACAGTCCAACCGCCATCGCCAAGCCCGCTCCCAACTTAGCTGTCATTGCCAGGCCCCATCATCGCTCTACATAGAGAGAGGAAGTCCTAATCTCATGGATCTGCACATTTGGATCTCACCGGATCTGAGAGGATGAGAGGATAGAGAGGGAGTCAACGAGATCTACCGGATCTGAACCACCACCACATCCACATCCCATGCCATCCCCGGAGGAGGCAAGCCCCGAGCATGCACCGTGGTAGGAGGGCGAGCCCCACGAGAGCACCGCAACTAGAGAAGGGTAGGCCCCGCACACCGCTGCCAGAGGGGCCAGACCCTGAGCGCCATTGCCGGCGGGGGTGGGCTCTGAGTGCCGCCATCGGAGGAGGGTCCCGCGCAAGTGCGCCGCTGGAAAAGGAGAGGGGCCAAGGTCCAGCATGCATGGGCTCAAGAAGTTCCAGAGAGAAGGAGAGAGAGAGTGGGGAGTTGTGCCTCAATGGAGTGAGAGAGGACTGAAGGAGTTGGCAGTGGACCTTATATATTTTAGGGTTTGCTAAGCGGGATGAGTTGGGCCTGTGGTCTTGCCTCAATTAATATAGGTAGGTCTCTTAAGAGTTCCACCTTTAAAAATGACCCTCATTTTCAAAGACGAACCTCTTAAGAGGTCTGCCTTTGTTAATCTATTTATAGAGACAGTTAATGTTGTCTCCATAAATAGACAGTCCGCCTCTGAAAATCAGAGTGCATTTGTTGGAGACAGCGATACCTTATGCTCACCTCAACCTTCCACAA
This sequence comes from Saccharum hybrid cultivar R570, assembly GCA_038087645.1. Classification (NCBI taxonomy): domain Eukaryota; kingdom Viridiplantae; phylum Streptophyta; class Magnoliopsida; order Poales; family Poaceae; genus Saccharum; species Saccharum hybrid cultivar. Next base: position 3,183,425 of record JAQSUU010000549.1, on the reverse strand, counting down.
GTTCAAAAGGCCTATCACTGTCGGATTTTAGAACCGACGGTGCATTATCGACAGTAGTGAAAAAGGCTTCCATTACCGGTGCTACAACCAGCAACGATTGCCCTTTAAAAAGCAAAAAAAAAAGAGAGAAAAAATGTGAGCACCCACCAGGCTACCTCCCACGGCTTGCCTAGCCACCGGTCAGGTGAGGGCAGCGTAGCCATTGCTGGTGACATGAGCCCCACGCAGAGAGACAGAGGAAGATTCATCACAGAAAGAAGGGGGGATTCAAGATATCATAGATCGATTCATCACATGACATAGAAAATGAGAGTTCAAAACATCATAAATGATAGATCGATTCGTTGCATCACATATGATTCGTCGAATCAAAGAGAGGAAGAACACATCACAAAGAGAGAGGAAACATGACACATCATCGATTAATCCACACATCACCTAGCCACATTAGCTGCCTGTGCCCCCGCGTCCTATGTGCCATCTGGGGATAACGCTCGCGCTGCAGTTGGCCAAGTAGAGGAGAAGAGAGGAGGGGAGGAGGACAACATGCTAGGGAGTTAATGGAGAGTTGGAGACTAGGCGGGAGGGATAATGAGAGTGAGAGAGAAGATAAGATAGAGAGATGAATTGCAAGACTTAAGCTCATAACAAAATTTAAGGTCGAGTCGGGGGGTGGGGTTGGGGGTGTTAGGAATCACTAACTTAAGGGCTTATTTGGATGATGCGGTTTTTGAAAATTTTAGTATCATAAAACTATGGTTTATAAGTCAAAGAGACACAAAACTATGGTTTTAAAAAAAGAGGTCATAAGTGGAGTTTCTAAAACTTCAAAAAGACTACAGTTTTGACAAAAAACATGATTTCGAAGACTACAAGATTTGTTGCATATAAACACTTAGAAACCAAAGTATTTTGTATAACCATAGTATTTCTCCAATACTTTAAAAATACTTTGCATCAAACGAGACCTAAATTGTTTACGAGTCGGCAGTGATACCTTTATAACCATCGAGTTTAAATTATCTTATAAAGGTTGTCTGTTCCGTAGTAGCGTTACCTGGTGTATAACAATTGGTACGACTGTGGAGGATGGACTTTTTTTTTGACGCGTTGCACAGTACGCGCGCCCGTGGTCCTCGAAAGCAAATGCATTTTGCAAATATTTAGCAGACAGAGCGCATGAATTGTACTCCCACGTACTGGTACACGATATTGAAAGTACTGATAACAATAAATGGCACCTCGCTGTCCTAAAATGTCCGGTGTCTTTCTTGTACGTACTACTCCACAGCGGAGTATTAAATTTTGGAAGGGATCTGATATGTGCACTTTATCCACTTCATGTCATGCATCTATCCCCGTAGCCGTAGGCGGCAAGCAACACCAGATTGTTAATCACAATGTAAAAAAAGAACATTAATTGCATCCTACAAATTGAATTGATTATATTATTGTATATCTTTTCCTTATGACTAGTATAATGTCCGTGCTAACGCTACGGATAAATCAAATAACAAAAATATCTGTAAGAAAATATTTGTTTGCTAATCAATATAAGATATTAAAGAATCATACACAACAGAGGAAACATCTCAATTAATATATATCGTATTAAAAATATAACAATACATGATGATACAGTGCAACCATAATTCAATTAATAATAAAATTCATACTTATTTTGATGAATCAATATCTAGATATTATATAAGAAACTCTCTGCCTTGTTTTAAAATTAATCAAATTTATCACTGTGGGGATCTCCCCACAGTATTTTCGGTCAAAAAAATATCTAGATATTATATAATACACAATATCTAGAAGTCATCACCCATGTTAGTTGTTGGTACATGCTTCCATCCGTTGTGTGTCTTCCATCTCAATACTTTTTTATCAGCTTCTTAAATGCCCAAAAGAATCAAATAGTCACTGTATTTTTGCAATAATGCTTACACAATACTAACCATTTATAACAAGGTATGATCAGATATAACCAAGATAACACTTGTCTGTGCAGCTTCTACCAGTAAGCAACAACTATAGGATAGTAGTTGAGAAAGAAAATATTTATAAGCAAGTAGGAGAAACAAAACATTAGCGATTCATCAGATGACCAAACAAAGCAGCATGGGTGCTCTTTTATTTCTCTAATTATATCATATTTTTATTAGCTTTAGATTGTTACATTTCCATCATATTTGAACCTATGTCAACAGGTTATAAAATTGTGATGGCATGCCACTATGGTGAAACAATTGTGCATATCCTGCAGACGATAAAAGACAAAAAAAAAACGAAAGTGAGATGCCAGATCTAGCTTGCATGTTAATGTAACTTGAAAAAAGTGAGAGCTTACTTTGTGGAGAAGGTGAGAGCTTACTTTGTTGCTCATGGGAAATTTAGAAGCCCAGCCAAGGCGTGCATGTTGCCTAACCAGCCCTTTAACAGTAGCAAGAAGACGGTGAAAACCTGCAGCCAAACTCACTATGGTCATGCCGGCAAGCAGAGAGCAGCAAAACCGAAGATGACAACAATATTAATAGGTTTTGTAGCTCATGACAATAACAGGTACATACCTGATATCCTAAACGTAGTAGGTATGTATAGGACTATAATTATACGAAGGGTATAAAATCACTTGACTAATTCCCCAAACAATATATTTCATTCAAAATATATTAATCTAAAATTTCTGAAAGAGATATATTTGAGGCATGCATGCTGCTCCATGAAAAGAATGCGCCCTGTCATGGAAGGCGGACCTTCCCAGTACCCACACCATGCTCTAGAGTGGTCAATTTTTCTGAGTGCTCCCAATCATATCATCAGCAGTTTTGAAGTTCTACCCTAATTTCTTCGTTGACTTGAACTCCAGATCATATGAACCTACACCCCAGTGCAAAGCCTACTAATAATTATGCGAAAGTAAATTTGAATCAGTTACAAGGTTTAATAAATGAAACACGATAGCAGCAAAAAAAACTAACTTTGAGCAATGTTTTTGCTGATATTGATTTGTTCAGTGAATAAAGAAAGAAAGAACATATACTGCATTTCCTGATCTCAATACGAACTCAAAGCTGATTATGGTCCCATCATAAACCAACAATTCCCAACTTTTTATAAAGAAAACTGACCAACAGTTAACTTGGCTTGCTTGAAAGAATTTGGAAGAAGAGGGAGATAATTATAAGAAAGAAATACCAACGACGGTTGACAGAGAAGCAAAGGAATCTATTCTTTGTGCTAGTAATGGATCATGCTCCGTGTCCTTATTCTTTTTGCGATATTCAGTGGTAACAAACAGATAGTATACCAAAAAGTGCTCATTTACTTCAGGATGTTGCAGACAAAAAATATCAAGATCCTAATAAATAGGTTGTTATCATCATATTTATATATTTGGCTTACCAAGTATCATGCTGCAAGCAGGGGAGCAACATAACAGAAATTTGACTTTATAAATTGTGCTTTCCCACTGGTTGCTTTGATCTGCCATTCTCCTGTCGTTCTTTCTTCTCCTTTCCATAATTCTGCACAAAGAAGTGAGATAAATTGAAATAAAAAATACAGAATAAATGATACAGATTTCTAGCAATTCAAGATTGTTCTCACCCTCACTACGCAGATATGAGCAGTGAGCACATGAACCAATAAGCATATATAAATGCTACTATAATGAAACTATTATAGTATTGCTTTGGGTACATTTTTTTGGGTGGCTTTGGGTACATTTTTTGGTGCTGTAGGATATAGTTCATGACTGTTGTGGACAGTTGTTGGTGTGGCTCTAGTAAATTTTACAACCGGTGCGTTATATGTGGTGGCAGATTGCTCCGGTGAAACTACAGTGACGCACGCACCGGGCGTAAGTGGCGGCCTAATATAACACACGTCACAGAATCACCGACACGATCCAGACGGAAGCCTACGTACCGTGCATCAGCAGGAGTGTAGATAGTTACAGTACGTACGTACATATGGATCCGGCCAGCGAGGTCAAGGCGTTAATTCCCACGTACACTACACCTAGTATTGCCCATGCTAGAAACACAAATCAACTAACAAAAAGCATAATAACTCAGCTACCTAGCTAACTCAGCATGATAACTTCATATCATATCACTATTCTACATTTTATGCACAGCTAACATGTTAATAAGGATATAAAGTTCTCTCCGAATGTGTTTTCTATTCAATTGGGCAACACCAAAGTATTTTCAATCAGCACTAAACTGGCAACTGAGGTTATCATCATACATAGAAATCTGATATAAAGAATCTACCAATTATTTACTTTCTTCCCTAACCTAAACAATACTTTATTTAATATCAGTCATCAATGCAAAAATAAGCAAACACAGGCCTAACAGGATGAAAAATCCATGAGAATACCTTCGTTATTGATTTATTTCAATCATTTTTATTGCAGATGATTATTTGTGCTTAATGAAATTCCCATGTGGAAATGCGGTGCACAAACAAATGATTAGATCACAAGACTCCAAGACTCTTTCACTTAAGTTTGTGATCTTCTATGGTGCTTTTTCTTGCTGACGATCTGCCAAATGCCGACCTTCATCCTTTATCCTCTCTTCTTCCTAAATTATTTGAAATCATGAAATTAATAGAACATTCTAACAAGCATCCAATCAGTTACAGGTTTATAATTATTCTTTTCTAAATGTCAGCTCTGGTGGTAGCTTTAAATGTGAGGCACATGCGACTGCAAAGCCATATCAATATGAGATAATAAGTTTAGAATCTGTTATTGAGTTGGTATAAACAGAAGGATCCATACTTACAAAGGAACTAAAGAAGAAGATACCCTTCAACGAAGTGACTCCTGGAAAAGAACATTTATCTATGTACACCGGAAGAGAAATTGTTAGATCACTGTGGTCAGCCTTCAGACCATCTCGGACCAGTCAGCAAGTAACAATGCCGCGAGTTCTTCTCGCCGTTTCTCCATCTCCTGAAACACCATACAGACTGAGGAAATGACGAAAGATGATTTACCAGTGATGGTGTATAAAACAGAAATTATGCCTATGCCATTTAGACAGTATGCTATCCAAGTGGAGCAATTTTGGCAATATGCTATCCAATAGACAATTGTAGCTATCATCAACAAAAGAATAGTATTGTGTAGCCCCATTTTCCTTTTCGCAGGCTAATGTCTGTCTGATACACTTGTCAAATAAGAGACTACTCGTAATGCAGACAGTAAAGACACTTTTTTAGATAAAGGAAATTTTATTTGAGCTCCTAGTAGATTTATCTTTCAGTGCTTCGTCTTACCGTTTAGCATATTTATCTCCAAGAGGCTCGTAGCAATGAAAGTTGAGCAGAACCTGGAAGTTGAGCAATGAAAACAACATGGAGCTAGCTGAACCTGCTATCATCACTACAAATACATATATTTGGCACTTGCTCTTGTATGTTCTTTAATTGCACGCTAATACACCATCAACATACAGTATGATGTGTTTTAAGAGTCAAGAACAATCCAAGCCAATTACCTTTGCCTGAAGCTCGCTAGCGGTAGAGTGTCCCTCTATTCTGCAGCTCCTTCATCTTCCATCTCACACCAATTCTAGAAGCAGATAGCCACATGCTAAACCATTAAGATCACACAATACAATATTCAGATTCAACTAACTCCTAAGTTTAAGTTTCACGCAATTCAATAGGACTTTGTTTGATCAAATACTATCGGCCAAAGATCCAAGTTGTAAAAAGTTCACACCAATTTAAGTTTTCAAGCCCTAGCCTTCCTTCACATGTAACTTGATCAACAATACCATAGTACTTTCTAAGTATTAGTACTTGCAGCAGGATGACAGGATGTATGCTAGCTTTTCCCAGTTTTATATCTAGATTTATTACAAAACAACACTACTTGACATAAGCTTGAAAGAAGGGAACAAGAAACATTACTTGATCAGATCTCTCCCAGGTTTCTAGAGAATTGTCCATGAATGTACTCCTCGGTGTTGGCAAGCTGCATGCAGTACAAAAAAAAAGGCAGCAATGAATTTTGTATGTCTTTCAGTACCCAATAGATGATTAGCTATTCATTTAAAGTACCCAATAGATGCAAATTGATAGCTTCACTGTAGCACTGTAGCATGTTTTAGTAAAAGTTAATTAACAGAATAAATCAGGAGATACTTGTGTGTGCAGTAGATTATTCAACACTAATTTACTGCTAGCATAGTGTATTCTGTTCTTTTAAAATATTAGACACAAAAGTCAAATTATTGAAACAGCAACTGCTAAAAAGCAGTCCACGGCTATAAATTCCTGTCCAACTCATAACGTCTTGTGAACTGATGCAATTGGTCACCTCACCAAGAGTAGGTTCATACTCATGAGTCATGACTGATCCAAAAACAAATGAAAGAAAATGAATCAATATAGAGTGAAGAGGAAATTCAGCAGTAGATTTTTGGCAAATCCAATTGAAAGAGATTCCAGCAACCAAATTATCCCGTCAGGGCCCCATGAAAAATAATTGTCACTTGCTCCCGGTTGCAAAAATTGGCGAGCACCACGGCCTACTACATATCCCAAATTCTCAGCCACAACAAAGAAAAAAATTATCATAGGTGCTGCAAATTTCTCAATCATGAATTAGCAGCATATACCTCTGCGACAAGCCAACCCTCACCTCCGCTGCCGCAGCAACAGCGGCTCGTCACCACCCATCCCCACAGGAGCGGCTCGGGTTAGCACCGTGACGGCGGCAACTGCAGTGGCCCCACCCGGCTTCGCGCCTCGATGCATCCTCACGTCTCCCGGCAGCGGCCCCGCGCGTCCTCACCCGTCGGTGATGGCGGCACGGTGTGCGGGAGAAGGGTCGGAGATGGATCTGCAGGAGAGAGGAGGGCAACGGGAAAAAGAGAGAACCTCCGCGCCGTGCTCTCGCTTGGGTGAGGTCGCCGATAGGGCTCCTGTCCTTTGCGGCGGAGGCTGTGCTCGCTCGGGTGAGGTTGTCGGCAGCGCTCCTGTCCGTTGCGGCGGAGACGAAGGACCGCACGGCCCGTAGTCTGCGTGCTCAGTGGCGGCGACCACGTCCGCGATGTGACCTGCCCCTCCCTGTCCTCGGACCCTGCCATGGATCTCCACGCCTCGTTGTCGGTGAGTGCAGAGGTGGCGGCGCGGCCCCGACGAGGGCGCCGCCGCACAACATGGGGCAAGCCATCGAGCGGCCGCTCCGCGCGACTTGGCGAGGGTGACTGCCGCTTGGCCGGGCCCGAGGCTATGAGCACGACTCCGAGCAGCCTGGCAGCAGAGGCCTGGAGATGGGCGGCGCGCGGCACCGGCGGACGGTGGCGGGGAACCCTAGCCACGGGACGTGAGGAGGCGTGGGTGGGCGCGGTGCCCTGGCCGCAGTTTACGAACTCCATTTTTTCCGCGGCGTTGAATCGTGAGAAGCCGTGTGAGGAGGCGCGGGTGAGAAGCCTGCCATCACACATCGAATCGTAGCCATTAGATTTGGTTATGGTGTTTTATTAGCTCTTGATTTTGATGTGGTGGGATTTTTGTGTGCAATTTCCTGGGTGCACAATGGTTAGAGGCTCTCAGCGGAGGACGTTTTACTGGGTGGACCAAGTATAATTCGAAGTGGTCAATTATAGTAGAGATATGAAATGAAAGAGGAGGGTCGTTTCGTTCCTCCTACTAGTTACTCCTTCCATAATAAGGAGTAATAACATACTAATAGGACTGAAAGAATCAACGAGCAACAGTAAAGAACGAAATATATCCGTTACAAAGCAGATAAGAACACAAAATGCTCTAGCCATAATTCGGTTGCCAGGATGTGTAAGTTTTCTTCTTTGCTTTGTGGATAACCAAGGCAAGATGTCTTTAATTTGAGCAAAGATTTGCAGCTTGCAACACTTTGGTTGTTTGTTTCTGGAAATGAGATTATTTTGTTTACTCCCGGATGTTCCATCAAATCAAAATAATACTCTGTGAAAAACGTAACGACCATTGCAATCTGAAGACTTCCAGTCGAAAGGGTGAGGCGCTAATTGGGATTATCACTGCCAAATTGGTGGACTTCTCCTAGTGTTTTTAAGTAGTAATAAAATAATATCACTAGGCATAGCACATGAGAATCTCACTAGGAAGCATTTAGTAGGGAAAATTTATATTAAATGTTGAATGCTAAAACACTAGGAGAATCTCACTTTACTAGGGGAAGTTGGAAATTCTGGTTGCGTACATTTGCGAATTCAGGATAGCACAGCAGCTTTGAGGGAATATTGCTACCAGAGAAAATGTACTACATACTACAATTTACTAGTCATGTGTATGTGTGCAGCAGGAGAACAAACATACATGTCATGTAGTAGTTCTTTGCGTTTAATGGATGGTCTTCAGTTATGGTGTTGAATTTTAATTTTGAACCTATAATGAATTTATTTCTTGGTGCATGTGTTTGTAATAAGTGTGGACTGATAGTATTTCTGACTCAAAAAGGAGCTGATGCCGGATTTTTCTGTTATCTTAAAAAATATATTGTTTCACGGCAAATTAAGGAAGACGGCAGGTATAGAATGGAAATATATACTCCCTCCGTGGCCTGGACGGAAAAACTCGTAACTCGCTAGCTCGCTCGACTCGCTCGTTAGTAGCTCGGCTCAAGCTTGGCTCGTTTGAATTTTTAAACGAGCTGAGCCAGCTCATTAGCTCGGTTAATTAACAAGCCAGCTCGATCCAGCTCGCGAGCCAATCATGAGACAAAACGAGCCATGGCAAATCATATAATAGCAACTTGAATCAGCCCATATATACTATGCACTATTGGCCCAATATGATAAAACTCTAGCCCCCAACTCCCACGCTCACACCCCTAGGCCCTAGACTTTCCCCGTCTGCTCGCTAGGGCCTTGCAATCGCAGCTTTGCTTACTCCCTTGCAAAGTTGTAAGCCAATGCATAGCTGCAAGCATTAGCTTTTGTTTTTTTTCTTGATTTTTCCAAACCAACATCAAATCATTCGGTCTTCTTATTTATTTTTCTTTTCCCAAATTAGTACTCGTCTCTGTCTTTTGCTGGATGAATAACTTCAACAGGAAGAAAAAAATTTAAGTTAGCTCGTGAGACAAACGAGCCAGCTCGAGCTGCCAAGCGAGCCGAGCTGAGCTAAGCTTCTAGCTCGTTAGTATAACGAGCCGAGCCGAGCCAGCTTGATAACGAGCCGAGCCATAACGAGCCGAGCTGGCTCGATATCCAGCCCTATCCCTCCGTCTAAAAAACTTGATGTTCTAGTATTCAAAAAATGTTCCAGAAAACTTGATGTTTTAGCTCTTGAACAATAGAATGGGTCCATTTCAGCTTAAAATCGCATGTCTCTATGCATTTCCTTTTAATGAGGTGCTTATTTCTTAGCTAGCAAGCATGGTTCACCAATGAGAAAGAGGGATATATACATATGGTGTTGATCACCAGTTTGTTCTAGAAACTTTAAAACATCAAGTTTTTTAAGGACAAGGGAGTATATATATATATATATATATATATATATATATATATATATATATATATATATATATATATATATATATATACATACATACATATATATATATATATATATATACATATATATATATATATATATATATATATATATATATATATATATATATATATATATATATATATATATATAGTGTATTGGGTGCATATATTAAATGCATCGGATCGGATGACCGATAGTCCATAGATCTTGAGGGCTAGCTTCCATGTTCCAATAAGCTAATAACATCGCACGCACGCTTCTCTTAACGTACGTCTGTTGTAAAATGAAAAAAGCAAACTAAAAAGCCTAAAGGTGATGGCAAATCGACCGGATCCTTCGGCGATCACAGAGACGACGACGGACCCACCACGCCCAATGCTTGGCTCGCTGTGGCCGCTTCAGAGACTTTTCTCCTTCTTCTTAGCCGACCAAACGACCACCGCCCTCTCTCTCTCTTCTTTTCTCTAAATTTCTCTCTGTAGCCACCCCACGCGTGCATACACCCACTTTCAGTTTTTGCTTCCAGTTTGCAACTACTTGGCGCTTTGGATAAAATTTGAGACAAACTTTTAAAAATTGAATTGCAAATAACTTTAAGCTAGTTAACAAACTTGAAGAGATCATCTTCATGGATTTTTTTTCTTAACATGTACTGCTTTTCTAAAAAGACGCATAAGTTTGCTAGGAATGGTTCATTTGTACTACCGTATGATAGAAAACAATTATGAAAGCTACTCTCTCCATTCTAAATTGTAAGATATTTTGACTTTTTAGATACATTGCTTTTATGATGTATCTAGATATAGCGTATATCTAAGTGCACAACAAAAGTGCTACATATATGCAAAAAAAAAAAGCCAAAACGCCTTATAATATGGAATGGAGTATTTGTTTGGAGGAAATCATGTTTGTAAAGTAAAAGCAGGTATGTATTAGCATTGCAAACGAGAGGGAGTATATATAATAGAACATTTTCATAATAAATCTATTAGAAACAATTTACTTGATGAAGCTAAAAGTTTTTACCAATAGGAATAGGAATCTTAATTTTCCACATGCAGTTTCGACCCTCCAGTCGAAATTGGCGATTTCTACGGGTGTTAGATTATAGACGGTTCATCAATAACGCCGATATATAGAATGGCTTACCAGAGGTGTGTAGAAATGGTTTATACGATCCTTATGTCTACACCTAAAAAAGGCTCTAAAGTTATCGTCTACCCGGTGATACCAAATCTTAATTCCTCAGGCGTCCATGTCCAATATAAATCATACTCTACTCGGAGCTCACACATCCGCGTCCTACCCAATTAGGATACGCTGATCGGATCCACAATCCATGTCCGATACGAAGTTCTCGGAGCTTACGTGTCCGTGTCCGATTACGAAGATTCAATTTAAAAAATTATGACCTCAGTGCAACGTACGGGCATATATCTAGTTATACTATTAAATATAATTTCTACGAGGAGTAGCTAATTAATAGCTTTTTTGAAACAGTAGCTAATTAATAGCTAGCTAATATATACAGTAGATTGCATTACATGACAAAAAGTTTTATGACCAAGGATCGATGATCGATGTGATGTGTGCTTCCAATATGAGCTAGCTTAGCTAGTGCCCCTTTTGGAATATATAAATAGGGCCCCAGGAGGTAATAAGCTGCCGCGCTTGTGTTCCCTAGCTACAACTTAATTTGTTGTAAGTAGATTTCGCTCATCTTCTTCTCCACCGCACACCGCACTGGTCGTCATCCATCTCGATCCGCAGCAAGCTGCGCTTCCATCCAATCCAATCCAACAACCAGCACCCCTGGCCCTGCCCGGCCGTCGTCTCATCTCGATCAAGCTGGGCCGTCGTCCATCGCTGTCGCTCTGTCTATCTGCGGCGGCGTACAGTTCCGGCCGGCCGGCCGGTGCCGTACCTGCAGGACGGAGGAGCTGCATGCGCGCCCGCAGCTTGTTATTCATCCTGGATCATATATAAATTTGGTGAGTACGTGTCTCCACTCCATCCCCACCCCACATACTACTATGTCTATGTGGAGTACGTACCTGAATAATTGCCTGCCTGTCTCTGTTTGGTCCATATGCAGTGCAGCATATATATAATTAATAATCTGAGAATGAATGAATTAAGCTTCTTCAGTTCGCTTCTACGGAGTACAGTACATGCTGTAGGAAGGACGTAAGTATCGCTAGCCCTCCCTGCAGCCTGCACCAACTGTGAAAAGAGCTATATGCCTGCTAGCCACAGTACGTACTGCATGCGGGCGTTCCATCCGCCGTCCCATAGGAATACCAGCAGCAGGCCGCTAGCTAGGACTGACGACGAACAGCTGCCAACCATCTTTCTTGCAGTACTACCTGTTGAGTTGCAGCCTTATGGGCGCCTGGTATATACTACTAGTAGTACTCTGTCGATCTGTATGATGGAACTATTTTACCAAATAATTAAACTTGTTGACTGCTTAACTAGAAGTCTACAACTGTTACTCACACACATACCTGCGTCTGTATAGTAGGAGTATATGTATGGCCGGTTAGGCACACGCTAGCTGTTACATACCCAAGCAATTTGTCTCAGCTGCAACTTGAGACCGAATGCTAGCTCTAGCTAGTGCTAGCTATACTGTACGTACCCTATTATTAGTTGGTCTTGGTTTTTTTTTCCTAATGTACCTGTTTAGGTACTTGTTGTCGTCACAGTGCAACTAATTAATTCCGCGCGCGCGCGCGTGTGTGTGTATATATATATATATATATATATATATATATATATATATATATATATATATATATATATATATATATATATATATATATATATATGTGTGTGTGTGTGTGTGTGTGTGTGTGTGTGTGATTGATTTTTGATGATGATAGTAAGTCTCAACCTCTGTCGTCTCTAGCTGCATATACATGTACTACTTCAGTATAATTCGTTCTCAATACACAAGCTATGGCCCTGTTTAGATGCTTCAAAGTTCCAAAAATTTTATAGGATTCCCCGTCACATCGAATCTTTGACGCATGTATGGAGCATTAAATATAGGTAAAAAAATAACTAATTACACAGTTTGGTTGTAAATCACGAGACGAATCATTTGAACCTAATTAGCCCATGATTGGACACTAATTACCAAATAAAAACGAAAGAGTTACTGTGCTTCCAAAAATTTTACACCACCATCTAAACACAGCCTATATATCTAGCAGAATTATTGTACCCTGTGTATATATTGTTAGACTGATATGACACCCACTGCATGCATCGATCATCAGGCTCTCTCTCTCTACATACCTATATATAGGGTGTGTTTAGTTCCGCGAAAAGGTGTAAAAAAGTACTGTAGCACGTTTTGGCTTTATTTGGTAAATAGTGTCCAACCGTTGACTAATTAGGTTCAAAACGTTCGTCTCGTAAAGTACAACCAAGCTGTACAATTAGTTTTTGATTTCATCTACATTTAGTACTCCATGCATGTATCGCAAGTTTGATGTGACGGGGAATCTTTTGTTTGCACAGTACTTTTTTTTTTGAGGAAGTAAACACAGCCATAGCAGGATCGATCACACGTACATGCGATGCGACCAGTAGTTAGCTGGTCGAGTCGTCGGTACGACGTAGTTAGGCTCTGTGTGAAGAATGATGGAAAAATACAGGCCGTCCGTTTGCCTTGCCTGCCATAACAGATCAGATCGATAGAGTTAGTCAGAGAAGAAGACGGCCACGTATGGCCTATACGGGCGCAGGCCGGGTGCGTGCGTGGTGTGTGGAGGAAGATGCATGTGATGTGAGAGGATCGGAGGGAGGAACAGCCGACACCTAGCTAGCTAATAATCCTGAAGTGCACTCAAAGAAACAAGCATGCTATTGGCTATTGCTATTGCTGCCGGATACGGGCCGATACCACTCCACCTCAAAAGAAAGCTATAGCTGGCTAGCCGCTTCCTCTCTTCATCCTCAGCTGGTCTTTTTCCACTCCATCCATGCACTACACCGATCCATCCCTGCCTTTTTTTCCCCTCTCCCTCCTGCCTGCTGGCCCTTTCTTTCTGTTCTACTCCTATTCTACTAGCTACCTGCCAGTTAGTACTTTACAAAGGATCCATCCTGACAGAGGACATCTATCCTTCTCTGCAACCAAATCATGATCTCTCAGCAGTACTGTATTGTACTTCAATTCTTCAGTCTCCTGACACTGCTACTATTTGCAGCATTATTACATCCATCATCCATGGCCTCGTTTAGTTCGGTGAATTGGGGAGAAAAACACTGTATCAGAATTCCTGTAGCATTTCGTTTGTATTTGGTAAAAAATATCCAAATTTTGACTAACTAGGCTTAAAATGTTCATCTCGCAAAGTACAACAAAATTGTGCAATTAGTTTTTAATTTCATCAACATTTAGTACTCCATGCATTTGCCGATATTTTGATGTGACAGAGAATCTTCTTTTTGCATAGTGAAATTTGGGGAGAATCGGAGGAACTAAACAAGGGCCATGTATTTGGTATCGCCTAGCTTTCTACGACTCCACCAGCTAGCAGCAGGTTGCAATATATATAAACACCAGGTCACCAGCTAGCAGATGAGCAGGTCGTCTAAAGGCTAAAGTAGCTGCTGTTCTGTTAGGTCTCGTTGCACGAGTGAGTGTGTATCTGAAATTCTCGACTCACCATACAGTAGGCTTAGGCTACCAAAGACTTGCGTGCTAGTAGAGAGGAACCAGAGCTTATTTGCTTTGTCTCTCATATCTGCGTGCAGAACCTGCTGCTGCTTGGGCTGGCCGGCTAGGGTACCGCCCGCCTTACCTGTCCATCTGTCTTTTCTTTTGCATTGGCTCGCTCGGACGCCACACGCTTCTATAGCTAAGCTAGCTAGCTAGCTAGTTCTTTTCCTCCCTGACTACGTACTCCATGTATTCACGCTGCAGGCTAATTTTTCAGAGGTGAGGAGAGCGAGGAACAACGGAGGCGCGCGGAATTAAGCAGCTGAAGAACATAATTAATTAGCCGCCTGCATGGATCAGCAGGAGGAGTCTTGTGTTCCCCCAGGCTTCAGGTTCCACCCTACGGAGGAAGAGCTGGTGGGGTACTACCTTGCCAGGAAGGTGGCCTCCCAGAAGATCGACCTCGACATCATCCAGGAGGTCGATCTCTACAGGATAGAGCCATGGGATCTGCAAGGTACGTTAGGAGTAGGAGTACATGCATTTTATCTGTTTAATTATTTGCCTTTTCTTCTATCCGCATCTCATCTATGGTATATTGTATTGTTCTCCGCTTCTTCCTCCTCATCTATCATGCAGAGAGGTGCAGGCAGCACGCCGGCGGTGGGCGCGACGATCAGACGACGGAGTGGTACTTCTTCAGCTACAAGGACCGCAAGTACCCCAGCGGGACGAGGACGAACCGCGCCACGGCGGCCGGCTTCTGGAAGGCCACCGGCAGGGACAAGCCGGTGCTGTCGTCGTCCAGCAGGACCAGGTGCGGCACCAGCAGGGTCATCGGCATGAGGAAGACGCTGGTGTTCTACAAGGGACGGGCCCCCAACGGCAGGAAGAGCGACTGGATCATGCACGAGTACCGACTCCAGTCAAACGAGCACGCACCGGCGCAGGCAAGCAAGAGTTTAATTATTTAACTCACTCTCTTTTTAATCATGTTTTTTCTTTCCTATATATAAGCAATATATATATATATAATTGTATCATCAAAGTTCAACTAACTAGCTCTCTTTCACTTTGCGTATCCTCCTAAAGTTATTCCATCAGATAGCTAGATAGCTGGTGTCAGTAGTTGTGTAGCACTTTTTGATCGTTCGGTTGACTAAAAAAACAACAACTTTTTAGTAATTGACACTTTTACATACAATGGACATCGATCTCTGACACTTGTTGTGCGTGCAATGCAATGGATCGGACATTGCTCATCTCATCGATCTATCAGGAGGAAGGCTGGGTGGTGTGCCGCGCTTTCCAGAAGCCTATCCCCAACCAGAGGCCCTTCTTCCCTACCAGCTACGCCGCCACCGCCGGTTACTACGACCATCACCTCTCGACGACCGCACGGCTGCACGTCGACGGCCATTTCCTGGGCTCATCATCGGCACTGCTACAACTCCCTGCAGCAGGCGCTGCAGGCAGCAGCTTCCCGCCTTCGTTATACTCCGACGACGACTTCGAGTCCAAGAAACATATGTTCAGTATCCCGCCGCTGGAGAGCCCCACTGCCATAGCCTGCTGCTCCGGCGGCGGCGGCGGCGGCTACGCTGCAGCTGCGCAGAGAAGCAGCTACGATGAACATGAGCTGATGATCCAGCAGGGAGGAGGAGAGCAAGCTGCAGCCGCTGCCGGCGCCATCGACTGGAACTTTCTGGACAGCCTGCTGTCCGCGACGTCGCAACTCCATGATCCCTCGGGATCCTTGTTGCAGTGACCTCAATCGTCGATCGATCCATCTCTCCTCCAATTGATCTGCTGCTGCAGCATGCATCCACGTGCACACTGTTGATCCAACGGAGAACATTATTCATTCATCGATCGGCATTATATTAGTTGCATATATATTATATATGCTAATAATTCAGATTCAGATGTGTGTTCATACATACATACTTCATTGTTCTGTGTAGTTACACACATATTACAGACTGTTTCACTTACTCGACTTACTGGGAGTGGGAGCTCATCGTCATTCAGTCAGTGTACGTTTTGTTTGTGGTTCTCTGATGGCCTTCTGCGTGCCATAGATTGAGGTAGAAGTAGAACATTACAGCATGATGCCATGATGCATTAGTAGTAGTAAGTGCACCAGTCTCAGCAGGTAGTACCTAGCTAGCTATGTAATAATTTGTTCTCACCAGCTTAAACATATGTAACATAAGTATATATACAGCTATTATTACTTATTACTGATATATATATATATATATATATATATATATATATATATATATATATATATATATATATATATATACACTTTAATTATTTCAGCTATTATTACTTACTGATGTTATTCTTTTTTTAAGGAAAAAAAGCTAATTAAGGCCATTTGAATATTTGATTCACGCGGGATCGATGGTAGATGCATTGCATGAGTCGCGAGTAAAGCACACTGATCGAATTGTTGTGTATGGTGAGCCGCAAAGATGGGTCATCAGTTGACGCCATGGGGTTAGGCTAATAAAAACAAAGCAAAACTGACAGGGACTCGCACTAGCTCGGTTGCCACTCATGGTCATGGCTAGCTAGCTATAGCTGCCCCAACGACTGACGCACAATCGAGAATCGGCAATCGCATGCAGTACAAATCAGTCGTATTCTTTGGCGTGTGAATATGCGACCCTAGTAAGGTAGCTAGGGCTGGCTTGCGTAGCCAATTCAACTACTGTTTCATCCATCACTTGCAACAAATAAGTTCCAGAGCACCCATCGCTATCCACCTTAACTATCACTTGCCGCGTTTAAGCGAGCTAGATTGCTGTGTTCTATTCATTGGTGGCATGTGTGAGCAAGATATATTGCTGTGTTCTATGCATAGGTGGCATACCGGAATCCGCTTCTTTGCCGAGCGCCGGAGGCTTTGCCGTCGGCAAAGCCTCCGGCGCTCGGCAAAGAAGGCTTTGCCGTGAGCCAAATAAAAAACACTCGGCAAAGCCTCTGCACTCGGCAAAGAAGTTTCTTTGCCGAGTGCCAAAAAAACACTCGGCAAAGGCTTCTTTGCCGAGTGTCAAAGTAAAACACTCGGCAAAATAATTTTTCAAACCACGTTTTTGTGCCCTAAATGAATTCAAATAAAAAAATTCAACTACAAAGTTTCATAACTTCTCATGATCTACAAACTTTATATTAGTCATTTCTTCATTCGACAAAGTAATAATTACGTTGTTCAACAAATTTTATATATCTCTCGTGTAGTTTCATGAAACTACAAGAGAGATATATAAGATTTGTGAACAATGTTAGCACCACAATTTCGGATGGAAAAACTTCCTAAATGAAGTTTATAGATCTCGAAAGGTTATGAAACATTGTAGTTGACTACTTTTTAATTTGAATTCATCTTGTCATGCAAAACTACGTTTGAAATTCAAAATTTTAAAATTCGAATTTTTCAAAAGACCTCGGATGGAAAAACTTCCTAAATGAAGTTTGTAGATCTCGAAAAGTTATGAAACATTATAGTTGACCACTTTTTCATTTGAATTTATCTTGTCATGCAAAACTACGTTTGAAATTCAAAATTTTAAAATTTGAATTTTTCAAAAGACCTCGGATGGAAAAACTTTCTATATGAAAAATGTAGAGCTCGAAAAATTATGAAACTTTATAGTTGACAACCTTTTGATTTGAATTCGTTTAGAGCCTCAAATAATCAATTTTCACTTGGTTTAGTATAATATTCGAGTAACCGAAACGGCATATAACGCATGTGAGTGTGTAGTGCAGGTGGCAGAGGAGGTATCGCGTGAGGGAGATGTCATGTGTTTGAATCCTGCCGACCGCGTAGCCGCGAATTTTGCATTTTTTTTATTTCACGCTTTGCCGAGCGTCGGGCACTCGACAAAGGCTTTGTCGAGTGCCCGATAAACGGCTCTCGGCAAAGAAACATTTGCCGATCGGATTTTTGTCGAGGGCGCTTTGTCGAGAGCTGCGCTCGGCAAAGGCTTTGCCGAGGGCCTTAGAGGCTTTGCCGAGTGCCTGGGGCCCTCGGCAAAGCAGTCGGCTCCGGTTGTGTGTGCAATGAATTTCTATATATCGTAATTAAGCTACCTAATGTGTTCGCTAATGTGATGTGTTTTTCCCATACGCGTCTCTGATACAGGGTCATTAGTGACACAGTTTTACGCGTCACTAATGTGTTCACATCAGAAACACAATATAAGCGACACTTTTTTCGCGTCACTAATGACTTTGTCTCTAATGTGAAAATCTGACATAGTGTAGCAAGGTGATCCATGAAATAGCTAGCATAGATAGTTTTTTTAATCCAATGTAACTATTGAGTTTTTTACTTGAAAACATTTTTTAAAAAAGGTTTTATTTATTTATTTATTTATTATTTGACTGTAATCGTTCTCTCTCAATGCTCCCGAACTATATCCATCTATACAAACTCTATATAGTTATTGTCGACAAATTCCTTGGCTAAAAGACCACTCCTATCGCTTGGCTGTGCAATTTCTATGGAGGCCAGATCCAAATAGCCTTAAGTTCTTTGGTGAACTCAATAAAATCACTGTCGTCCAAGTCTCTCACCAAATTTCCAGTTGTTTTTTGCATCTTAAAAATTCAAAATTTGAATCATCTTGTACACGTGGCGATTCCTTTAACGTTGTTGCATTAATATAATAGATTGTGTACTCCTTTTGATTTTTCTACTTGGCTTCACTTTAAAATAGTGGTAGAGGCGAATAATATAGAAACATGTATAGGTGTATTTTTATTGTTAGCTTTTTAATGACAGTGGTGGATGATATACAAATAGGTACATGTGTATTTTGGATTCATTCATAATGGCAATAATGGACGATTTATAAATAATTGTTCTCTTGTTTCATAGTGCTTGTTGTTTTAGCTTCTTCTATATATCTATTTTTCAAATTACTTGTTGCCCTATACCTTCAAGACAACTTTCATTTGACTTATATTTTTTAAAACCTAAGCTTACTTAATAAATCCATAATTTAGAGTGAGCTTGTACTTTTGATATCATGAATGCACACACTTTAGAGATGATTAACTATAAGTGTAAGAAGGTCATTTTATGAACCTTCTCGACTCTTTTGTCAATGCTAAAATGACAAGTATTGTGAAACGAAGGACACATATGAGCATTTTGGGTGAATCTTTTTTTTTCATAATGTGTATAGTGGGAAATTTACAAATTTACATAATGTGTATAAGTATGCGCGTATTTCTAGGATAATTGTACCATATGTAATGGCAATGCTGAGTAATTTTAATTTTCTTTATGATTAACTTCATAATTGTACCATATGTAATGGCAACGCTGTCCAAATAATAAAATAATAGACATATTATAATAGCAAGACATTATTTGAATCAACAAAAATGGAAAAGTAGCTATACTTAAGCTTGGTCTAGCTAGCATTTGTGTTGAGCAAAATGTATATGATGGCCCTGCTTGGTATAGATCAACTTCAAGAAGAGTTGGATATTTTAATCTCTAAACACTACTATAGATATGGTTTTTATCATCAGCATTCTCACTGTCAGTTTGAACAAAACCGTTTGTGATGAATTTCATCGCTGGCTTGGAATACGACTAATTGGCAGTGAAAATGATTTTCACTAATGGTTCAACCAATCGGCGGTGAAAATCTCACTAATGGTTCAACCAATCGGCGGTGAAAATCATTTTCACTAATGGTTCATTATATCAATTGTCGGTGAAAATGGCTAACAGTGGCCCTAACATTGTGCTTCTTAGGGTGGCTAACAGGAAAGGCCCACTCGCCTATGTGTCAACCCTTGATTGGCGCTTGTGAGGGTGGGTGGGGATAGATCCATGCACCCACTGCCCCTGTGTGTTCTTTACTCCTCTATCTCTCTCTCTCTCCATCCCTGTCGGGGTTATAACTCCGGAGTATCTCAAAGCATCGATTAGATAGCGGGCCGCATGGCTCGTAACGCAACGACAGACAAAGGCCCAAACGACCGAGGCCCGAGAAAAGCCAAACAGGTTAGGCTAGGTGCTAAGGTCAGGGTTATCCATGACCCCTTCCAACTGCCTTGGTCTCACCACGCTCGCAAGGCGTGTGACCTCTCCCCGTCACGACCACCGGAAGTGATGGAAAGAGGTCGCGCCTTGCCAAGCGAGTCTGCCCTGACAGAGACAAGCACGCCGCACTAACCCCACGGGGACCGAGGCGACAGTAGTCACCTCAGCCTGATTAGACGCCAACCCTATGCCATGCTGCACGGATAAGACAACACCGCTTCGAGGCGGTAACGACAGGTACGATGACCACTAGCTGGGTACAGCCCTACAAGGCAGGTATACTGTCCTACCCACTATGGGATGGGAGCCGCGGCAAGGGTCTCAGCATGGAGGCCGTCTAGACCGGTTGAAAGCCCTGACCCTGACGATCAGGGTCGTGGCCCTCAGCCCCATGAAGCGACCCAACGAACGACGACCCGGGGCGGCTACCTACTACGGGTATGACGCCCCGGGGAACCTGGAGACGACGACGAAGACCATGATGGACACCACGTTGCATAGGATGGCTGACGAACCATCAATGTGCCTATAGTGCCTGCCATGCCGGCACAATGGCACCACGTCTTGCTTTGCCACAACGTGGTCACAAAGACCATGACGATGGCCACGCCCGGATGAACACCAGAAGACGGCGTAGCTTGCAAGCTAAGTTAGCTAGGACCTCTCTCAGGCTCTCGACCCTTCAGTCGGGGGAACCTTCTCTTTGTAACGAGTCTTGGCCCCGAACTCTATATAAGGACGGCCAGGGCTCCCATTTCGGGACACATTCTCATTCTTCATCCTCTACCATTCTATCCATTCACCATAGCAGTAGGGCTGCTGGAGCTTCTCTTCGGGCTACCCCTCGTCTAGCATAGGTTCTACCACCTCTTTCATCATTCCTGCACCCCCATTGTAAGAACTTCAGAGCATTTAAGCGAGGAACACACACTCGATTTTCTCTGAGACTGAACGTAGGGCTTCGGCCTGAACCAGTATAAATCCCTCGTGTCTATTGGATGCTACCATCGTCTTCCTAGAGCAGCGCGACAATCGTATAAATTTACTAGTCCGGTTTACAAAACACCGACAATCCCTCTTTCTTCTTCACGCCTCCCTTTCTCTTCCTCTCTCTATCCTAAGGGACAACATGAGCAACTAGGCATGGTGACTTTGACGCGGGCACCATCCCCCTTCCCAGCGTCGTCGTCCCTCCCCTGCCTTTTTATCTCTCGCTCTTTCTTCCTCTCGGATTTGTTCGAATCTCCCTCTCTTAGATCTGGGGACAGTGGGGGTGGATTGTGGTACAAGGAAGCGATGGGCTAAGCAAGGACACGATGACGAGCCAGGGCGACGAGACATGGATGGCGTGGATAACGGCTGATACTGGTAGCCGGATTTTTTTTGTTTTTTATTGATTATAAACCACCGGTTCGTATAAAAAACAGTCGGTAATTGTCATTTTCACCATCAACTTAAAATCTGCAGTGGTGAAGATTATTATCACCTCCACTTTCACCACCACCAAGACCTAAAACCACCAGCAGTGATGCGAGGTTTATGTAGTAGTGAAGAAATCTTGGATGAGTTGGAGATATGTTGAGAGCATTTAGATATTTCATTTTGTCTATGGTTTGTGGGCTAAATATATAAATACTTAAACCATCGTGATTTAATCTACAATCTACAAATCAAGCATGGATCTCGGAGCTATGAGTTGTGGCAAATGGCATATATATAGATGATTATCAATTATATTATTCTCTATATCTATACCTAATAATAAAGAGACAAAATTTCAGGCTCTTTTTTTTCGTCCATCCATTTGTTTGGTCCGCCTCCCTCTAACTACCGGACGATGGAGAGTTTCTTCCGTCCGGACTTATATATATATATAATCCGTGCTCATACGAGTTAGAATAGTTCTCGTGTAGGACGATACGGAGTCCGATTTGGATAGATAGGAATTCTAATCCAAATAGATCTCTTCAATCATGAATAGCGCGATATGGAGTCTGATTCTAAAACGTATTGGATTGTGTATGTGACTGGAATCATAAGCCGTGCTCACATGTATCGTCTACTCTTTTCCGATCCCAATACGCTGTCCGTCTTTCCTGCGCATATAAATCTAGAGTGTCCATATTCTAATAAAAAAAAGGATAGTACATAATAATTCTAACCATGAAGAGAAGAGTTTTGTTTTGGTCTATTTTTGTTTTTATATTAAGGATATTCCTGTTTTGTTTTTTGCGTGGCTGAAATTCCGTCCTAGCACGCTTGTAATAGGTTCCATTTTTTTTTAAACTAATACGTTCCAATTTTTATGAGACTCTGTCCGTCTCAGCATCCGCTTTCCTCCCCGCGTCTGGTTTTTAGTTTCCGTTTCCCGTCTCTTACCGTGTCCCTTTTTTCTCGATATTTTATTCCAAACTGTTTTCTTTTTTTTACCAGAATACCCTTTACCTAGGGCTGGATATCGAGCCAACCGTAGTTTTTTTCGAGCTTTTTTAGAAATTAGTATAATCTTATTCATCATTATTTCCTGTATTGTTTAAGACCCAACTTCACGACGAGCCTAACGAGCCGAGCCGAAGTTGAAAGTCGTTCCAAATCAAGTTATTTTTATTTTAAAAGATAAATGAGTACAATCGAAACACTTTTATACCGAACCAACTTAACGAGTTTTTTTGTCCAGGCCTGCCTTACCTTAGTCCGTCAAGAGGCCTTCTTTTTACCCATCGTGTTTTCTTTTTTTTCGATCGGTCATGGCATCTGTGTTCCCTTTCCTGTTTTCATGTACCACGTTTTGTTTTTTTTTTATCTTCTTGTTTTCTGTCCGTCCGCATAGGATGCTTTTCCTTTTCATCCGATAGCAACTTCAAAGTTCTTATCTCTTTTTTTCTGTTTTTTTTGTATGTGTTTATTATTTATTACCTATAATATTATATATATAGCTGAGCTCTATCTCCAGATAAGATCACGACTAGATGACATATTACTCGGATATCTCACGATGGCCAGCCAGCGGTGCCCGATTGCAGCGCAACCCCAGTTCACGCGCGAGGGGACGAGACTACGTGGAAGGACGTATAGTCGTGTGCCTTGGGCGCAGGCTCTGGCCAGGCCAGATGCATGCATTGAGGACAGCTCCACAGCTACATAAAAAATACACGCATTCGGCACGGGTAAGGCACACGGCGCACACCATGTGACCATCATAAAATAAATTATAGCTTTTAAAGTTTATAGAGAGGGTAAAACATAAATAGATATGTAACATCCTATCATTGCTTTCTATTAATATTTGATAGCTTTTTTCTCCCGTTTCAACGCACGGGCATTTTTGTTAGTGTAATATATATGTCCAAAGAGGTATATTAAGCTTGCTGTATATATGGAACAAAAAAAAAGGATTAAGGTCAGTTATCACCGTGTCCCACGGCGACGGATGGACTGCATCGATCTGCAAGCTAATAAGGTCGCGCGACATGATGACAGGAAGTCGATCGTGCGTGCGTGGTGTGTATATCCGATCCGATCCCTCTCTATCTCCGACGGACAGCGACTTCCGGCTGGTCCGGCCGGCTGGTGATGGCGCAACGGTGGTTGAATTGCGTTGTGCGCGCGATGCATTGTGGCCTCATAATATGATCGAATGCACGTATATATGATCCGGCCATCCATGCCTATGGGGACGGCCGGCGAGAGCGAGCGAAACAATGGCTGCTTTGGCGGCGCGGCAGTGGTGGCACACTGCAGGGCGGGGCAGCTAGTGCACGCGCCACCATGGCCATGGATGGATGGACGATATATCCGATTCATTGCAGGCGCCCTTGTCGGGAGGGAACTTATACATACTATATCTATACCATAGGTTCAGTTCAGCATCAGTCAGCAGTCTGCACTACTACGTACTCCAGGATGGATACATTGCAGCACTAGTTTACGGTCGTTGCCTGCCAATGAGGCATACATTATATTAATATAATTGTGTATGTATCAACCCACGACACCATGCTTCAGAACGCGCTAGCATTTTAAAAGACGCCGCTATTGTTCAGATAGTGGAGACACCGTCGCGGCGGTCGCGCCGATCGACGAGAGCCACCGCGGACGACGACGATAGCCATCATGGATGACAAGTGCCACGCTTGGCTGACAACGAGATGAAGGCTGACAACGAGGGCCACCGCGGGCGGCTGACGACGAGGGTTGTCTAGGGGTGACGATGGCAGCCGTCACGGGATGACAAGTCGACGACGTAGTTCTGGCAGTTGAAGGTGGTGTTGTGATGTTGTCACTTGGAGTGAGATCGCTGATGTCATTGACGAAGAAATTCCCATCCAATCTGTATGATATGCGTGTGACGACGGTCCCTGCCCGGCGCGCTAACTAGTACTATAGAATTTATTGCATGTCCGACTAGTAATTTGTATATCATGGCAGTATAGCTAGATTAATTAGAGGAGATAGCACAAGGCACATATTTGTAATAGTTTAGGTATAGCATTTACTCTACGTCCATTGTAGGTAGACACGATGATCTTTATTACTCCCTCCATTTCAATTATAATTCGTTTGATTTTTTTACATTAAGTTTGGCCGATCGTCTTATCCAAAAAAATTTATGTAAACATAGTCAAATTTAAGTCACTCTCGAAAAACTTTTGTTAATAAAGCAAGTCACAACAAAAGAACTAATATTTAACATAAATTTTTGAATAAGACGAGTGATCAAATTTGGTGTCAAAAAAGTCAAACGAACTATAATTTGGAATGAATTTAGTATTGACTATGCATTGTGCGCTCGAGGTTAGTTGCGAGTAAGGAGTCGCAACGATATGTCTATGGATGGATCTGTCTCATCAAGGATAAACACAATCTATGTGGGACTTCCCTACCCCTCGTAATAGCCGGCCGGGGCTAAGGTTACAGATCATCATGGTGTCGTGCTTCCGAGATGAAGACTATTGAAGGGTGCGCGCCATCGCGCGCCTGCACATATGTATGTATATTACACAAGCTGATGTTTCCAAAGAGTTTATGCATAATTATATTACACATGTACTGATGGTACTACTTGTTTTACTTGTAGCTGAAGTAACACAGTTCAGACTTGTAGCTAAAGTAATACAGTTTAGAGTACGATGGCCTATAATACACAAACAAGAGGCCTAACAGGAGGTTCATTGCTACATTGTACAGCAGAATTCTTGATCAAGGTCGCGCTGGGCTTTTTACAGGCTAACAGGGTCCACATGGTCTGGGATGACCATTCATGCTAGATCTATGGAGCATAGTCCTGCATACGTCGCAAAATGATGCAGCAGACACTTTGTTCAGTGGGAGTACCTGATTGGAGAGGCAAAAGTTGGAGTTATTTTGGAAACAGATTTATAAAGTGAATGGGAGGCTAAATTCTGACATAAGTCTGTGTCTGTATTATATATCAGTTGTCAGAAACTACAATGTTTTTCTGAGCGGTGTGTGCGGGATAATATGAGATAAGAACAATCACTATTGAAAATAGGACTTTGAGGGCACGTGGGAAAATATTTATGTGATAACAGGTATAGTCAGAGTGTATTTATTATAATGGTATATGTATGTGCTGACCTGTTGCAAAAGTAGATATGTAGTTGCTGGGCTTTGCAATTGGCGGTCTTTGTTTCAGGTTTGGAACTCCCAAGTCTTGGCCTGCATTGTTTAGGACATATATCAGGATGACGACAGTGGCGCAGCTAGGATTTATAGTTAAGGTGGTCCACTGATTGTTTTTTTTTAAATAACTACCATAACTGTAACATATCGATACACAAGTATATAAATTACGAAACACGATATATTTAAGTTAAAGTGGACAGACAAATATCATAAATAGACGAGTCTAGCATGCTTAATGTAGAATTGTAGATTACATAACTATATTAGCTGAAGAACAGTACACCACTTCTTTCTTTTAGGCTAGCTTGCACCTTCTATTAGCCATGAAAGTATTTTTTAAACTAATTAGCCACGAAAGTATTGATTATTCCACCGTTACTTAATTGTAAGAAAATATCTTGTTCAATAGATTTGTAAGAGAATCGTATAATATTTCAATTTATTATTCCAATAATCCAATCTTGCAAAAAAAAACTCCTACAATTAAAATGAAATAGAGTATCCTGTAAGTGGAGAACCTAAATCAATTTCGCATATCTTGACGTTGTCGCTTGTGCATTTTTGTTGTGAAGGTATCAGCTGCTGCTAACAATGCATAGTGGCTGATGGTTCCTGCTCTTGGCTTATTTGCCAAAGAAAAAATGGGGGAAAGGCGAGCAGGCTAATTTGCTGGAGAGTTGAGACGTACGAGAGACTGAATGTGCTGCTGTAGCGCTTCTCACCGCCGGCAACCGCTGCACGGTCGTCTGTTGCATTAGCGTACGAAGGGGAAGGGAAACGGATGGCCGCAACTCACAATACGAATACAAAGGGCCTTCCAAGGAGCGCACACGCGGCCGCTGGGTGCTGGGAGCCTGGGACAACGACTCACCTTTCCAAACGCTGATTGCAGTACCTACTAATTCCTATGGGCTTTCGCTGGACTGCAGGTAGCTCCGCCCCTGGATGACGACATAGACAGCCTGGAAATCTATGTAGTATATATGTAAGCGCGATGTTTGTGTGCTTACTTTTTCGCTTGGTTCTGTAATGGTGGGTCTGCATTCTTCTCACTTGGACCATCACTGGGAACCAGGTTTGTGTTAGATGCTTCAGCTGGTGTTTTGGTCTGCACCTGACATAGCAAATTTAAACATGTACATTAGTTCAGGACTTGAAATGCATATATTGAAATAACACAGAATTATCTGATATATTGTGGGAGCACCAAATTTGTAGATACTATGAGAACGAAAATAAAAAAGGGGGAAATTTACACCGCAGCGCCTCTTCATCTGTTGCTGCACTGTGGAAGAGGGACCTTTGGACAGATTGCTTCTCTGGGAAGAAGCTATAAATTCTAAAGTGTATAAATATGTTATGAAGGCCTACATAAAAGCATGGAGGACATTTAGATTTGATCAGAGGTTGACTTACTCAGCGACAGTGTCCTTCTGGGGTGTTTGTTCGAGATTAATACTCGGAGGTGGTGTCTACGATAGCAGGATGAAGATGTATGTTAGTATAGTGAAATCTGAAATGCAAATAAATATAAATGATACAAATAAGGTGGGCGCACCGAAATGTTAAGAGCACCATGCGCGCCCTGCCGCGCCCGCGCTGCCGCACCCGCCGCGCCATGGCCGCGAGCTCCGGCCCGCCCCGCCGCCGGTCACGAGCGCTCTGTCGTGCCCGCCCTACCGCCCCCACCGCGCTGGGCTAGCACCGTGAGCCACGGCCGCACACGCGCTCGCCCCGTGGCCATGCCAGACCTACATCTCCCGACGCCATGGACCGAAGATGGGAGTGGGAGGTAGATGATGACAAGCGGGGTCCGCATGTAAGTGAAACAGCGAGAGGGAGATGATGGCATGAAGAGATAATGCAGAGGCTCAAGGGTTATTTCCCATAACATATACACGCTGGTAGGGTGAGTTGGCTTGCTGTCGGGTACCAAAATGTTAGGGTACCCAACAGACGGTAAAATACAGCACCCTGCACGATCACTAAAGCCCCATCGTAGGGGCTCCAGTAAAACCGGCCCACCAAAAGCACGGACAGCATGTCAGTCACTTGGGGCATGAACAACAAACTCCATCCCACCCGAGCCTTGCGGAAAGGTCTCGGGCGAGATGGGAGCCTCGGGCGACATTTCTCCGCCTCGCATGAGCTCCCGTGACGTCATCAAAAGCGTCCGACCCCCTCAGCTTACTTCCGCCTCGCCCGAGGGACACGTGGAACCCTCTGGCAAGACGGTGAGCCATGGGACCCCCAAACCGCGGCATCCGCTCCCGTCGATAGGACGGACGTGACCGTGCACAGTCAACAGGAGCACGGGAACCACGCCCTGACCTAACATGACCCCAGTCATTCCACCACGATGACATCCATACCTCTACAGCGACGGGGGTAACGACCACTATACTACCTAACCCCTCTCTACGTAAATTCGGGTGCCCATGTCGTCCGTCCTCAACGGCACATAGGCACACAGGACAAAGCATGGCCACAGCACGTAGCACCAGCAGACGGAAAGGCCAAAAGAGCAACGCCTATTGCATCTCTGCGCTACAGGAAAACTGTTCCCACCAGATAAGAAGAAAGACGGCCACATCCGAGGCCACCTTTTTGTTCTCTTTTTTATTTTCACCTCTTTACCATGAATGTAACCCGAGCCCTCTCCTTAGAAGCTATAAAAAGGGAGGCAGGGGCCACATCTAAGAGGAGTGATAGAAAAGCAAGCGATCAAACAACAACGCATAGATCGAACCAGATAGAACACACCACCCCTCACAAGAGATCTGAGATCCGCTCTCTCTCTCGAAAGCTTGTACCCCTACTGCGAGCACTCTGATGCAAGACAACACGAGCAGCAGCAAAACTCACTGGGCGTAGGGTCATTCATGCCCGAACTAGTATACATCCTTGTATCCACTTTGCACACCATCCAGGCCTAGACGCGCAGATATAAATTTACTCATCGCTCTGTTTAGACCTCCGGTTCTCTAGACACCGATAGTTGGCGCGCCAGGTAGGGGCACTTTTGCACGTCACGATCCATCTCCTAGGTCTCGATGGCCAACCCCGCATCCGCTTCACCCTAGGCTCCCATGTCTGGTTTGGCAACCTAGATTTCCTCTGCATGGGAGTAGACTATGATCTGGTCCTTCTTCCCCCCTCCGTCGACATCAACGCCATCTCTGAGGCCCTATCCAACCTTCGCCTGTGCACCAATGAAGAGCAGGCCCTCGAGAATGAATCGCTAGAAAGTTCTTAGGGCAAAACAACGCAGGTCGGTAAGCTACGCGACCACAGGAAGGCCCGTGGCCAGTCATCGACTATAATTCGTCTTAATCCACATGCGGGGGAAATTCCCGCGAATCTATCGACTCACCATGCGTAGGCTATCGCGGAAGTACTTGCGACCACCGAGACAGCCTCTAGCACCGGCTACGACGAGGACGACGGCAGTTGGGCCGGCGCCGACTTCTCTAGGCTCGATGACCTAGGGGCTCTACGTCATTTCGTTGGCATCTGTGACTACCTCCTCGATGACGGCGACTCCGATGACAGCAGCTACGAGCTCGCGTGGCCATAACGCCGGAGGGCGGAGGCTGCGCATGGCGTCAACATGCCATGATCGGTAGATCACCACATCACCCCCTGCCCAAGATCTATTATTCTGTTTGAATACAATCTGTTCATGCATGCTAAATCTTTGCACATTATCTGCTGTAATTTATTCCCTCACTTACACGTTAAATCGCGAGTTAAATTATCAGCGATAATTATGTAATACATTTTCACCCTTTACGGTCCGTTATGACACGAAGTTCGAAGGCTGGCCCACGAAGGGTTCGACAACCACTCCAAGTCACCCGAGTGAGGGATGGCGTGAGAAGGGGCACACGAGCGGCCAGTACCCGGACGCGCTGAGCGTCATGGGCCTTCTCGAGCCATGTTCAAGTCTAGGCCGATTTACGGTTTAGGAGTTTTTTTCGAAAAAATGCAACAAGTCCTCGGGGTCGGTCGAACGACCCCAGGAACTCCCCGAACCAACCGCCAGGAAATTTTGAAGCCGGTCACTAGCTTACCTCCGTCAGATCCCCGCGAACGGGAACTGGGGCTTCACTTGAACCGACCCGATTGTAGCTCAACGGGCACCACGGCTCGACCCAGCGAGGGATGCCGTGGCATTGCCCAAACCCTCCTCTTTGCGAAAAAGATGCGTGAGGGATATGCTAACTAAGCCACTTAACTGAGTCCGCGCGCAAGCGGAGATTTCGGAGGGCCCAGGGTCAGAAATGTCCGACCCGCGAATGAATTTTCTCGAGCGTCCCGACGAGCCTACGACCCTAGGCATTGGTAGGGGCATCGATGAGAACGCATCCAACCTCGCCTCGGGATGCGGGACCCAGGGGCAGAAATGTTCGACCCGCGAACGAACTCTCCTGAACGTCCCGGCGAGCCTATGACCCTAGGCATTGGTAGAAGCATCGATAAGAGCACATCTGACCCTGTCTCGAGACGCGGGAAACTGCTACACCTAAACGTATGATCGATCTGTCAGAAATCATGAAGAGCTACGCGCACACGAGTTCTTTCCTCCCTAAAAACCGTCAACAAGCGAAGTCTCGATGACTTCGCCAACCGCCATTATCGATCAATTCAAAGCAAAATGATGGGAATGGGAAAACGAAATGAACACGACAACGATTGGACGAACTGATTTCTTAGATAATAAGCTATTTTACATTTTTAGGGGAAGGGAGGAGTCCTAGACTAAGCCTACGGGTCCTCATTGAGGACTAGGTCCGCTGGGACCAAGGCAGCGACGTCGTTCACCACTGGTTCGAAGCCCTCGAGGAGGTCCTCATAGTCTCCCAGCTCCTCCCCCATCGGGAAGCCTTCAACGTCCTGGAGCTTCACGTCTGTGGCCGCCTAGGCCATCGTCAGCGCAATAGCCGCTCCTCGATGGACACCGCACTCGATTGCCGCCTGGATCAGCGCCTGCGTGCTGAGGAGGGACTCCCCCTCCGCGAGTAGCTCTGCTCAAAACGAACACCAAATATTAGACATCGCATTGGCTAAAGAACAAAGCAAGGAGACGGAAGTTCGCTCACCTGTGCACTGACGGTCGGATTCTGTTCACTGTGAACGGGCGAGCGCCACCTCCTCATCCAGAGAAGTCACCACCGCCCTGATGGTAGCCAACTCCTCCCGGGCCTCCTGGAGCAGGGTAGGAACACCCTAGGACATCACGTTCTGGCCTTGCCCGTACCCGAACGTGGAGGCGATGCCAGGATTAGGGCGACGGTGGCGGGAGGGCGCCCCATCCCCCTCTCTCGGCATGCCCACACAGGAAACCCTTGGAAGAGTCGCCGTGCTCCATGACGATGGCTAAGATGGCGAAGAAAGATAGAGAGCAGGGACAGAGGAAGGGAGATGTCAGGGTCGGGCACCATGGCTCGGGTTATAAAGGGCCCCAGGGAGGCCTCTCAACTCTCGGCATTCAATGCATCGCCCATCTGCCCAATTGCCCCACTCATCCCCCAAGGGAGCCATGTTGGTCTCACGCCACACCTCGGGAAGACGAACCATTCTTGCAGACGGTTCACGACCCATTTAGTCATGACAACTGAACCGTCCAAGGCAACCGTCTAGGCGCCAGTCACCCAACCCCCCACGAACGCGAGAAACTAGGCACCTCCCCACCTTTTCACGCATCGAGACGCGAAGCATCACAACAACAACTGCCTGACATGATCCCTCGTCTTCCCTAGGCAGGCCTATTCGCTCGATTCAAAGCCCTTGAAGGGATAACTCATCCCTCCAAGGCCTCGGGGGCTACACCCGGCGGGTGCGCTCGCGCGCACCCACCGGATAGTCTTCTCTAAATCAAACAAACCACAATACATCCAAATGGGATGACAAGGATCCACGCATAGCCCTTTGTTCTACTAAAGAACGCAAGGGACAACGATACGATAGTAGAGAAACCACCCGGTCAGTCCCTTGCAACGCACAGGGGCTTAGGGGTTTTTTCTTGCATCCCGACCTAGCGAACGGTCAAAGCCAAGGGCTTGGGGGCTCCTCACCCGTCCCACAGGCATACGAAAAACATCGTACTCACTCAATTGAAGTCCTTGAAGGGATAACTCATCCCTCCAAGGCCTCGGGGGCTACACCTGCCAGGCACCGGACAGTCCTCTTCTAACACAAAACAAATCAAAAGCTACCCACGATCGCTTGTTCTCAAGCCTCTGAAGAAGTGATCCACTCCTCCACAGGCTCAGGGCTACTGTCGGGTACTAAAATATCAGGGTACCCAACTGAAAGCCCAAGTTTGATTTTGGTAATTAATGACACTAAGTTGCTAATGCCATATGTTAAGTGGTTTGAGTTAGGCATAAGCAACACACGTGATGAAGGAGAATGTGGCATGAAGTGATGGCCACAAGATCACAAGAGGTGGAGATGCACATAAAATGATGATCAAGGTGATTAAACATGTGGAGATGGACATGGAACAAAGTGATCAAGGCAAAGGTATAATCGCAGGGTTTGCTTTTGCCGGTCTAAGATGAGTAGAGAAGTGATTGACCGGGTTTAGGATTGATAGCCGACTATCAAAAGGGGCAATCACGGTTAGCCCGTGAATCAAGTGCTACTATGTCATCATCTTGAGCATATGCATTAGGATCTAGTAGAGGGATAACATAACGCCTTAAAAAATGATTGTGAAAATGCTAACACACATGCACGTGATGGTGTACACTTGGTGGTGTTAGCACATTTGCGAAGGCGGTAGAGTTTGAGTGGTAGAGAGGGGTTTGGGGTCCTCTCTCCCTCCCGTCGAGCTTGCGAGCGTGGGATTCAGGCGTTTTCGAGGAAATGAAATGCCTATTTTCTATTGCGTCGAAGGCGAGAAAAGGTGGCGAAAGTCTGGAGTGTCTTTCTCTAAAAAACTCCAACCGGACGCTGGACCGGACGCGGTCCAGGGGGGACTTGCGTGTCTGGTTAGTTCAAACCGAAGGCAGAGACGCACGCGTGAAGGTCGCGGACCGGTGTGTCCGGTCCCTCGCGGAACCGGAGCGTCCGATCATGCACCCAGTGGGTAGCACGTGTCTCAGTGCCGATCGGACGCGATGGCGCGTCCGGTCACGTGCGACCGGACGCGTCCGATCACGCGAGGAGCTCTCTAGACTCCGATCGGACGCCGGGTGCAGCGCGTCTGGTTAAACGGTGTAGCGCGTCCGGTCACGACAACGACTCTCTCTGACGCGCACTGCTGCTCTTTGTCCTGTAGTGACCGGACGCGTCCGGTCAATTCTGCAGCGTGTCCGATCGGTGCTTCGCGGGCGCTGTGCGATCGCCGTGTCCGGTCGATCAGACCAGCGTGTCCTGTCAACACGCGCAGAGCGGCATCTCGAGCCTAACGGCTCTATTCTTTGGGGATGCTTATAAATACTCGTTTGGCCGGCCTTGGGAGTCTCTCTCTTGACTCTTTAAACACTTGAGACATACTTTGAGCTAGAGAACTTTTCCTATACTCATCTCCTTACTTGGTTGCATACTCTAGAGAGATTGAGTGAGATTCAAGTGCATTGCATTGAGAGTTGCATCTAGTGGCACTTGATTCTTGAGTTTGCTGCGGATTGCTTGTTACTCTTGGGTGTTTCTCGACACCCTAGATGGCTTGGAGCAGTGGTGGTGTTGAGCTCATGATTGAAGATTGTTTCGAGCCTCACCAAGCGATTGTGAGGGGTTTTTTAGCCTTCCCCGCGGGAGTTCGTGAATTGGCTACTCTAGTGGAGCTCGTGGCTTGGAGGATCCCCATCTTGTGAGTGGATGTACGACACCCGCTGAGGGTTCAACTCTTGATAGTTGATTAGCTCGCGATCCATCAAGTGAGTGCATCGCCACAACAAGGAGTAGCTTGCCGGGAAGCAAGTGAACCTCGGTAAAAATTCTTGTGTCATCCCTTGCCGAAGATTCTCATTGTGATTGTGTGTGATTGATTTTTTGGATACATCTCTTCTCTACACCATCGGTATAAGAATCAATTCACTTCCCTTTTACATTCATGCACTATATTTTTGTCTAGTATGCTTAGAGTAGTTTGTATCACTTAGGGGTAATTAGTTTAGAGACTTAGCTCTATTGGTGTGAACTAGAGATCATAGCCTTGCACTAGAATTATATTTGTGGCTTGCATAAAAGTAGTTGAGCTAGTGCTAGAATTAGCTTCGTCATCTTATATACTAACTTTGTTATTTAGTGAAGCTTGTAGAAAATTTAAATAGGCTATTCAGCCTCTCTAGCCTTTTGAACCTTACACCAACAGACGGTAAAATACAGCACCCTGCACGATCACTAAAGCCCCATCATAGGGGCTACAGTAAAACTGGCCCACCAAAAGCACGGACAACATGTCAGTCACTTACGACATGAACGACAAACTCTATCTCACCTGAGCCTTGCGGAAAGGTCTCGAGCGAGATGGGAACCTCGGGTGGCATTTCTCCGCCTTGCCCGAGTCCCCGTGACGTCATCAAAAGTGTCCGACCCCCTGCACAGTCAACGGGAGCACGAGAACCACGCCCTAACCCAACATGACCCCGGTCATTCCACCACGACGACATTCATACATCTACGGCGATAGGTGTAACGACCACTATATCACCTAACCCTCTCTCTACATAAATCCGAGCGCCTATGTCACCCGTCCTCAATGACACAGAAGCACACAGGACAAAGCATGGTCATAGCACGCAACACCAGCAGACGGAGAGGCCAAAAGAGCAACGCCTGTTGCATCTCTGTGTTGCAGGAAAATTGTTTCCACCGGATAAGAAGGAAGACGGCCACGCCCAAGGCCACCTTTTTGTTCTCTCTTTCATTTTCACCTCTTTACCACGAATGTAACCTGAGCCCTCTCCTTAGAAGCTATAAAAGAGGAGGTAGGGGCCACATCTAGGAGGAGCGATCGAAAAGCAAGCGATCAAACAACAACGCATAGATCGAACCAGATAGAACACACCACCTCTCACAAGGGACTTGGGATCCGCTCCCTCTTTCGAAAGCTTGTAACCCCTACTGCGAGCACTCCGATGTAAGGCAACACGAGCAGCAGCAAAATCTACTGGACATAGGGCCGTTCATGCCCGAACCAATATACATCCTTGTTTCCGCTTTGCACACCATTCAGGCCTAGACACGCAGATACATATTTACTCATCGCTCTATTTAGACTCCCGGTTCTCTAGACGCCGACACTTGCCACGTCATCTAAAATGGGCAATATATAGCACTGTCTACTGTTTGTATGGTAAATTTGTAATTGCCGAAACAAAGTTGGCAACGGAACAAGTGCCTTTGGTAGGGATGGTGAACCTTTAAATTTCCCTAGACACGAAAAATTAAAGAGCCATTTACCTCTGTGGCGTCGGAAAAAATACATCTCCTTGTATGACCTTTTTTTTAATTTACCTGTATGGCATCCAAACGAAATTTTCTTCGTCCGTTTTTGGCACTTGACGAGGTCATTTTACCCCTGGTGAAAAAATGCAGAGTTTTATTTGTCTATTGTACATTTGAAGTAATATTACACAAATAAGTTTTAAAATGTACATGTAAGTTTGGAGTAATATTACGCAAATAAGTTTTAAAATGTATAGCAGACAAATAAAACTGCATTTTATTTTTTCATTATAAAATGTACCAAGGTACTTTCCCAACCATTATAAAAAAATCTAAACTTATTAACAATATATTGTATAAGATATATGCCATCTTTATCCATAATAACTTATTCTAAATTAATTAATCTATTCTTGCATTGCAGTAAAGATCCCAAACAAGCGTTTCACGTACAAGAAGCCTCATGACCGTGCTAGCCCACGAACTACCCTGCAGGTCTTTTCACTCAAAATCGCAAAGCTGAGAGTGGGTTTACAGTGGCCGCTCCAGGTGTTTGGGATGGTTGCCATACGTGACTGCCTCGATCACAATCGCAGTACCATCTTTGACCGCCCAAGAGGCAACTGCCAAATCCTTACCCGACAGGTTCGTAATATATATTATTTCTTACACAGAAAATAATGTGCTGTTTTTTACATGTCAATGATGCATGGAACAGATGTTCTGTATCAGCTTTTTCTGTTGCGTTTACACTGTTGATTTGCAATGCTCCGTATTTATTGTTTTATTAGCCTCTTATTATTGGTTCACTTCAATTTACTTAACATTACTTAATTTGGTGGTGTTGCTTATATATTTGAAACTGACGGGCCCTACACGTGCTGTTGTGGTGGTGGACCCTTGCCACCTTTGAGGTTGATCTGAAGGTTAAGGGCACTACTGAGTCTGAGGATCAATGGTTGAGCTTTCTAGCAGTAACTTACCGCCACTTCTCTCGGCTTCACTCACACCTTCTGGAAAGGGATTATGATAGCAAGCTTAGCGAACTGTTATTCGTTCAGTGGGTCCGAATCACTAGTGGATCATGGCCACATGGTTTATTACGTGCCCAGTTTACTGCCGGTACCGCCAGCATACCTGGTGCACAAGTCATCATCTTGCTAGCTAGATTCTGGTGATGATCAAGTGCCAGTTGTTGGATATGGAAGAAGTATCAAGCTTTCACGTTGTGTTGCATCTGTTGAAGTTAGTGGCCAGCTGAGGGTTTGTGTGAAGGCATTGCTAGGTGATAAGGGCATTGCTAGGTGATAAGGGCCCTAAGACAACTGGTGTAAGCAACGGCAGTCTTAGGAGAAGGTTTTCAAAGCTAAGACATCTGGCACAGGCGACGACCCTCTTGCTCTTGGCGTTGGCTTCTGCACATTCGGTTTTAGTATCTCCTGGTCGGTTATTTCGTTTTTTGGCTAGGTTTTTTTTTATGTATTTGATGTTAACTAATGATGCGTGTAAGAAACATATGAACCCGTGGAAACATATGAAAGGGGGCAAGGTTATTTATCCACCTACATCCTTCATCATGAGTATTTTCTTACAATTTTATAAGTGATGCTAACGTTGTTAGTATACAGTTAGAGCATCTCCAACGAATGCAACCATATTTTAGGACGCATGTGCTCTCATTAACAACATATAGTCCCTCGGATCCATATTTAAGGTCTTGACAACACATAGGAAGAGCTCCACCAGCTCCGGACCAAGAAAAAGGGTCCATATTTAATTTTACTAGCCAAACATTTGTAGTTCCAGCAGCTCCACCATAGATTTCTAGTTCCAGGCTGGCGGCAGCTCGCGTCCTCTCGACTCCCGTCCCCTCGTTTACTTTCAGCAATCGGCAGTTGACCAGTTCACTACCGCCTAAGGTGTGTTCACTTTGCGAAAAGTAGCTGAAAAGTTACTGTAGCATCTTTCGTTGTTATTTGATAAAATTTATCTAATTATGAACTAACTAGGCTCAAAAGATTCGTCCCGACATTTACAGACAAACTATGCAATTAGTTATCTTTTTTACCTACATTTAATGCTCCATGCATGCGTCGAAAGATTTGATGTGATGAGTGAAAGAGGAAATATTTTGGGTTGGGAGGGGAAATGAACAAGGCCTACGAAACGCACACGGCCACGCGCAAACTGCAGAGGCCAGCCAGAGCCGCACTGCTGCAGGTCACAACGGCAGCAGGGATCGACACAGTGCACTGGGTAGAGGTAGAGGGCAGACGCCCTGCGGCAGCCCATCGCCAATCGGGAATTCTGGTGATTCCCAATTTAATTAATTGATTCGAATTTGATCGTTTGAAATTATGTATTGCCAAATTGCGATGCAAAGATGTACCTATATATAAATTACTTTTTTATGTATTTGTGAACAGGGAGACGTTTATTTCCTTCATCCTCGTCAGGTCTCAGTAATACCGTTTTTTTATTTTAGATTACAAGTCAATGCTTGATATATCTCTGCATATTGTAAGAAAGAATACATATTTAAATTATAAATTCGATGAGTGAAAATATGTATTAATTTTACTAGCCATTTAAAAAAAAATTAAAAATCTAGGTCCCATTTTGCATTTCGAACTTGAGCCCTGAATTTCTGGTGACGGCCCTATGTCTGCGTGAGCTCCGCCATGCGTGCGACCTCTGGCCCTGGCTGTGAGCCGCCATGGCCACGAGCTCCGGCACCCACCGCCCCGTGGCCTTGCCTAGCCATGGGCGCGCCCGCCGGGAAGAAGCACACGGGAGGAAGAGGAAGAGAGGATGAAGAGCTGACACGTGAGGCCCAGGTGGTAGTGAAATAGAGAAGAAGGTGAGCTTTACCAAATACTTTGAAGAATCCTAGATCTACGGTGGAGTTATTCCATACGCTGGATCCAGATGAATCTGATGGATTTGGGTGGATGCGAAACTAGTGGAACTCTGTCAAACATACTCATAACATGATCTTTTGTTTTCTCTCCCGCATCAACATGTGCACTGCGCCATGGGAGTGATAACATATCCTTGGTTGAGATCATAGCCACTGCAAGCTACTAATAACAAATCAAACATAATCACGACACATTCAAACGTATACTTGGATAAATATTCAAAAGCCCTCTTCCAGCAAAAGATGCATCGGATTTGCTTCATCGTTGATCTGGCCAACAACATTTGATGGCTATGAGCAAATTAAAGGCCTGGACATATCACTGCTTTGCTTCCTCTTTGGTTTGTTGGGCCATACTTTCCAAGTGTAGTGGTGATATATATTAGTACGAAACTAATAGGAGAAAGTCCACATTACCTCCCTTAACTTTTGTGAAAATCTGTTTTTCTTCCCTGAACTCTAAAACCGGGTAAATCACCTCCCTAAACTTTTAAAACCGTTCGCTCTACCTCCCTGACCGGTTATAAGCGGTTTTCAAAGACGATTTTATCTTTTTTTTAATTTATTTCGGTTGAATCTTTAAAAAATTATAGTAAATCATAGAAAAATCATAAAATGAAAAATCTAATTTTGTTGGACTGCACATGAGTAGATCTACATATTGAACATATAATGTGGTATGCTTTAGTACAAATTTTTTGTTGTAACTTTAAATCTATGTTTTTCTATAATTAATTTATAGCTATAGTTTCTATGGTCCAATTGTGATAAAATTTTTTATGGTGGGCTAATTATTGTATGCTTGAACAGTAGTAAAAATTTCTTACTCATTGGATCATGTATAACTTAGTTATAACTAAGATATACATGATCCAATGAGTATGAAATTTTTACTATAGTTCAACCATACAATATTAGTTTAGAATAAAAATTTCACCACAATTGGACCTTAGAAACTGTAGCTATGAATTAAGTATAGAAAAGCATATATCTAAAGCTACAACAAAAAATTTGTACTAAAACATACCATATTACATGTTCATTGTGTAGACCTACTCATGTAAAGTCCAATAAAATTAGATTTTCTATTTTATGAATTTTCTGTGATTTTCTATGATTTTCAAAGATTCGGCTGAAATAAATAAAAAAGACAAAGACAAACCCGTCTTTGAAAACCGCTTATAACCGGTTAGGGAGGTAAAACGAACGGTTTTAAAAGTTCAGGAAGATGATTTACCCGGTTTTAGAGTTCAGGGAGGAAAAACAGACTTTTACAAAAGTTTAGGAAAATAATGTGGACTTTTTCCAAACTAATATGCTCTTTTGAAAACAGTAGCGTCATCGGGGGAGGGGGCATCCAGGCCCTGCCCATCCCCCTTCTCTCCGCACATGATTTCAATTTGTACCTTCATTGCAACTACATGCACTCGTTTCTAACTCTACACTGTTTGTTTCGTTAAATTTGGCTTATGCTAATTTATTGCGAGAGGAAATCACTGTTCGTTCACTTAAAAGTACCGATGGTGAAGTAGTGCAGCACAACATTAACTAAGCCTACAAGTTGCCCATTCAATTAGTCGGCTCTTGATAAAGCGAGTAAATTGGTGCCCGGTTGGCCCATTCAATTTTGATTTCGATTTCAAAATTTGGCCAGGTGTTAATCTAGCAGGGGCAACAAAAACATAGCGGAGTGACCGAGTGAGATTTGGAATTTCGATTGATGATGATGATAGGAAGAAAGAAAGAAAGAGAGAGAGAGAGAGAAAAAAACCCTCTAGTTCGTATTCTTAGTTGGGCCGAATTCTTGTGGGCCGAGCCGAACCCTACTCCACTGGTACTCTGTCCAGCCCATGGCGAGCGAACAAGGGATTCCAAACCTGAGAAGGTTCGCGAGAGCAGATTGCTTGCGCTGAGCGCCGCCTTTGCCCCTCCCCCTTGCCTTCCATCCCATCGCGACTTGGGTTGGGACTCTCTTTCCCTCTTGGCTTCTTCCTCCCCCCAACCTCCTCCTCCTCCTCTCCATTCGATTCGAATTCGCGATCGCCCACCACCCGCACCAACGCAGCCTCCTACCCTACCCTACCCTACCCTAGGCAGCGCCAAACCCTAACCCTAATCCTAATCCGGTGCGCCACCAATGGCGGAGTCGGAGAAGGAGGCCACCACCGCCACCGCCACCGCCACAGCCACCGCCGCTGCCGACGAGCTCGGGTCCGGCCCGCCGCACGAGGACGAGGATGCGCTGCTCGCCCGCGCCCACACCGTCATCTCCAGGATCCTCGACCGCGAGCTCGACCCCAACCCCCGCCTCCTCCACACCCTCGCCACCATGTGCGAGCTCCACGAAGCCAGGTCAGTGTTGCTGTGCCTCACTCTCCCCCTCCCTTCATTCCTCTTCCTTCCATTTAGATTCTGTTCTATTCCTGTGAGCCGATTCTCCTCCCTGTTAGTTAGATTCCCTTGATTTCTAGCCTATACCAGGGCGTTCTAGCTATCCTATCCCTGCCTCACTGCCTCCGAGCCGGGTTGCACCACCTCTAGTGTGCGAATGGCAGCAACTCGCTCTGCTCTGCATGTGCATATTACCTGCCCAGTTCCAGGCGGGAAGCTACATCCCTATCCTTATTTCAAGTACTCTTGTCTGGCCAACTTAACCGCATTGACTGGATGGATTAAAAGGGAACTTCATACTAAACTGAAATGCTGGCAGAACTCTTGCCATCTTGCTCGTGAGGCTTCATGCAAATAACTAGTTCAATTTTTTACCATGTGGATGCAGACTTGCAGTCTTACGAGGCAAAACTGCCATTCACACTTCAATTCAGTTATTATGTGCAGCTAACCCAGTGTTTAATGGCACAAACACAAGGAGTTGCAGACTTGCTTGTTCGATTGCCTCCTAACCATTTGTTTGCCTCTGCAGATATATTGAGTTATGTGCAGCTGACCCAACGTTCAATAACACAAACACAAGGAGCACATCTACAATTGGGAAGCTGGCCAATTTGCTCCGGGTGTGTAGCCTACTCTGGAGTTCTGTATGCATCAGCGTAATTTCATTTTGCCCATTAACTAAGCACTGTTACTTTAACCCTATCAACAGGACAATGACGAGTTTTATGAGTTGGTGTTTTGTAAGATCTTGTCGGACACCTCCTACTCTGTTGCCGTACGTGCTGCCGCTGCTAGGCTGCTCCTGAGCTGTCACTCTGCCTGGACGGTTAGCTTATCCTCTATGCATCTGTGTCGTCTACTCTTTCTGTTGTCTGCTCTCAATCTATTCCACCCGTTCCAAACTGTGCTAAGCTTTTCATTCTGCCTTCCTTTTCTTCAGCCTCCGTATCCACACGCCTTTGAAGAGACTATCGTAGATAATATTAAAAAGTGGGTGACAGAGGATCCTGAAGCGTCTAATGAATGTGAATGGAAGTATCTAGGAAAAAATAAACCCACAGATGCTGAGATGCTGAGAACATATGCGATCGGGTTGCTCGCTATGGCATTGTGCAGGTACTGTTAGTGTCTCATTGATTTATCATCTGGTACTGAGTACTATCCTTTTACTACCGAATTCATTATGATATTCATCTAATTTTTGCATGTTACAATTTTTCACCTCAGCGGTGGGCAATTGGTAGAGGATGTCTTGACTTTGGGCGTATCAGCAAAGCTCATGCGCTTTTTGCGCATAAGAGTCCTTGGGGATGCCTCATCTTCTCAGAGAGATGCTAATCATCCACAAGACACCAAGTATCCTCGAGGCAGAGACGATAGTAGGGGTAAATCACGTCTGGCCCAAGATGGTTCTCGATTGGATGGAACAAGGGTTGGGTATGGAATATTATTAACCAACCCGACAGCAGAGAAGGACAATGAGCCTGGTGTTGGAATGAGGCAAGCATATGGAGAAAGGTCATTGGATGACACTGTTGCTTCATTGGATAATTCTGATGCCCCCGAGGCTGATTGGACCAATGATCGATG
Organism: Saccharum hybrid cultivar R570; assembly: GCA_038087645.1. Taxonomy (NCBI): domain Eukaryota; kingdom Viridiplantae; phylum Streptophyta; class Magnoliopsida; order Poales; family Poaceae; genus Saccharum; species Saccharum hybrid cultivar. Next base: position 3,141,182 of record JAQSUU010000549.1, on the reverse strand, counting down.
TAATGACACAAGTGGTTGTGACACAAAGTCAAAATATGGGGAAAAGAATTCTGTGCCGAAGCTTCTTAAAGATGAAGAGATCAGCGAAAATGGCGAACTGTTGAAAAGAAAGCTGGGTCGAGCCCCCTCCCGACTTAGAGTGAAGGGAAAAGCAGGAGACAGCTTGCCTGAGTGTGAAATGACACCTTTGTCTCCAACCTCTGGATTGAGAATAGGAGGTCGGTCTACTAGAGACAGGAATGTGGTGAGGATTGATGACCCAAAGAAGGCAACTGATGTGAACAATAGATCTGCAGGCCTCGAGTCGTTTAGCGCTATTTCCGAAGAAGAATACGAAGATCGGTTCAGGGATTGCATTATTGGCTTGGAGGATATATCTGACATTGTTTTGAAGGCAGTGAGAGCCGCTGAGGCTGAGGCCAGATCTGCAAATGCACCTGATGAAGCTGTGAAAGCAGCAGGTGATGCTGCTGCCGAGCTTGTGAAATCTGCTGCTTTGGAGGTACGGAAAAAGACATCTTTGAACTTGCAGATAGCTTGTTAGCATCTGTTTCATACTCCCTCCGTTCCAAATTATAAGTTGATAATTTGGAATTATAATTTGGAACGGAGGGAGTATTTCATTAGTGACTATGTCTTATTATTGGAGCGCTACACTTCTGCAGGTTTGGAAAAGCGAAAATAATAGTGATGCAGTTGTAGAAGCGGCGGAGAAAGCTGCATCTGCTGTTGTTGAGGCTGCGGTGTCAACTAGTGTCTCACGGTAATGAGGAGAAATGCTTACACACATGCACATTATGTTTCTCATTGTTTTCTGTCACTGATCTGTTATTTATCTGAGAGTTCACTTTGGTGTTACAGAAGTGCAAATCAAGTTGGTGAACAGCGTGCAGTGGAAGAAGCTGTCCAAACCAGTGAAGACCAGGATTTGGAAAATTTTGTTATCAGTGACAAATCACAGCTCTTACAACTTAGAGAAAAATATAGCATCCAGTGTCTACAGATTTTGGGAGAGTATGTTGAAGCTTTGGGTCCTGTTCTCCATGAAAAAGGTGTTGATGTTTGCCTCATGTTATTGCAAAGGAGCATGAAAGACCAGGAGGGACATGACCACTTTGCTCAACTCCCTGATGTCCTTAAATTAATTTGTGCACTGGCTGCCCATCGAAAATTTGCTGCACTCTTTGTTGATCGTGGTGGTATTCAGAAGATCCTCTCTATTCCTAGAATTACCCCGACATATATGGGTCTTTCTGCCTGCTTATTCACTTTCGGGTCTCTTCAGGTAGACACAACAATACTTGTTCATGCAATCTTAATGCTGATCTGCTACTTCTCTACCATGCTAATCTTCTGATATGCTTGCAGTCTACCATGGAACGTGTTTGTGCGCTTTCCTCTGACACACTTGACAGTGTTGTTGAATTAGCACTTCAACTTCTTGAGTGCCCACAAGATTTAGCTAGAAAAAATGTGGCCATCTTTTTCGCTGCTGCTTTTGTGTTCAAAGCTGTTCTGGATCTATTTGATGCCCGGGATGGGATGCAAAAGCTTCTCGATATCCTATGTGGATGCGCATCTGGAAGGTCTGGCCATAATTCTGGAGGAGCAGGATCCTCCAATGTAAATCAAGGGAATGATCGGCCGCCTGCTGAAGTTTTAACTGCATCAGAGAAGCAAGTTGCATACCATACTTGTGTTGCTCTACGGCAATACTTTAGAGCTCATCTCCTTCAACTTGTTGATTCCATTCGGCCAAGCAAAAGCATTCGTAGTATTGCCCGGAACACTTCTAGTGCAAGAGCTGGCTACAAACCTTTTGACATTAGCAATGAAGCTATGGATGCTGTCTTTCGTCAGATCCAGCGGGACAGAAAGTTAGGCCTTGCTCTTGTGAGAGCTCGTTGGCCTGTGTTGGATAAATTTGTTGCCTCAAATGGTCACATGACTATGCTCGAGCTGTGTAAGGTAAAACACACTGCAGACATGCATTGTTTGGTTATGTGGGGCTTGTTAATAACCTGATTTGATTCACAGTTTCAGGCACATGGTGATCGGTATTTGCGTGACTTAACTCAATATGCAATTGGAGTTCTTCACATCATAACACTTATGCCACAGCCACATGTCCGCAAATCAATAGTGCAGGGAACATTAAGCAACAATCGTGCTGGTATGGCTGTCTTATTAGACACGGTGAAAAGTCTCGACTATATTGATCATGAGGTACAGCTTCACTTTGAAAATATGAGTATGAATTAAATAACCTTTGCAATTCCCTGATAATTTCTGAAGTGTTATTTAAATATCAGTTCTTATTATCACTCAGTGAACTTGACAAATCTGCTTATCTTTTGAGCTACGTCATTCTGTGCCCATTTCACAAACCCACCACTGCTTGGGGTACATTCTCACAAAAGTACAACTTTGTGATCATTCTCCTTTCATGGTCAGCTGGGCCCACATGTAAGTGACATGAGGCCAGCTGAGCCCAAGTCAAATTTGATGAACTATGATTTATGTGGGCCTGATTGGTCATGAATGGTCACAAATTTGTAGTTTTGTGAGAAGACTACTCAAGTATTGGCAGATTTGCACAAAATTTGGTAGGCCTGTGATTATTAACCCAAGATATTGGTAAGGTTGTGAAAAATCTACTTTCACTGTTTTTTGTGAATCAGGTGATCTGTCCAGCACTGAATGTCCTCGTCAATCTTGTATGCCCACCTCCTTCTATCAGCAACAAACCATTGTCGACTGCCAATCAGCAACCTGCAGCTGCGCAAGCGCTTGCTTCAGAAAGCAGAGATAAGAACTTTGAAAAAAGTATTTCAGATAGGAATCTACTTGCAAATCAGGGTGAATCTCGTGAAAGATCTGGTGATGGCAACCCTGCTGAAAGGAACAATACCTTGCATCAAGGAACTAGCACACCTGTTGTGCCATCTGGAGTAGTCGGTGATCGAAGAATAATGTTAGGAGTTGGAGGTGGTGGTCCTGGTCTTGCTGCTCAATTGGAACAAGGATACCGTCAAGCTCGAGAAGTTGTAAGAGCCAATAATGGCATAAAAATTCTTTTACAGCTTCTTGGTTCTCGGATGGTTACACATCCTGTGGCTATAGATTCTATTCGAGCCCTTGCCTGCCGTGTCCTGCTTGGCCTGGCTAGAGACGATACAATTGCACATATACTGACAAAGCTCCAGGTATTGCATACTACAGAACATTAGTTATCTCACGTCCAGTGTTATAAACCACAGTGGCAACTCATAACTATTGTTAACTACGATTCCACTGCAAGTTGAGTGCTCCCTCTGTTTTTTTATAGGGCCTATTAACATTTGAAAAAGTCATCTTTATCAGCTCTTACCGCCAATTAGTATAATTGCTTACATGTTTAGTGTATACAAGTTGTATTGATAGATTCATGTTTCCTGGATCTTTGAACAAGATATATGTTCTCTAGCAATCTCTAATATGTTATGAGAAAATTTAGTGTTCAAAAGCATACTTTTGAAGACTTAAAAATCCTAATTCTCCCAGGCTTGTTCTTCATTGCGGCTTTGTGATAACGCAGATGGCATACTACTATCTTATGTGTCCTTGTGCGGTTGTGCCTTTTACATATAGCTCAAGACGAATAGTTTTGTCAAATAATTCTTGAATGCGTACCTTGAAGATATTTATCCACTCATTGTTTCAGGTGGGGAAGAAATTATCAGAACTGATCCGTGATACCAGTGCCCAGACGTCTGGGGGCGATAGTGGAAGATGGCAAGCTGAGCTGACCCAAGTGGCAATTGAACTAATTGCGGTAAGAGCTTTCATCTTATGTGATTATAGATAATAAATTTGCAGATTCAACCCCTCTAAACAGGCGAGGTTGGTTAAACGAGTACTATGATCACATGATTCTTTGGCAGGTATTGACAAATTCTGGAAAAGAAACAACATTAGCGGCAACTGATGCTGCTGCTCCAGCATTGAGGCGCATTGAGCGAGCTGGGATAGCTGCTGCTACTCCTATCTCCTACCACTCAAGGTTTGATTTCTGTATGATTGCTCTATTGCATTATCTTGCAGCTTTGAGTTCTTTCCTTTTCTTTTTTTTTTCTTATTCTTTTTTTTTGGGTGTTTGTAGGGAACTGATGCAGTTGATACATGAACATCTCCTTGGGTCTGGTTTCACCGCCACTGCTGCCATGCTCCAGAAGGAGGCTGGCCTTGCACCTTTACCATTGACAGCAGCTGTGCTTCCTGCCCACCAAGTTGCTGCCCTGGAAGCATCATCTGTTCAGCAACAGTGGCCCTCTGGACGTGTTCAGGGATTTCTCTCAGATAAAATAAATATGTCGGCAGATCAATCTTCCCAGAAAACAGATTCTATCCTGCCTTCATCTAAGAAAAAGGCACTGACCTTCTCATCCAGTTTCTCACAAAGAGCTCTGTCTCCGCATCCTATTTCTGGTAGCAGAGCAAGCAACATCCTTAAAAGTCCTGTACCTATTGCGGCTGATACTGGAGATGCAGAAATGTTGAATAAAACACCACTGTCGCTGCCACTTAAGAGGAAGCTTGTGGATGTGAAGGATAATAATTCTGCATCGGCATCGAAGCGCCTTGCAACAACTGATCAAATGTACCAACCCTCTGCATTCCAAACTCCTGCTCCTACTCGCAAAGGTCTGTCGGTAGCAGTAGATTCTCCTACTTCATTTCATTGTGGTCGGACAAACTTCAACAATGTTTCTACTGACAACTTGGACAATTCTCAAGGCACACCAGGAGCGTTGACCACTACAGCACTTCCTGGTGTGAATGATCAACAATCAGGAAATTTGGAGCGTATGACACTTGACTCACTGGTTGTACAATACTTGAAACATCAACACCGCCAGTGTCCTGCTCCAGTTACAACTTTGCCACCACTTTCTCTTTTGCACCCTCATGTTTGCCCTGAGCCTAGTCGCAGCCTTAGTGCACCTGCAAACATAGCTGCTCGTGTGGGAAGCCGTGAGATAAGTAGGCAATTTAGTGGGATACATATACCTCGTAGGGATCGTCATTTTATATACAGTAGGTTCAAGCAGTGTCGTGTTTGCCGTGATGAGGCATCACTGTTGACTTGCATGACATTTCTTGGAGATGCATCTCGAGTTGCGGCTGGTAACCACACAGGTGAATTAAGGATATTTGACTGCAACACGGCAAATCTCCTAGAGACCCAAACGTGCCACCAACATCTTGTTACAATGATGGAGTCGGCATATTCTGGTGGAAATGAGCTGATTCTCACATCCAGCCTAAATGAGGTTAAGATCTGGGATGCCTTCTCTGTATCTGCAGGGCCTTTGCACACATTTGATGACTGCAAAACTGCTAGGTTTAACCACTCTGGAACTTCATTTGCTGCCCTTTCTACTGATACAGCTCAACGGGAGGTTCAGTTGTATGATGTGCAGACATATACTCTTGCTACGCGGCTTCCTGATAACACTAGCAGTTCAGGTTCAGGCCGGGGTTACATCCAACCCATTATACATTTCAGTCCTTCAGACACAATGTTGCTTTGGAATGGAGTCCTGTGGGATACAAGGCGACCAAATCCTGTTCATCAGTTTGACCAGTTCACAGATTACTGTGGTGGTGGATTCCATCCAGCAGGAAATGAGGTGTTTTTTTTTCTCTCCTTGAACCATACTAATTAATCTCGTCTACTAGTATGTTTTGAACCGTAGTGTCTTTCTATCCGTCTCGTAGCATGTTATTGTGTGTTTACGGCATTCTAAGCTTAACATATCACTTCTCTCTCATGACTATGTTAGTAGGATTGTTCGATGTACTTCCCTTCTTCGAAGACCTGTTTAGTTCAGCAGCATATCCAGCTAATGTCATTGTATCTCGACCTTGTCCCATTTTTTTTTTCACTAACAGAGTTTCTGGATTCAACATAATCTTATCTTTTGAGCCCAAACAAAGTATCTCAGTAAACAATGTACAGATAACTTTTTTTGAGTAGAACGAGGAGTGCATGGAGTAGCAAAACAACAAGAGCCTTACAAATTATCAGCATTGATTAATTGGCATTAAAAAAATCTGTGGGCTATTGAAAATAATAGTGTATTTGTCACCTATTTTCTTAAGTGTGGTGGAAATTTATCTTAGCACATGGGTATTGATGATGGTGAACAATGGTCTGAAAGGTTAATTTTATCCACTGTGGCTTTGCTACCAATATATTTGTTTCGCATGCCATTATTTTAAGAGGAACTTGTTGGTAGTGTGTTCGTCTCCTTATCTGTCATTGAATATTGTACAGGTGATCTTAAATTCGGAGGTGTGGGATCTGAGGAAGTTTAAGCTTCTGAGGAGTGTCCCTTCCCTGGACCAGACAGTAATAAAGTTTAATGGAACTGGTGATGTTATCTATGCCATCCTGAGGCGTAATCTTGAGGACGTGACAGCATCCATCAATGCTCGTAGGGTCAGGCAACCTCTTTTCCCTGCATTCCGCACGATTGATGCGGTGACTTACTCGGATATTGCAACCGTCCAAATCGACCGCTGTGTACTTGATCTTGCCACTGAGCCCAATGATTCTCTTATTGGGGTGGTTGCTATGGACGATCACCAGGAGCTTTTCTCTTCTGCTCGCTTGTTCGAAGTTGGCAGGAAGCGGATAACTGATGATGATTCAGATCCAGAGGACGCAGGTGATTCCGATGATGAGGATGATGATGACAATGATGACTCCGATGATGATGTTCTCCTTGCGCCAGTGCTGGAAGGGGATACAGATTCTGAAGAGTTAAGCAGCGGCAGCGATGATGGTGATGAAGATGGTGGCGACGATATCCCCAGTTCGGATGACATTGAAGATGACCCAGAGTTCATTGATGATGGCGGCGACTTTGAAGGGGGAGGGGGCTTGATGGATATTTTGGGTGACGACGAAGGGGAGGACGACGAGAGTGATATGATGGAATCCTTTAGCAGTGGCGACGAGGAGGGTTGGATCATGTAGGAGGGCTGGATCGTGTAGGTTTTGTGCTGCTGCCCTGCTGAAGAACATGGAGCAGGGCCCTGTACAATTCAACATTTATACGCTCACATTATGCTTGTAATTATTTCCTTGTCCTCTAGCTCTAGGGGTAGCACAGCTCCTGCTAGGGAACGTGGAACATAATGAAGTGTTGAGGCGTTAGATGATGTAAGTAAAGATGGGAAAGCTCGTGAGTTTTGCTTATCGATCGATCGATCGATTAAAATTTATTTATTTTATTTATGGTGTGGGCTTGCTTTGCTCTGCTGACTTTGGTTGTGGTGCTCAGTTTTGACTGTCGCTGATGAAGTTGCAAGCATCAGGACCGACTATATTATTTGTGCAAGTATCGACTTTTGTATCCGCACGGTCGAGGCTAAATGCTGATACCTATTTTCTGAACGTGTTATCTGAAGATTCCAAGTGCCAGTTTCTTCTGTTTTCTTATATGATGAGAAAGAATCGAATCTGATAGACAATAGCGTAGCTGGCTTAGATTCCTTGAATTGAGTTTACAGAGGAGATTATATATAAATAGAGAGGAGGAGGGTAACCCAAAGGGCCAGCCGAGTCCCAAGGGGCCAGCAGGGTGTGAACCCGTCTCAAGCTAGCTAGAAGATTACACAAGTAACTAGGGGATTATAGTAAATAACAATTAATTCTAATCCCCCCGCAGTCAGATCGTCGGTGGAGCGAACGTTCAGACTGGAGCGAAAATCCATGAAGACGGAGGAAGGGAGCCCCTTGGTAAAGACATCGGCGAACTGCGACGTGGTGGGCACATGAAGAACCCGGACTGCACCCATGGTGACACGTTCACGGACGAAGTGAAGGTCGATTTCCACGTGCTTGGTGCGCTGATGTTGAATGGGGTTGGTGGAGAGGTAGCAGGCGCTGACATGGTCGTAGTAGATGAGGCATGCGGAGTCCAGGGATGGTGAAGTTCCTGGAGCAGTTGCCGCAGCCAAGTGGCTTCAGCGACGCCGTTGGCAACAACCCGATACTCTGCCTCGGCGCTGGACCGGAAGACAGTGGGCTGCCGCTTGGATGACCAGGAGACCAGGCTGCCCCCGAGGAAGACGGCATAGCCGGAGGTGGAGCGGCGGGTGTCCGGGCAGCCGGCCCAATCAGCGTCGGTGTAGACACGGAGCTGTGTTGGGGTTGTTCGGGGAATGATCAGCCCATGGCTGAGGGTGCCTTGAAGATAGCGAAGGATCCGCTTGGCAGCGACAAGGTGAGTTTCCCGCGGATCATGCATATGAAGGCACGCTTGTTGGACGGCATAAGCAATGTCAGGCCTGGTGAAGATGAGGTACTGGAGGGCACCCACAAGGCTGCGATAACGAGTGGGATCAGCAACAGACGGGCCGACATCAGCTAGTACTTTTGCACAAGTGTCAACTGGAGTGGAGCAAGGCTTGCAATCGCTCATGCCATGGCGAGCAAGTATGTCCAGAATGTACTGACGTTGTGAAAGGAGAACAGAATCCCTGTGGTGCTGAACTGCAACGCCAAGAAAGTGATGCAGGGGTCCAAGATCTTTCATGGCGAACTCCTTTTTCAGAGCAACAATGACACGGTGAAGGAGTTGCTGAGATGAAGCCGTAAGGACAATGTCATCCATATATAAGAGCAAGTAGATTGTCTCTGTGCCACGACTGAATATGAAGAGAGATGTGTCTGACTTGGCTTCAATGAATCCCAGAGAGATCAGAAAGGAGGCAAAGCGGCTGTACCAGGCCCGCGGGGCTTGCTTCAAGCCGTAGAGGGATTTGTTGAGTCTACAGACATGATCTGGAAGTGCAGGATCAGCGAACCCAGTAGGCTGAGAGCAGTATACTGTTTCTAAAAGAGTCCCGTGGAGGAAAGCGTTTTTCACATCAAGTTGATGAATCGGCCAATCCCTAGAGTGTGCCACCGTGATGACTGTCCGAACAGTGGCTGGCTTGACAACCGGGCTGAAAGTTTCATCATAATCAACACCGGGGTGTTGAGTGAATCCTTGAAGTACCCAACGAGCCTGGTATCTCTCCAATGAGCCATCGGCATGGAACTTGTGTTTGAAAATCCATTTTCTAGTAACAACATTGGCCTTGGCAGGGCGGGGGACGAGGTCCCAAGTGTGGTTGTCCTGAAGAGCCGCATATTCATCTTCCATGGCCTGGCGCCAATGAGGATCAGCAAGGGCATCTCGACAGGACCGCGGTAGGGGAGACAAGGCCTCGGTATGCAAGGCGAGGCGAGGCTACCGGTAGCCTGTTTTTCCACGGGTCGCCATGCCGTGGGAGTTGGCAACCAGCGGAATGGAAACAACACCAGCAGGAACCGGAGGATCGCTCTTGACATAGCGAGATGGAGAAGGGACCATGCTGGAACGTTGAGGAGGGGCTCCTACCGGGCGCGCGGGTGGAGGGGCAAGAGCAGGAGCACGCCTGCTGTAGACATGAATAATAGGCGGCTTCTGAGGCGCAATCACCGGGGGGGAGGGGGAGCGCGTCGGCTGTAGACGTGGACGACGGGTGGAGCCGGCACCTGTATAGGGGGCGCCTGTACAGAGGACGCCGGGGACCCCGTGGACACAGCCGATGGTGCCAGGGTGGAGGGCACTGGCAGCACCAGGGCCCTGGGCGCCGGCGTGCCTGCGCGTGTAAGAGATGGTGCCAGAGGCACCGACTAGGAGGGGGCAGCAGCGCCGGGTGTACCTGCAGGAAGAGGAGACACTAGAATAGTGTAATCGTCACTTAGAAAATCAAGTTCCTGCTAAGGAGGGGATAGCCGACGGAGGGAAAAAGGAAACGTTGTTTCGTCGAAGACAACGTGGCGGAAAATGATGACGTGGTTGGTGTTGAGGTCGAGACACCGATAGCCCTTGTGATCCGGTGAATAACCAAGGAAAGCACAGATGGTGGAGCGGGGGGCAAGCTTGTGAGGAGTGGTGACAGAAAGGTTAGGGTAGCATTTGCATCCGAAGGCACGAAGATCATGATAGGAGGGGAGGGTGCCGTGGAGGGCAAAAAAAGGGGTGCTCATGTTTAGAGTTTTGGTGAGAAGGCGATTGATGAGATAGGTGGCAGTGGCTAGAGCATCAACCCAGTAAGAGGAGGCATGGAAGCTTGGAAGAGGAGGGTGCGGGTGACGTTATTGACGGTGCGGATCATGCGCTCGGCTTTCCCGTTTTGCTAGGAAGTATAGGGGCACGACATGCGGAGAGTGGTGCCGTGAGCAAGAAAGAAAGCACGAGAGGCGGAGTTATCAAACTCGCGACCGCTGTCACATAGGACTGATTTAATGGTGTAGCCGAATTGGGTAGACACATGAGCGAAGAAATTAGAAATTGTGGGGAATGTATCGGACTTAGCGCGAAGAGGAAAAGTCCAGAGGAAATGAGAACAATCATCAAGAATAACTAAATAATATTTGAAACCAGAGACACTAACAACAGGAGATGTCCACAGGTCACAATGGATTAAATCAAAATTCTTGGCTGCTCTAGATAGCGAAATGGAAATAGGGAGACGAATATGACGCCCAAGCTGAAAGGCGTGGCAGAGTGAGTCATCTTCAGGCTTGCTGCACACAATGGAGGAGGACTGCGCGAGGGACTGAAGAGTGGCCTTGCCGGGGTGACCAAGGCGCCTGTGCCAGGTAGTCCGTGAAGGAGTGGTGACAAGGGCGCAGGAGCCGGTGGAGGATGAAGGGAGCTGAAGAGTGTAGAGAGGCCCCATGCTGTTACATCTGAGGAGGGTGTTCCGGGTACGGAGATCCTTCACAGAAACACCAAGAGGGTCAAACTCAACAGAAATAGAATTGTCAGTAGTGAATTTTCGAACCGAAAGGAGATTTCTGATAATGTCAGGAGCTACAAGGACATTATCGAGGCGAAAGGGTCCAGGAAGGACAGAATAGCCGGTGCCAATTACAAGAAGGGTGGCACCGTTGCCTACGACAATGGAGGAGGGAAAGGAAGAGAATGGTGTAGCGGTGACCATACCAGGGTTGGCGGTGATGTGGGAGGAGGCACCCGAGTCGATCACCTAATCCGAGGAATTTTGTGGTGGGGTGAGGGAGACGTGCTGAAGGCGCTGGCGAGACCCTCGGGCGTCCAGGGCGCCCGAGCAAGGGGTGCCTGAGGGGGCTGTGGGTAGTGGGACTCGGAAGCCGGCGGTGGAGCGAAGTATGTCGGTGGCACGCCGGCCACCAGAGCCTGCTGTAGAGGTGCAGGCTGGACAGCGCGTGGTGGAGGGCCACGGGCGCCGCCGGCGGTGGGCCCTGGCCACATGTGGATAGAGCCGGTCCAGGGGTTGAGCAGCGAGGGCCACTGTGGTGTGGCTAGGGCAGTACCGCCCTGTGCACTGCTTTGGGAGCTGCCAGAGCCGCGCCCACCACGGTGGCGTCGGCCGCGGTTGCCACTGGATTGCTGTCCAGCAGCAGCATGATGTCCAGCAGCAGTCTGATGGCCAGCAGTGGCCTGATGATGGCGTGGAGGCACAGGCGCAGGTGAGACGAAGTGGACGGCCTGATGGAGGGCGCGGCGACGAGAGCCGAAGGAGAGGCAGAGGGTGTTCCCATGTTGAGCTCGGCCAAACGAAGGTTAGCACGAACATCGGCGAAGGACGGGAACGGCCGCTGGCAAGTGACGAGCTGGGACATGAACTGAAAACGTTCATTGAGACCCCGCAGAACGTTCAGCACCAGAGTTCGGTCCTGGATGGGCTCGCCGAGGTCGGCAAGGGCATCCGCCATGCTCTTCATCTTGCGGCAGTAGTCATCGATGGAGAGGGCACCTTGGCAAAGAGTGCGAAACTCGGCGTCGAGGAGCATGGCGCGGGACTCGCGATTGTTGAGGAACTGCTGTTCAATCCCGAGCCATGCTGCCTGGGCGGTGAGGCCATCGTGCTCATGGATGACGTCCAAGAGGTCGGCGGAGATGGTGTTGAAGAGCCAAGAGAGGACGACGTAGTCCATGCGCGACCACGCCGGATCGTAGGGGCGGGAGTCGTCGCTGAGGACGTGATCCTTCAAGGCGAAGCGGCCGAGGATGAGGAGGACGTAGCCGCGCCACTTGGAGTAGTTGGAGGATTGAAGATCAAGAACGATGGGGATTAGGTTCTTGATGTTCTCGACGACAGCAGCTTGAGTGTGGAGGTGGGCGATGGCCGCTGCTTTAGAGGAAGCGGAGTGGACGTCGTCATCCTCAGGATCGGCGTCGTCGTCCGGATGTTCGGTGCGGAGGCGATCCCGGAGGGCCGCGGCCTGCTGCTCCAGGGTATCTGCGTGCGCGCGCTCTTTGTCAAGAGCAGCAGCAGCGACGCGGACACGCTCCTGGGCGGCGACAGCGGACTTGAGAAGGGCAGCTTCTTCCTCGAGCTGCAGGCTGCGCTCTGTGTTGGTGGAGCGCAGAGAGGAGGCCTCATCCTCCATGCGCTTGGCAGCAGAGAGGGCTTCGTCGCGGAGCTTGGCCGCGGTAGCCATGGCGGAGGAGCTGGAGGTGGCCATGGGCGCGCAGCAGCAGCAGAGGGCGGACGCGCAGCCTGGGGCGGGTGGAGTGGGAGCGGAAGCAGAAGGATCGATGTTTTAGTCTGATACCATGATAGACAATAGCCTAGCTAGCTTAGATTCCTTGAATTGAGTTTACAAAGGAGATTATATATAAATAGAGAGGAGGAGGGTAACCCAAAGGGCCAGCCGAGTCCCAAGGGGCCAGCAGGGTGTGAACCCGTCCCAAGCTAGCTAGGAGATCACACAAGTAACTGGGGGATTACAGTAAATAGCAATTAATTCTAACAGAATCAAATAGTCCTATCACTGAATATGTGCTTCCATGCATACCATGTGCATTATTGTGTCGTTGACTGGCATGTTGGTCTATAGATGAAAAATGCAGGGACTGGAAAATGCATCTGAACTGAAAACAGGGGAGCGTTGCGGGGTTACAGGCGCGCATTTAACAGCATGCACAACACAAAAACTGACTGCTAACATTAAGCTGCGGTGGCTTCTTGGCAATTGCCAAGAGAGAGGGGAGAGAGGTGTCGTGTCAGATTTGGAGCCGGCTCATGTCGAACTCCCCGCTGGCGTGCACCTGCCGCACCGTCCGGTCGTAGTCGTCTTCTTCCTCCTGCTCGGCCTCTGCTTCCTCCTCGTACTGGTCATTGTCGTCGTCGTTGTCGTTGTCCGAGGCGGCGTCCCAGCCATAGCCGGAGACGGGCCTCGCGGGCTTGGGCACCGTCTGCGCCTCCTGCACGATCCTCATGATCTCCTCCACGCTCTGCGACGAGTAGGCTGCTGCGGCTGCCACGGCATTGGTATTATTACCATTGCTGCTGCTGGCGCCGGCGCCGGCGTCTCCGCCTCCGCCTCCCCGGCGGCTGTAGTAGGCTGCCTGGGCCTCCTCCTTGAGCTCCCTGGGCAGGTTCTTGAGGTACCATGGGTGGGTCTTGATCTCGCTCATGGTGATCCTCTTGTACGGGTTCTGGACGAAGATGCGGGAGAGGAGGTGGCGGCAGTTCTGAGAGACGTGCACGTAGTCGGGGATCTTGTACTGCACAGACATGATGCGCTGCGAATTGCATGCGATGCAGGAGATGTCAGTTTGCATTTGCACAGCAGAGCAGGAACCAACCAAAAACAAAAGAGAGTAATTACCGACCGAGATGGTCTTTCTGAAGTTCTTGGGATCCTTGGGATCCTCGAACGGGTACGCCCCGACGAGCATGACGTAGAGCGTGACGCCGCAGGACCACACATCGGCGTGCTTGCCGTCGTACTCGCGCCGCGACAGCACCTCGGGCGCGATGTACGCCGGCGTGCCCACCGTTGACTTTGGCCTCGAGTGCAGCACCGAAGACTTGGAGTAGCCGAAGTCGCAGATCTTGAGGCGCGGCGCCGGGCTGCCGTCCAGCAGCGTGTTCTCCAGCTTGAGGTCGCGGTGGCAGATGTTCATGGCGTGGCAGAAGCTGACCCCGCACACCAGCTGCTGGAAGAAGTAGCGGGCCTCGTCCTCGTGGAACCTCCCCGCCTCGCAGATGCGCTCGAACAGCTCCCCGCCCGCCGCGTACTCCATCACGATCGCCAGGTGCGTCGGGGTGAGAACCACCTCCTTGAACCGGATGATGTTGGGGTGGCGCAGGGAGCGGTGGTTCACGATCTCGCGGAACACGTTCTCGTCGATCTGCTTGGCTAGGCTTGGCTTTCAGTTTCAGTCATATAATAGAATCCATAGATAGATAGGAAGAAGAAGAAGAAGAAGAAGAAGAAGAAGAAGAAGAAGAAGAAGAAGAAGAAGAAGAAGACAGCAGCAGAGCAGAGAGCAGCTAGCAGACGAGAGGCGACTCACCCTGTTTCCTCGCTCTATGAACTTCATGGCGACGAGCTCCCTGGTTTCCTTGTTCCTCATGAGCTTGGCCACCCCGAAGTTGCCCGCCCCGATCTCACGAACGGGCTCGTACTTGTCCATCGGATTGGATCGGATCGGATCGGATCCCTGCTTTGAGCTGCTGCTGTTCCTCCTGCTGCCTTTGGCTTGGCGATATGATAATCTGACAAGCAATATAATTCTCCTTTCCTCCCGTCTCTTGCCGACGATGGATTCGCCTCCCTCTGCAGCAACGCACCTCAACCACAGGCTTATCAGGTGCTGCAGATTGCAGCTCCCTTTGGAGTTGGAGGTAGCAATAGCAACAGGGAGGGATGCTGGGAGGAAGAAGACGACGAGGAGACCGGGCGGGCGGAAATAAACAGAGACAGAGACGACAAGGGAGGGGAAGGGGAAGGGGATGTGGGTGGTGGGGTGGCCTTGTGGCCTGTTTGTGGAGCTGAGTCAGTCGAACGACGGCCGGAGCAGGTGGTGCTGCTGCCTTTTCTTTTCTTTTCTTTTCTTTTCTTTTCTTGTGTTAGGTCTCCCTCTCCCTCTCCATCCCATTTGCTTTGTTTCTTTTTCTCGATCTGTAACTAGTATGCAGCAGGCTGCAGGCTGAAGCTGGATCGGATGGGATCCACTTGTATTCTAGTCGTAGTTTACGATGACGATGATCCATCCAGTCCAGCCGTCCAGGCGGCACGCACTTGTAGTAAGTAATAATGCTATACCATCATGCAGAGCAGAGCAAATGAGCAATGCATACACCAACCGAAAGGGACTTCACCTCATCTCTTCCTTCTCTGTCTCTCTGTGTGTCTGTGCTAGGACAAAAAAAATCAATCACATCTATCATCCTTCATTCCTTTTCTCTGTGAATAGGATTTCCAATTACCAACTAGTGTTGGTTGCCTGACCTAATTATATCTATATACTAGCAGTAGTAAAAGAGCAAGAGGGAATGGTTAATTATGACATGATGGCAGCCCTGCCCTTGCCCAGCTGCCTCATCCATCAGCCCAACACCACCACCACCATACTAGTGTTGGTTGGACCGACCATCGCTTTCATTCACTATATATAATATATATACACAGACTGCTTACCTGCTCCCTAGATTAGCTAGATTAGATTAGATTCATTCACCAGAAATAAAGAGCACATGATTCTGCATCTAATAGACACCTGAATATACACGGCATATGCATGGCACTACTAGTACTGATGTACTCCTACATGCGAATTGAAGCAAGTTGCATGCAGTTGGTATATACCAGCAGTGTACCACTACTGTAGAATATATGCAACTGTGGAGTGGAGTGGAGCGTCACTTCAATTTCTCAACGGTTTCAAGAACAAAGATCACCATCTTTAGTCTAGCCCCACTTGTAGCCGCCTGGCCGGAGAGGAGACTGACTAACAATGGACAATAGTCTAGTCTCTGAGGTGTTTCTTTTTTTTCCCCCCCTTCTCAACATCTTTATTTCCGGTACTGTTGGTTAGAGTAGGGACGAAACACAAGCTACAAGAAAGGTTAACAAACTTCTTCTAACATCTACAAAAGCACACAGTACGTAGACTAGCAGCAGCATAGTATAGAAAGTCGGCCAAAGACTACTCGTAGAATACAAGACCAGTTGGCAGCAGCAGCAGTTGCAGTGCCAATTTATTCGATCAAAGCTTCTCGCTTGATTAGACTTTTAGTAGTAGTATTATACATTATTAAGCTACAGCTGATATATATTAAAGCGGGATGACAAGACTGAGCAGGCAGATTGGGTAGCCTTTTGCGGCGTCGGCTAGCTCACGCCTCATTTTTAATTCCAGTTTCAATTCATGCTTGCATCCAGAGCCAGGTCATTCCTCCATCCCTCTCTTGTCTAGAGTATATATGGAGATGGAGTGGAGATGCAGACCCTGCAGAGGTGCTTCCACATGCGCGCACCAACGACGAATCCGACAGCCAAGACTGAGGGGCGCAACGAGTGCATGGATGGATGCATCGCCTGCGTCCTACCTCCCTGCCTGCCTTGCCTGGTCAGGATCCATGCATCTTCTGTTTCATTTGTGGTGGAACCTTGCCATTCCAAGATTTATTCTAAAAACAAACGATAATGGATAGGGAAGGATTAAAGTGTACTAAAACAAGGCCTTAGGGGGCCGGTGATGTTTCCGTCCATGATGACATGGCTGCGATGATAGAACCGGTCTCGAGACCCAGCGCCTCAAGTTAAACCTCGAATGGATTAACACCAGGTGTGCTGTGAAAACCGACCTGGCTAGTATTGAAGACTTCCTTAAATCAATTATTTGAATTTACTATTGTGTAACCCTCGCGAAGACGATAGATATGCAGATGTAGGATGCCTAATCTGGAGCCCAGATGAGAGAATTCCAGGCCAATTTCCTAAACCGGCCACCTTACCTTTGAGCTTTGACAGCTAGATCCAAGTTAGGAGTTGTATTTTGGCACGGGATTCATAAAAGTTTTTGACTTCTAATGGAGCACAAGACCTTCCCACATACTCCCTCCGTCCCAAAAAGACTGCAGTTCTACGGTTTGAAATTTGTCTAACAAAAAAAAACGCTCATATAGCTAATAGGGTAAAGGTAGCGGGGGTACAGAACCCACCATCACTAGACACGTATCCACCTCTCACGTAAAAGAAAGGCACCGTAGCCATAAAAACCCAAAAGCCTTACAGACAGACGTGGACGCTCACCCTTCCACACGTTTGAAGCCCATACGTACTGAACAGAGCTGCAAAGCCAGACCATCTGTCATTCCTAGAGGCATTTTTGTCATTTACCAACTACCTTGGTTTTTGAGCCTGGTCCTAGAATTGCAATATTTTTGGGATAGAGGGAGTACACATGAAGGGTCACTAACGATTCAGTGTATCCGATGGATCAAAACATGATACGACTTAACTTTCTACCATTTCCAAACATATTATTTGTTGTTCTACGAACTCCTCAGATCGATGGTGTTTGTGGGCGTTTTAGGTAGCCTTCCAACTCTAGAACAACCCTTGGTGCGAGGGCTCTTAGTTTTTTCTCAGGAAATCTATGGAAACAGGTCTGACCTGTTTCCAAAACAAGTCTAACTGGTTTTCTTAGGTTCGCTGTGAGTCAATCATTTGCGCGATTCAAGCGATCTACCTCTTTTAGTGTGGGATCGGATTAGTGACAAAACACTTTTGGCGACTCCATTGGGGATGGATAAATCGGCCACTATGGCCAGTAAGATACATGTCCCTTTCGAGATTGATCCTAAAAGCATCATAAGGACAACTTTAGAGATACTATCAGGCAAGTATTATATGGCCTTTGAAGACATCAATAAGAAGATCCAAGAAGAAGCAGGTCAACAATGGCAAAAGCATGGATATGTAGGAGGTTATTTTAATATTTCAAATGTGGCAATAAGTAGAGGGCGCAAACGGTTGACCATCAATCAACTTTAGCTCCTTGATTAGTTCTAAGGGCGCCTTTGGCAGCGCTCCCAAGCCACTCTCACCCGCTCCTGCTCCTGCTTCCCACTGCTACTACTCCCTCGCGCTCCATGCCCGGAGGCAACTGCGTAGGGCGCGTCGGCGGCGAAAGCGGAGGAGGGCACGTCCGCAGCTGCGGTGGAGGGCATCAGAGGCGGACAAGGGTGCGTTGGAGGCGAGGACGCACGCCGGGGAGACGAGGGAGCGGCACGGAGTGGTGGGGGAGCGGGTTTTTTTTGCTCCCCACCCGACGTGCAATTTGTGCGGAGCAGTGGGAGCGATTCCCACGCGGAGCGGCGCGTAGCAGAGGTGTTTGGCAGCGCTCCGCTGATTCTCGCGGGAGCGGAGTGGCGAGAGAGCTGCTAAAGGGACCCTAAGTTTGTGTAGACGATCAAGGAGAAGGAAATTGTAGGATCGGATTCCGTGGCAAGAAGGTGAGGATATAGAAAATCAGACGATGCATGATTAATAATACTAGTACTTGAAATCAACAAACAAGTTAGCGGTGACAATTTTGTATGTGTAGCTTGCATTGCATATTAGGATCGATCCAAATCGACTAGAAATTTCAACCCGAAAACAATAACCGAAAAACTTCATTATTTGCCAAATAAAACAGCAACCACTGACAGATCGATGAATTGGTTACATATAGTAGTTGATTCAATATATGAGCTTAGAACGGAGGCATGTAGCACTGCATCCAAATGTCATGCGACTTGATCCTAAAGAATGATGAGGTCTCCTCGAACATGGCCTCCTTCCTATTCTTCGGGCTCTTGAACAAAATGATGGCGTGCTTCGAGTCCTGGCTTGTGCATGGCTGCTCTATTTCAACGCGCTCGATGTGACGCGGAAACCCAAAAACTCTGCACAAAAATTGACCCCCGCGCACACATGAAACTAATCCTCCTGCTAGCGGTTCAGAAATGAACAGAGCATGGAGATACAACTCCATCAGCACATACCGTTTATAGTGGTCGACGATGTCTTGTGAGGTTATACCATGGGGTTTACCACCCTCGGACACGGAGAAGGCAAGGAACACCGTCCTTGAGTCCTCAGGGGGCGTTGTCGACACGGGGACGAATAGCTCCGTCAGCTCTGGTTTAGGTTTAGGGGTCGTCACACTCGAGTCAACGTCGTCTTCAAAACGACGCAACATCGCGTGAAGGTCTTCGTTGAATACGAGTGCCCCGACGGTGTCCCGAATCATGGCCACACCACGTGCGACGAGGTCCTTGTGGAACTTGAAGAATCTGAAGTCGACCAGACGAGGGGTTCCGGCAACGCGTCATGCCCATCAAGGAGGTAGCTGTATAGGCCATCTACCTCCTTGATGAGCAGACTGAGCTTGGGGTCTCTGCTCATCTCCATGACTGACACTTCTTGGAGGACTTTGATGCCCATGGTCGTCTCCAGCCAGAGGAGGAGGCAAATCACGTTCCTGGCAACCTCTAGCATGGTTGGACGAGCGAGAACCCGCTTGTATGCCCTACGAGCCCTATCGTTGGCGTCCAGCATTTCCCACACCCGCAAAACCTTGTTTGACTGCTTTGACCCCCCCATGGTGATGGTGTGAGAGGAAAGGAGGGACTGACCGGGTAAGCCTGGGCAAGACAGACAGATGCATGCGCCTAGGCCTAGCTAGAGAAGGAAGGAGAGGCTTGTGCTCATATAGATGCAGGTAGGTAGGATCTATGGAGATATGGTGTATTGATTAGCATTGACCAGGATATACAAAAAAAAATTAAGAAAGTTATTTAACCGGAGTGTCTAGTTATCTGTTGACAGATTTTATGTAGTCAAATTTGTCAGATTTTTTATAAATGCAACCCAGTAGTTAGCTGTAGTACAAATCTTAAGGCACAATCAAATGTATAGAGATCTGACAGCTTTAGTAAAAAAATTGTCAATAGATAAATAGCAAAAGTCTTATTTAACTCAATGGATGTTACCACCTTCCTTGTATACACACAAAATGGATTAGTAAAATTGCTTTATTTAGAGCATTTCTTTACATGGCTAGAGTAAAACCACAATTTATGTGAGCTATGTAGAAGTGCCTATGGTTTGAAATTTGAGAATCCAACTTATTTTTAATTGAATGTGTGAAATATATTCACCCTAGCATTAATACTTAGTAGATACGATTTTCTAGGTGACACCCACCTACCCCTGTTCAGCTGCTTGTTTGCGTAGCCATACAGCTGTAGATTTTCAATGTAGCAACAATATTTTGTGACACGCAAAACCAGCCGCAGCAGCCGCTGCTGCTGTCAAAACTAGTAGCGGACAACCCCCATATATCTCAAGGATTTCCTCCTGTGGTCAACGCATTTATATTTGCAGACTTGAAAATGACGTATTGACATCTCTTCATCTACCAAAAACAAATGAGGCGGCGCGGATATCTCTTGGGGGATTCCCGGTCAAAGCTGACAAATAAAATAAAAAAATGTAAAATAGAGGGGAGGATGGGTGAACCACTGATGGAGTGTACCACTCTCAACATGGTGTGCCCTTGAGCTTCATTACCATTGATGCAGTGTGCTACTAGTACTACATCAGAATGCCATTTCATATGCGCACTGCTAGAGCAACTCCAGTAAGGCTCATCAACAAGGATCTTAGAGACCAGATGGGATGAAAAAAAAAGAAAATCTACATCGATGGCGCTAGCATTAAGGGTAGGTAACAAATCACTCACACCATAGACCTATTGGAGATGATCTTCAACAACCTTTATAAGG
The DNA here is from genome assembly GCA_038087645.1 of Saccharum hybrid cultivar R570. Classification (NCBI taxonomy): domain Eukaryota; kingdom Viridiplantae; phylum Streptophyta; class Magnoliopsida; order Poales; family Poaceae; genus Saccharum; species Saccharum hybrid cultivar. The sequence continues at coordinate 3,120,536 of JAQSUU010000549.1, read as the reverse complement.
TAGGCATCAAGCTCATCCTCGAGAAATGCAACACAAACCTAGTACTAACATGTCTGCTAAAGATGTGTTAAACAAGCTATAAAGGTCCTAGGGATGGAAGGTTAAAGTTTGATCAAAATCTGAGTGGAAACAAAGATGAAATGACAAAGATTGCTCACCGGATCAGTTGATTAGGCTCATCGGATCATATGGTGGCACCCAAAAAGTAGGCCACAGAGGATTGTGCCCATCTGATGATACGGTGAAGACAAAATTCACCTGATAGATCATCTGGTGATCATTAGAGAGTTGGTACAACCGAAGACCTTGAAGATCAATGTCACCGGATGATATGATGTCGTACAAGAGCACTCCAGCAGATCATCTGGTGCATCTTAGTACTGCGACAACAATCATGAACAATAGTAGGATACCCCATCGTATGATGCGATGGACAACAGTGCACAAGGTGGTGGATCATCTGGTGAAGATGCCGTAGTGTCAGTGACTGAAGAATAAATGGTCGGCTGAAGAATATACCCCATTGGATGATCGGGTGCAGAATCTAGAACAACCCAATGGATCATACAGTGGTGTTCAGAAAAGTAATAGAGTTTTCCATCGCTCTATTTGAGGGAATGGGACTATATATATGAGGTTGCCTCACTTGCTTATGTGTGATGGAGTGCCCCAAAAACAAGATCACATCCATAACTAGGATAGACATTATAGTTCATTATCGTGAGCTTCCTTAGAGTTTGAGAGCTTTGAGAGATTGGTCTGTTGTGACCTTCTGGTGAAGGAGTGGTAGCCTTTGAGTGGTGACCCTTCATTCTTGGTGTGGAGCAGCGTCATATCGGTGTGTGGGCGATGAGGAGACCCCCTTTGTCATGTGGAGAAGCTCCATAGTGTACATCGCGTCAAGTTGACCAGAAGATTCGGGTGGCGATAGTGAGATTTTGTGATGCACGTCACTGGCCTTTGGTTGGTGGAAGCCTTGTGTGGTAAATCCAACACCCTAAACCCTAACCCTAATGCCAACCATCACTGTTCCAAATTATAGTACGTTTTGGTTTTTCTAGATTTATAGCTTTTGCTATGCACCTAGATATAAGTTATATCTAGATATGTAGTGAAAACTATGTATCTAGAAATGACAAAATGTCTTCTAATTTAGAACAAAGGGAGTAGTAATGTTACGTAGCGTGCCTAGGCTGGGGTTGTGCTCGTCAATGTACTCATTCTGCTCGCTATGAACCCATTGAGTTCAGTAGCATTTGGTTGAAGTGCCGAACAGAGATATCCACCTTCATCTTGGTATTTGATTTGGTAACATGTGGGATGAAACCAAATCAAACACCAAGATGAAGTATTTGATTTGGTAACATGTGGGATGAAACCTTTCTAAAAAAACATGTGGGATGAAACCATCACCCTAGGTTGGTCGCGCCTCCACCTTCAGGTCCTTGGCACCTTGCTACACTGAGGCTGCCAGGCCATGCTCTTTGATCTGTGTGGCTGACACTTGGAGTACACGAACGGTGGTTGACAAACAGAGAAAACGAATACAGTGGGGTTTTTCTCCCTCTCCATTGCTCCTACAAACACGAAAGAGAGAGGGCTCCATCCTCATAACCAAACAATAATATGGAATCATCCTATTCTAGAAATCATGAACAAAACCATCATGTTTCGCTTCGTGAGATCATCCTAAAATAATAAGAACAATATGGTAATGTCATGGTTTTCTCAATTAAGAAAAAAATCTAAGCAAAGGAGATTGAAAAGGGAATTTGCTAGAGCTTCTTTTTCTTTCAATCCTCTTTGTCACTGGTTATAGATAAAGGATATCACCTATATATTCTCAAACCTCATGAGATGCCATGCTAGCAACAACTGATGGATACTGGTGCTTTGTGTTTCTGACTGATAGAGTGGCAGTGATAGCTGATAGTATGATACACAAAGACAGTAATAAATAACACACTGCAGTGCAGGTTGAGCGGCATGGTTTCACTCCCACCGATGGGTTTTTTTTACTAGTAGTAGTAAAAAAAAACTAGCATTACTATTTATTTATATTATTATAATCTAACAACTGGACTGGACGGATTCCTAATTATGCATGCATGCATAGTGGTGATAGGTAGGAAGGAATTGAAGGAGCTCGTCTCGGTCAAGCATCTTCACGTCATCGATCGATGAGTAGTAGTGCTACTGGAGGCCGTCGTCGTCGTCGTCGGTGACGAACCTTCCGGTGCCCGGGTTGATGGCGGCGAAGAAGAAGAAGAGGATGAGCGGCTCGATCTCGTTGACGGGGACGCCGGTGAGGGAGAAGGCGTTGCCGAGCTGCGCGAGGCGGCCGACGAAGAGCTCGTTGGCCTTGGTGAAGCCGAAGAGCGGTCCGCCCTCGGCGCGGAAGCCCTTGCCGGGCGGGATGACGGCGCGCTCGAGGCCGGTGGTGTCGTCGAAGAAGAGGAGGAGCGGCTAGGCTTCGGTGATGGGGATCCCGGTCTCGAGGTTGAGTTGCGCCAGGATGCCCTTCCCCGTGACGGCCTCGCCCAGGAGGGAGGGGCGACGCGGCCGACGAAGAGCTAATTCTCCTTGGTGAAGCACGAAGCCGATGCACCGCCGGACGTGCCGAAGATGCCGTCCTCCACTCGCGGCTTCTTCTGATTGTTGGTCGTCTTGGACGACGTCGACACGGGAGGCGCTCTGGTTCGGCTCTTGAACACCGCCACGATGGTGATGGTGGTGGTGGTGTCCTCTGCTGGCTGCTGGCTGCTAGGACGGCGGCGAAAAACCAGGGAGAGGGAGTGCGTCGGCGGCGTCCTGCTTACCAAGCTGAACGCTGGCTGGAGGAGGAGGTGGGTAAACCCCCTTGGCTACCCAAACTCACCCAAGGAAATTAATGGCAAGCAAGCTAGCAGAGCAAATGTGTGTGTCACTCACTCGGCTAGCTCAAAGTGTGCTCGTCGCTCGATCGATCAGTGTGAGCTGCTTGTTGGTGGACTCACCCGACCCGAGTGAGGCAACGTATAAGGTAGCAGGCAGGCAGGCCACGTTGCCCATCCATCCCATCCATTTTTCTTGTTGCATTGCATCGTTGCATTGGTTCCGTGGCGGGCGTGTGGCAACCATCGGTCCGGTTCATTCGACTTATAATCCGTTTTTTTAGCTGAAACAATATTTTTCTCTCGCAACAAATCAGCCAACAGTATTTTTCAGCCGGCTTATCAGCACAGCCGAACGACTCCGATCCATCCATGTGTTCGTTCGTTCCTGTCCTCCCAGTCAGTCCCAGTAGAGGACAAAACAATGCACGCAGCCAATCAACCACTTGTTCGATCCTTCATCTTTCCTTTCCGCTAGCTCTAGCCACCCGGGGTTATTTTGTTAGAATAGATCTCAACCGAATTGGCCCAACGGCCAACTCAGACCCTTTGACCGCGTTCTAATCGGGGATGCTTAACCGACTCCTAGTCGGTGGGCCCCTGTCGCGCAGCCTATAAAGAGAAGGTGGGGGCCAGGGGCACAGGACACGAGGTTCACAGCCGCCGCTACAGGACCCCACCTCAGAGCCCTAATCCGATCTCGAGGGTCGTGCTGTGAGCGACGGGAAGCACCACCGCCGGTCGCCACTGCTCATCACCGTCACCGCACTTCACCGTCCTCTACCTCATCTGCCAAGACCGAAGGTATGGCCACTGTATTTCTCTTCTCCTCCATCATTCTCTCTCTCCAGTTCATGTTCCATGTGGTTTATTCCAAATAGAACAGTATTCTCCACCGATCTAGTACTCTAGTTGATCCTAAAAATCTAACAATGGTATCGGAGCCTAATCTAGAGAGTAGATCGGGGAAAGAAATCAAAGAAAACAGTGACTGATTCGAAATCGGATCGGGACCTATTGTAACCCTAACCCTAACCCAAGGGGTAAAAGAAGAAAAGGATGGCGAGCACAAGGGGCCTACCTGGGGTTTCCCCACCGCCGTCACCACCGTCGTCGTGCGGCAAGGAAACCCGCGCGCGCGGGAAGGTGACCTCGAGCTGCAGACGATGAACGGGCTCGGGGCAAAGGGTACCGTCGCGAAACCGTTCGACGGCGGCATGCTCTCCCTTGCGGGGAACGCGCTCACCGGCGAAGGGCCCCACGGTGGCGCCGCGAGCTCTCTCCTCCGGCCACCATGGGCAGTTGTGCTGCTGCGTTCTCACTCGGCTGCGGCTAAGAGAGTGAAGGGGAGGGAGAAGAGAAATGAAAGAGGCGGGAGGGGAGTCGCCGGCGCTTGCTCTGGCGCAGCCGTAACATCACAGCCGGAGAAGGCCACCACCGGCGCTGCGGCGTGCGGCGAGAGGAAGATAGAGGTAGAAGCAAATGAACCAGTTAGGGTTTTGGGGAGTCGCTGTCGCCAGTTTTGTCCCCGCGATCTCGCCGGGCGACCGTGCATTTGCGATCGACGGCCGAGATCAGTAGGCACCGAGTCAGGCCGAAAGCAGCCCAGGCGGGTAAAGAGATTGCCGGCCCAGGCCCAGGTTGCGGCCTGGGCGCGGCGTTGAAAGGTCCTTGTTTGGTTTTGGTAATTGAGTGACAACTTAGGTGGACTAATATGTGGTTATGTGAGATACACAGGAGATTAGTCCACAGGTGATGGTGTCATGAAGGAGCTCATTGCATATGAGACATGACATGGAGTCATGTGACCAAGGTGGAGAAGATCAAGATGAGGCTTGGCTTGATGGACCGGTTGCTAGGGTGAAGGGCAAGTTGTGTGATGGCTTGGCGCCGAAGGACCGAGGCAACGATGAAGAGCAAGTGAGGTCAAGATCGATGAACCAATACGGTCACGTGATGATATGAAGTGGATCATATCATTTGTGATATGGTTGGTGCATGTGTTGCATCAACGTCGGAGGAGATGGAGTGGAATGCGCAAGGCAAAGGTATAACCTAGGGCATTTCCATTTCACCGGTCATAGGTGTGTAGAGAAGTTTATGACCGGGTTTAGGATAGATGGCCGTACTATCAAGAGGGGCAAACTTGTTTGCATATCGGTCATCTAGTGCCACTCGTGTGATCTAACTATGCATCGTTGCTAGGATCGAGTGGCGTGGCAAGTTGAGTGGTTAACTCCTTCGGTAAAATGATTATGAAAATGCTAACACACGTGCACAAGGTGGTGATCACTTGTTGGTGTTGGCACATTTACGAAGGCGATGAAGTTTGAGCGGTAGAGAGGGTTTGAGTTCCTCTCTCCCTCCCGCCGAGCTTGCGAGCGCGGGATTCAGGCGTTTTCGAGGAGTTGAAAAGCCTATTTTCCACTACGCCGGAAGTCGGAAAAGAAACGGAGGCGAACGGAGGTCACAGAGGTGACCGGACGCTGCACCGGACACGGTCATGGTATGACCGGACGCGTCCGGTCAGTACAGAGCAGGCGCGGGTGCTAGGGTTTGCAACCGGCGCGTCCAGTCACTCGTGGGACCAGCGCGTCCGGTCTTGCGCCTAGAAGGAACTGAGGTTCGCAGAGGATGATCGGACGCGCGGCGCGTCCGGTCACACATGATCGGACGCGTCCGATCGTTGAAGGTGCTTACTGGACTCTAACCGGACGCGGGCACTGTCGCGTCCGGTCATCGCAAGGAGCGCGTCCGGTCATTGCGTCGCGGGCGCGTGGGTCAGTGCGATCGGTGCGTCCGGTCGTTCGAAGCGGCGCGTCCGGTCATCGGGACCGGCGCGTCCGGTCGTTGCCTGGGGCGCGTCCGGTCGTTGGTTTGACCGTTGGGGTCAGTGACCGTTGGAGGATCTAACGGTCACATTTGAAATTTGAGGGACACGTGGACGTCGCAGGGCGACCGGACGCGGTTGAGCGCCCGAAAAGGACCCAGTGAAGGGGTAACGGCTCTATTTGACTGTGGGGTTATAAATAGATGCCTTGGCCGGCCATGGCCGGTAGCTGAGCATACTATAGTCTTTGTGACTTGTGTGGTAGTGCTTGGGAGCCATCTAACTCACTCATGCTTGATAGTGTTCATCGGATCGAGTGAGAGAGCGATTCTAGTGCGTTGCTTTGAGAGATTGCATCGTGTGGCACTAGGTGATCGTGTTGCAAGCCGGTGGTGCTTGTTACTCTTGGAGGTTGCCACCTCCTAGACGGCTTGGTGGCTCGTGGCTCCGTCGAAGCTCGCAAGAAGATTGTGCGAGGCTCCGGAGAAGCTTTGTGAGGGGGATTGTGCTCACCCCGCGGGGATCACGAAGAGCAACTCTAGTTGAGCGTGTCATTGAGCTACCACACTTTATGGTGGGTTCTTGCGGTACCTTTTGAGAGGCTCGGTGTGTGACCGATTAGCCGCCGAACCACGAAGTGTTGGTCGACACAACGGGGACGTAGCTTGGTGGCAACCAAGTGAACCTCGGGAGAAAATCACCGTGTCAACATTGTCTACTCTTCTCGGTGGTTTGCTTTCGTGCAACACAAGCTTGTATTTACTTTCATATATACTTGTGCTTGTATAGTTGCTCTCGTAACTAGTTTGCTTGTGTAGCTAGAAGTATCCCCTTTGCGTGGCTAATTTGGTTTGTGTAACCTTGTTAGTCACATTGCTTAGTTTGTGTAGCTAAGTGTTTTGCGCTCTCTAATTTGGCATTAGTTGCCTTGTTATTGAGCTTTGCTAGCAAACTTAAGCTTTGTGCTTTTGCTTCACTAGTTGTGTAGGAGCTCCCTCGTTTGGCAAAGTACTAGTGCATAGGTTTGTGTGACCTTGCTCTAGAATTGATTAGGTGAGCTCTTGGTAAGCTTAGCACCTTAGTTGCTTAATTAGGATCTTTGCAAGGTGCTAGAGAACTTAGATAGAGGGGTGTAGTCTTGGCTAGACCGATAAGTTTAATTCCGCATTTGTTTTGGTTAGCCTACGCGTTTAAGTTTTAGAAAGGACTATTCACCCCCCTCTAGTCCGCCATCTCGACCCTTCAGGCGTTGCGTTGTGCAAGCGAGCGGGCCGGGCCGTTTTTCACTGAGTGAGCGGCAAAGGCCACTGGGCCAGGCTGCTACGCGAGCTGCTGTTGCTGCGCAGTGCACGCTTTGGGCCGCAGGCCGAGCTATTTCCAGTCAGGCCGAAATGAAGAAAAGTTTGAGAATTTGTTTTTCATTTTTTCAGAAGCAATATTATGACCTTATTTATTAAGATTTGATGTTAAACCTTGCTCAAATTTTCTACCAATGTTGAAATCTGAGCAAAGAGCAATTAAGTGATTTTAAAGATGCTTCTAGATAATGTTATTTAAGTATGTTTTAATGTTTCCGCTGCGTATTTAAAGTTGTTATTTCATTATTAAATTCTCTTGTTGGTTACGGAAGAATTTAATTTTGAAAAATAGACATGTTTACAGTTTATTATAATATTGTTATTATTCTGACCAACGTTGATTAATAACAACATTATGAAGTTATTTATGAGTTTTGTCATGCATTAATTCTATTTCTGCCTAACGGTGATGTAGAATTAGTGTAGAGGACAATTGTATGAGTTAAAGAAAGTGCTTCTGAACAGAAGAGTGCATTTTGTTCTCTTTTTTTGCTGTAAAGTTAAAGTTTATTGTCTTCTCATTAAATCCGAACCAACGGGAGGATTTAATTTGAAGAGCAGTTATAGTTATTCAGTAAATGATAATGAAAAGTTGATCCTCCAATTAAAGTTGGAACCAACGGGGATTTTAAATTGGAGGAATAGTCAGTTTATAGTTAAGATAAATTATAATATTGTTATTTTCTGACCAACATTGACGATAGCAATATTATAAGTTTATTTAAGAGTTTAAGTTTAAAGAAAATTATGATGTTGTTATTTTCTGATCAACGTTGATGATAACAATATTATAATTCTACGAGTTTTATGTTTAAAGTTTAAATCTCTGATAAATTTTGCATCAAAGTGACCAATTTTCAGAGAATGGATAAGAAACAAGAGATGCTCCAGAGCGAGCAGAATGTAATGTATTTTCATGTTTCCGCTGCAATAGTGATGATGATCTTTAAAATTAAATTCGAACCAACGGGAGAATTTAATTTTGAAGAGGGTTATAAGATAATTGAGTTTTCATATGTTAATTCTATTTCTGCCCAACGGTGATGTGGAATTGATGTATAAGATTGATGGTTTTGTTCTATTTCTGCCCAACGGTGATATAGAATAGAACTTAAAGTTTTAAAAGTTTAATGTGCATGTCTTTAACCAGACCAATGTAGGGTTATTTTCATGCTTATTATTGTTGATTATTGATTAATGTTTCAGACAAAGAACTTCATGCCTTTATTCTTGAAGGGTGAAAAGGAAATAAGCTGGGTACTTGTGACTCAGAAGATGAAAAGTGCAAATTTTTGTATAAAGAAGGTCATTGTATAAGGGATTGCGTTCTCTTTAAAGAATGGCTTCAACAGAAAAGAATTCTAGGATATTGATCTAAGAAAAGAAATAGAACAATAAGAGCTTAGTTTAAGAGATGTCTTTTATGTACTCTTTATAATAATAATAATAATAATTAGTTTTTAGTTTTTTGTCATCATGATATGAAATGTAATAAGTGACATGCATGTTTAGTTTGACCAACGTCGGATTAAGCATGTGTGTTAAAGAGTATTTGGATTTATTTCTAAATTTGATGATTGAATATGAGCCAATATTGACATTTATGTCCCTTCAAAAAAAATTATCTCGCATGGCGGGAAAAAGTTTATGATAGTACCCGCATGACGGGAAAAGTTTGAGAAAATACCCGCATGGCGGGGTAAAGATGGCATAGTACTTGTATTAATTAATCCTACATGGCGGGAGAAGTTTGATATAGTACTTATCCTGCACGGCAGGAGAAAGTTGTGATGACTCATGTGCTTGACAGTGCTCTTCTATTGTGTCATAGTAATTAAGCACTCAATGAGTTTTAGGAGAACATAAAGTTATAGACGAAAGTACATGCAAGTGTGACTTGCGAAAGTATTAATGATAAAAGACTCTGTTGAGTTTTTAAAGTGAAATGAGGAAAAGTACTCTCATACGAATTAAGAAATAATTTCATTTGCATGATGTAATCATGTGGGTGAAATAAGTAATCAAAGTTTCCTCATTCACAAGAGTTCTGAATAGTTTTCGAAATTATGGTAGAAAAGTTCGTACCACATTTCGAGGGGGAGAAAGGTGAGATCAATTAAGAAAGACAATTAAGAAAGATACTTCCTCATAATTCAGACAATGCGATGCATACTAAAGTAATCTATAAAAGATGAATGTGATCATCGGGGGAGTAAGACGGTCATAATATCGATACCCCTAAAGTAAAGAAATAGATAAATTCATGGACTTTTTACAGTTCCAATATAAAGATAGCATAGTCGGTCAGTATTCATACTGGACGCATTCAGAGTTATTAAGACGGTGCTAAACGCACCATATGAGTTTTAGCAGATTAAACCCAAAATAAGAAAGTTTAAAGATGGGACAATCTGGGGGAGCATGGTACAAAGAGACCTAACTCCGCAAGGAGGATGAATAATATAAACAAGGATCTTGTTACACAGGACCTTGTAGAATCAATTGTCTTTGGCAGTAAAGATCAAGAAATGCTAGTTGCTAAGGCTCTAGAAAGTCTCAAAGAATAAGAAAATCAGATTTTTCTGATGACTATAAAGTCTATGTTAGTGAAATTCAAATGGAGGGTAATCCCACCTCATTTGAAGAAGCCATGAGAGACGTTCACTCGTCTAAGTGGCAAGAAGCAAAGAAAGATAAAATAAAATTGATGATACCAATAATATTTTAGGATTCAGAATAAATTCCTAAGGAGCCAAAACAGTAGGCTATAATGGGTCTACAAGACTAAATGTGACTCCAAAGGGAATATGTAAAGATGTAGAGCGTGACTTGAATCAAAAGTTTTGCGCAAACCGAATGAATAGATTACAATGAGTGCTAGTGGCACAATATGATCTGAGTTACATCAGATGAAAGTAAAGACGATATTTCCCAAACGGAATTTGTATGAAAATGATTACGTAGCACAACCTAGAGGTTTTGTCATGGAAAGAAAAAAAAAAACGTAAGGGATGCCACCTGTAGGAATCTCTTATGGACTAGAGTAAATCTCTAGACAATGGCATTTAAAGTTGAAGAGTCAATTGAAAATTTTGGGTTAAAGATAATGAGAGGACAATTGCATTTGTACAAAGTTATAGAATGGAAAATTTATTTTCTAATCATGTATATGTGGATGACATCTTACTTGTTAGTAGTGATGTCAATCTACTGCATGAGAAGAAGAAGCACTTGTCCTCAAGGTTCAATAAGAAAGTTCTCGGTGAAATGTCTCTTATTATAAGAATTGAAACTCACCGAGATAGAAGAAAAGGGGTATTAGAAATATCGCATAGGCATGCTAAGAAAAGTTTCTAAAGAAATAAAGTACCTATGCGGGCAAACATACGCCTGTTCCTATGGTCAAGGATAATTTTTTTGAGAACTTTATGTTCCAAGAAGCAATGTGAGATTGTTATAGAAGGACGTCCTATATGCTTCAGCTGTTGGAAGCTTAATAAGTACACAGATAAGATATTACCCTGACATAGTTCATATATCTGGGTTATTTTGGCAAAAGTCCAGTCCAGATATAGATCACTGGAATGGAGTTAAGAATGTCGGCCTCATGCTAAGAAAGAAAGAACAAGTACTCTCAAGTAGTTGTGGGAACAAATGTTAAATTTTGGCGAGATGTTTAGTGAAACCCACATAGTAGCTAACACTCGCAGTTGAAGTTTTATTGTGTAAAAGCTCCAAAGAAATAGTTTTAGCATCGTCAGTGATGCAAGGTTATAGTATAGCATGATATAAGACTGCGGGACAGGCAAAATGATTAAGGAACTTGTACCCGAAATTGATAATGGTTGTCTACAGCAATAACCATTTAGTAGTTTGCTCCTAAGACAACGGGTCAAGTGTACTGCCAAACACATTGACATTAAAGTTATACGTTGTAAAGGAGAAAGTCCAGAATCATACTAAAAGGTATTGAACATATAAGTAACAAGAAAGTGCTTGTGGATCCGCTTACTAAAGGCTTACCACCCAGTGTGTTCAGAGAACACACAGTCGACATGGGTTTATGATATAGCCTATGATTTTCGGACAATAAAGGGCCCAAAGTTAAAGAATCTGTTTCAGATCAGAGATGTGTATTGTAGCTGTTAAATCTATCGGCGACTGACCGTGACGATGAGTCATGCTCTATACACTGATTTGTGATGAAACAAATAAAAGTGAAAGCAATTAAAGTCAAAGTTTAAAGTTAAATGATAAGTTGAGATCAAGGGGGAGAATGTTAGAATAGATCTCAACCGAATTGGCCCAACGGCCAACTTGGACCCTTTGACCGCGTCCTGATCGGAGATGCTTAACCGACTCCTAGTCGGTGGGCCCCTGTCGCGCAGTCTATAAAGAGAAGGTGGGGGCCAGGGGCACAGGACATGTAACACCCCTGGGTGTTAAGCATGCATTAGCATCCAAAGTATTAGTCATAATCATCTCATACATGGTTATCATTGCATGCAGTATAGACCTTTTTAAATTTAAAGTTGAAAAACAATTACTTAAAACCCAAATTCTGCATTTAAGTGCTAACGAGTGGTGAAACTTTGTGTAGCTACAATTTTAAATAATCTAGAATAAATTAACATGATTTTTGGAGCAATTCTTGAATTCAAGTTTTTCTCAAATTTTGTTTTAAAAATATTCTAAACAAATATTTTTTTGATTAACAATTTAGCTTTAAATCCCAAATTCAAAATCTATTAGGAATTTTGAAAAATGCTCTACATGAAAGTTGTAGAGAATAAAATTTTGAACAATTTTTATTTTGGGCAAAAGTTCTGAAAACCTCTTTTTCATCTTTAAATTCAAATTTGAAACAAATATAGAAATCTGAAAATTTATTTATAAAAGAAAAATCGGTTTTTTTCACTTTAGTGGGCCGCAGCCACCCTTTCGACCCACCCGAGCTAGCAGCCCGGCCCGCGCCCGCGCCCGCGTCCGCGCCTGCCGCCCGCGCGCGCGCGACGCCGTGGCGCCGCGGCAGAGCTCGGCCGCCGCGTGGCCGAACGACGGCAACGCCGCGCGACACGCACCCCGGGTGGCCCCCGCGTCCCTCGCGCCACGTGCCTTGAACCCACGCCCGCTCCTCCCTCGGCTGCACGCCCTCCATTCCTCCTCTCGCCCCGCCAGCAGCAGCAGCGCACCGCCACGCCATCACCGGCTCCCGGAGCTCCGCCACTGCCGTTCGCGCTCGTGGCTGCTTCTCCGGCCGATTTCTCCCGGCCTCAGCTCCGCCCCGCTTCCCTCCATCGCGTGCGCGCCTCCGCTCCGCCGCTCGAGCTCAGGTGAGGGCCAATTGGCCGCCCCCTCCTCCACTGCCGCCATGGCCGCCGTTGGCCGGCGCGCATGGCCGGAGCTCCCTGGCCCTTCATGCCCCCTCCGGTCTCAAGCATCCGCTTCTCCTTCGCCTAGCAGTGCTCGCGCTCGCCTTCTCGGCCGCCCTCGTGGCCTGCATTGGCCGGCCGACGAGCTCCCGCGCCGCCGTGCCACCATCTCCGCCGGCGAGCCTCCTCCGGAGCTCCCGCGCCGCTCGGAGTTGGTGCGCTGGGTGCGTCTCGGTGCGGGGAGCACGTTGGTGCCCTCCCCGTCGCCGGAGACCTCACCGGCGGCGAGTTCGCCACCGGTTAGCGCCTCCCCCGCGCTGCTCTGGCTGGCCGGTGGGGTTCGTTGACCCGTGGGTCCCACGTGTCAGCGTGTGTGGGTGCACTGCACCGGGTGTATTCAGCATTTTCACCGGCGAATTCTTAAAAGAATTAAAGAAAATGATTTCTCAGAATTATGAAACAGCTTTGAAAAATCATATCTCAAGATTTATACCTCCAAAAATTGTGAAACAAATTTTGTAATGTTACTCTTGAATAGATTTACAGTTTAAAAATATTTCATGATAAATTTTTGACACTTTTCTGTGTAGGTTTATTTAATTGCTATAAATGTTGATATCTTAGAAAATGTGTAGTAAATAAAATAATGAATGGAAAAATGTGATTCTTGTTGCTTTAATCTTTATTAGTGATGTACTTTATAGGAAAAATATTAGTGAAGCATGTTCTGTGAGAAATTTTTGAAGTGTAGTTCAAATGCTTTTAATTGATAATCTTTGTTATTTTTAGTAGAGAGCTAAATTTGTATAGAATATACATGTGATAATTTTTGTAGTATGTTAGTTTACTGTTAGTAACATAGGAAAAATGTGAAATCTGTTGTTTGATACTTTTTCTAGTACAAAATAATTTCATGCTCATATTTAGTCTATAACTTGTTTATTTTGTACAAGCAGTTTTACATAGGCCATTCTCATAAAAATTTAGTAGTAGGTTAGTTAGGGTAAGAGTAATCTACTGTAATTTTTGTAGATTTTTATCTATACCAGAAATAGGTGTTGGTGTGTAACCTTAGTTAAATAGGGAATAAAATATTATTCTTTATGAGAAATTAAGAGAAATAAAATATGTTTGGTGTATCTTTGAAGCATTATTATGCCTTGCTGATGTTATGGATGAGTTAGGTTGGTAAGCTTTGGTAGCTTAGGTTCACTTGTATGTGTAGATGGTAGGCTAACTAATAGAAGGATAAGGTGTATGTTTTAGGGTACATGTTCTTGGATGACGTTGACTACCTTGTAGAAGAAATAGTTATATTCAAACTGCTCATTCCATGTGCTCATCTGCATCTCATGTCATCAAAGCACTCCACCACAATCCGACACATTATTCGCATGTTTACTTATGCACTTGCATCATACAGGATCGCAGGAGGAGTCGCAGGTAGCAGTACCGGAGGAACAAGCTTGGACGGATCCGCAGGAGCCCCAGGCACAGGAGGTGCCCGAGGAGGAAGAGTCAGGCGAGGAGCTGCCAGAGTGCGTCGACCACCATCCTAGCTCGTTCGAAAAAGGCAAGCCCCGGAGCATTTTAAGTCTCCTATTTTATAAAAGTTGTTCCTTACTACATGAACTATAGTTATATATATAGTTGCATTAAGTTATAGGAGTTGAGTGAAACCGTTGTTGCATTATTACCTTGGCCACCGGATTATCTTTCACCCTGTTAGGTCAGGATCGAGTGAATTGCTTAGCTATGCTTAGACCGGTAGAAGTCGGGTGATTTCCTGTCACCTGCGAGTTATAGGTGGATACCGGGTTATGGTTAGCTGTAATTGTGATCATAAAAAAGTAACCAAGTGTTGAGGGATAAATGAAGACCGAATGGAGTCTTATAGGGTTTTGGACTATAGTGATTCCGTCTGTGTCGATTAAGGACCGATCGTTGCTCGTCCCTCTTGTCATGTTAAACGCATGCCTCACATTTAGCTGGCCGAATAAAGTACCTTTCGACCGCGAAGCTAGTGACACTTTTCGAGCCGGGATAAACTCGGGTTGGCAGACTGGTATTGAAGGGGGTGTAACGGGGACGCGAAGAGTGAGCCCAAGGTGCGTCCTGGCAGTCGGGCGGTCCCTGGGTAGTGCGATCCATGATTGTTATCCCGCTGCTTCTTGGAAAGTGTCATTGGTGATTTACGCGACCCTGACGGGGGAAACAGGGTTTGTGTGAGGAATAAATCTCCAGCTGGATAGGAATTCGATTCGAATCGCCGTCGCTCCCGGTTAGTGAGCACTTGACTCGAGCTATGGCATCGTAGTAACATTAAAGGAACACTGATGGTTAAGTGAATGATGTTGGAAATGCTAAACCTGATATGGTCATCTAGATTGCTAATGATAAATCAAGTGATTGTTTTAGCAATAGGTGCTTACCTAGCTTGAATAGGTTATACTAAAAAGTGATGCAAAAAGTACTGGTATAGTTTTTCATAACAACTTATGCTTTTCGCAAATGAGTCAAGCCAGTCCAATCTATAAAGCCTTGCATGATCCTTGGTGTCCTTTATTTCTGGTTTATGACGGGTAAGTCTAGCTGAGTATATTCTCGTACTCAGGGCGTTGTTCCCATTGTTGTTGCATATGGTCAGATGTACTATGGGTACTGCTCCAACTGTCTGTATCCGGCGATGGGCGACAACTAGGATCTTGGGCAAGGGTCACTCTGTTTGTCTTATCTACTGCTTTCGTGGACCATGACTATCTGCTAGCACTGTATTTGAACTAAGGGTGTGTGTAAAACTACTTGCTTCCGCTATGTTATTTTGAACTGTGTTGTAATAACTTTTATTCCGAACTCCGATGTACTCCACTTTTTTTGTGAACTCTACGTATCATGTGAACTGTGACTGCTAAATTAGTACGATCTTGGTTGTATGTTGGTTGGTTTGAAATCCCTCGTGATTTCACGGAATCTCGGGTTATACGGGTTTAAGTTTGATAAATTAACCGCCTCGGTGGAAAAAAAAAAATTCTTACTTAATCTCGTATAATTACGTTGATCCGTTACAGGACACGAGGTTCACAGCCGCCGCTACAGGACCCCACCTCAGAGCCCTAATCCGATCTCGAGGGTCGTGCTGTGAGCGACGGGAAGCACCACCGTCGGTCGCCACTGCTCATCACCGTCACCGCACTTCCCCGTCCTCTACCTCATCTGCCAAGACCGAAGGTATGGCCACTGTATTTCTCTTCTCCTCCATCATTCTCTTTCTCCAGTTCATGTTCCATGTGGTTTATTCCAAATAGAACAGTATTCCCCACTGATCTACTACTCTAGTTGAACCTAAAAATCTAACATATTTATCTAGAAGCTTCCACGCTCCTCCTCCTACCTTCTTCTATTGCGAGATGATGAATTGGCAGACGCTACGGAACGGTGTGTCCTCTTCTGAAAACGAAATGATGATGGAATTAAAACTGAAATCAAAATACTAAGCCAAGGATGAAACATCACATAAACAGACAGAGCCAACTAATATAATAACAAAGAAAAGTATAGATGCATGGCCAATCAGCTCGAGACCCATTGGCTACCTCATGGCCTGTTATTTTCGTCTGGCCTAGACACGTCACGGCACCTACTGCGCATGTGTCAGCTCAGTCATTCTGGCCCTGCTTAGACTACTCTCTAGGCACGACATCTTCTTCCTCCTCCGATCCCCTCTTGCACTGTAGTGGTTGCGTCCTCAGCCGCCCTTGGTTTCAATTTAATTTAATTCGGTTCGATTTGTGTGTACATGAACTATAAATATATTCGGAGGATAGACTTATAGATTTTAACCTAAAATTTATGCCTTTTTTCTTTGTTGAGCTAGTCGGCCGACATAGCACTACTAATCTAAACTAGTTAAAGCATGCATGGGTCCTTTACTAGGCTAGGGTTGGCATGATGTGGCCCGATTAATAATCGGATTGTGTCACCCTGACCTCACGTGTGTAGTGCCTTATCAGATCCATGTCATGCTAGATTGGTCCGCTTGTTTGGCCATCTATGGCCTTGTTTAGATCACAAAGTTTGGAGCCCAAATCTGCATAGTAAGTGTCCCGTCATACTGTAGCAATTTTGTTTTTATTTGGTAATAATTGTCCAAACATTGATTAATTAGGCTTAAAATGTTCGTCTCGCAAAGTACAACAAAACTGTGCAATTAGTTTTTTATTTCATCTATATTTAGTACTCTATGTATGTACCGGCATTTTGATGTGATGGGGAATAGAAATTCTGCATAGTGAATTTGAGAGGCAAACTTTGGAATCTAAACAAGGCCTATATAAAGGGAAGGAAGGAAAAGCAAGGGATGGGAGCGGAGCGGAGCGTGAGAGGAAGGTTTTTTTTTTCTACAACAAATTTACCAGGGGCATGGAGTAATTAATAGTATTATTATACCCAAATGGATGATGAACCCTGCATCCTGAAATATAAGGGCCAGAATTCAAATTTTGTACCAAAATACAAGATATTTTGGATCCTTAACCTCCTCTCTTCTTCTTCCTTTTTTTTACCAAGATGTATTGAGATTCTTTTTAAACTTAGCTTGATCCAAAACAATCAGCTAGTAAATAAGGAAAATAACAACTAAAGTACTCCTCTCCATTCTAATTAATGGGAGGCAATGTGGTCTTCTGTTAATCTTCTTATTTTATTATCTAAAAATCATTAGGGTACTTTATATTTTAGGACGGAGAAAGCAGTTAATATAACAGTTTACAACTACCAGCTTCTGTACTTTCATGAACAATACACCACCACCTATCCTGCTGCTCTCCACGTCCTTTGAGTATATATAAATTTTGTGTTGGAAAAAAAATAGCAAATGGGTTCCATGGTGTAGTGGTTTGTCCAGACTTTGAATCTGGCGACCTGTTTTCGTATCCCGGCGGGACCTTTTTTTTCATTTCATCTTGTTTCTCTGTGTTTTTTCCCCTTCTTATTCCCCTTCGTTAGTGTCTGTGTCTGTGTTTTTTTTTGTTTGTTATATAAATGATGAAAAATGAAAAACACCTACTCCATGTAGACACGTACATGCTTTTTTTTTTATAATAGACACGTACATGCTGGTCAGCCAAAGAGGCAAAATATACACGGTATATACGATCCGTGGTTGAACTTGAACGGCTGAAGCACTTCCAAACAAATTAAAATCCCATTAAGTGCACAACAGATGCACGGATCAAGACAAGAGAAGCGAAGCGGCACTCCGATCCATGCATATCTTGTTCGTATGTCCGGCCTCTTCCCAGAAACTGTTCAACAAACATTTTCTAGTGTGAAATTAATGCATGGGACATTTTAATTTGTTTGACAGACATGCATATTAGTTAGATTAAATCATCATTTCATTGAAAATTTTTAATATCAACTAAATGGTCAACTAACAAAGAAAATTTCATATTTTTGCTCCGCCTACTAAGCTTTGGGGTACATGTCCTAGTCAGATCAAATGTCAGATGCTTGGTATACTCCTCGTAAGGCACTATTAGAAATTTTTGTACTCCCTCCGTCCTAATAAAAAGGATATATAATTCTTGGTTTGGTTCAAGTCAAGGACTATTTTTATTTTAATTCAATTTATGACTTTAAATAGATATAACATGAAAATATATTCCATTTTGAATATAACAATACATGTTTAGTATGTTAACTATTACTATCTTTTATACAAATTTGATCAAACTTAGGAATATTTGAATGAACACTATTATAGAATTGCATCATTTCTGTGAGGAAGGTAGTTCCTAGAAAATAGATGCAATGTGCAAGACACAATGGAGACATGTACTAAATAATACATTGTGTCTACTATGTATCTAGACATAGTGTATATCTGAGTCCCTTGCAAAAGTTATGTATTTAGAAAAGTCAACGTCTTACAATTTGGAATGGAGGGAGTAAGTGTGATACGCTCACCAACATATAACTATATAAAAGTCGTATAGAAATAGATTAGCCACATGTGCCATATCTCCACATCTTCATTACAACATTTAATAACAACTTGATAACAAATAACTCAAGCATGATTAAAGGTTCTAATTATGATCAAAATGCTCGATGGCACAACCCCATATACATCTCACATTTCCTTGCCAGTGAACAAGCCAGTGCATGTTAGCACCCACAAGGCTCACCAAAGAGCACTAACCACGAGACCTCTCAATAGGTTATCAATACCCTCCAACACATTCTCTTATTCAAGAGCGAATGTTTGTGCAATGAGGAAAACTTTCATAGCTTTTAACTACAAAACCTTCTTGGTGCGTCACCTTTTGTAATCTACACCATCCAGTATTCCAGTATGTCGTTTCAACGTAGAAGCAAAACTAGTAACATAAAAATTTCTTATTCTCTTTTTAGATTGTTAAATTTTTAAACAAGTTTCTGGAATAAATACACAAGGTCAATTATGCCATAGCTCATAACACGATGCAGTGTAACTAGTACACAACATAGGGCACAATAAGTATACCATTATCAAATGTAAATGATATAATATAATAGATGTAAACGGTACACAAAAGATGCATCAAATTACTTGGTGGAGGTGTGACATGTGTCTACGAAAGTATCAAGATTTCGGTGATCTTGGACTCTACAGAAAACTTATTTAGAGGTCTATCCGTCCCAACAAAAAAACAAGCTTCAAGACCACCATTTGCAAGTGTTTCTCTCTTGGGTTTAGTTGGTTTGAGCACCGAGACTTGTCAACACACTCAATGTTTCATCCCTCTTAATAGTATGACATAAATATACTCAAGATCAAAGACAACTATTTCAACCTCTTGAGCTTGCAAGACTCTACATATGCCATTTCTTCACAATATGTCTTCACAAATGTTTTGCTATTCATTTGCTTGCAAGAGTCTTGGGTAACAACTTGGTTTCTTTCTCCATGCTAATGTGATTTTAGTCATGTCTTATTGTTGCAATTAATGACTATATACATTAGTGTGCTCATGACTAAGGACATGTTTAGTGTGATGACCCTAATGGTTTGATCTTAATTATTGTCATTATTATAGTTCTAGGGTTTGAATCGTGCAAGGGGTGAGTAGAATTTCATCAGCTAAGGCGTATTGCTTTAATTTTTTAGAGCCCAGTTCATGCACTCTCTTGAGACATTTATCAAATGTAAATGGTACACTAGATGTATCTGGTGCACCAAGGCATGTATCAAAGAACATTGTGGGGTACGTGGTTCACATGAGAGAAAGAAATGACATAGGCGTCCGAAGAGATGGGGAGACAATAGTAAGTAGCAATGCTACATTGCTGGGATATATAGATTACCATGTCACGCCCGCACCTCTCCATGGCTCGTACTTGTGCTAATACTAGTTGATATATGTCACAGAACCTCCTAATTACGATGGCCCACAAGTACACTTCATTGTCATAATGACCGCTGACAGTCGTACTTATGTTCACCATAACTTAAAAGGCCTGCTTTCCTCCGAACAGGATCCAATCACAGGAGTATTGCAATATTACAACAGTTTATTCAAAATATTCAACAGAGTAAAGTAGCGGAAGTCTTACAATAACATAGATTACAAACCAGTTTTCAAACTTCAAACCTTATGTAACATTATTACAAACCATTAGTAGAGAAGTATCGGTAGTAACTTTATTACATCACACAAGCGAGATGCCTTGCCCAAAGGCCACACAATCTACTCGTCGTCACTGTCTTCAACCACGACGGTCATGCAACAAGGCTCGAAGCAGACTTGTTCATGAACCGCACCTGCAACAAGGGGTTAACAAACCCTGAGTACGAGAGTACTCAACAAGACTTACCCGACTAAGACAATGACTCCAAGGGCATGCTAGCTTTAGGGAATCAAGGTACGGGTAATCAAGAATCAAATTTTCTTTTGCAGAAAAGCTTACTAAGGTAAGTCCTTATCTTCAATATTTTACTTTTACCATTGATGGTTCATTAACCACCGTCCAAAACCGCTTCAGGGTGCAATTTGAACGGTTTTGAAAAGTTCAGGGTGTAAAACAGACGGTTTTATAGTTTAGGGTGTAGGTTAGACACTAGCTAATTGTTCAGGAGGTTAAGTAGACTTTTTCCAGGAAAGAAAGGAAAAAAAGAGGGCAGGAGTGTGTGTTTCTCTTCCGGCCTACTCCTCGTAATATCATCATCATCATCCAGGCTGTAGGAGAGGAGAGGAGTATATATCTGTGTATAGTCCCTTCCTTCCCTCTCTCCGAATCTTCCCTCCCACCCACCCCGAGCAGCATCTCCTCCTCCCTCCACTTCGCCAAACCCTAGTAGTACTCCATCACAAGACAATGGCGCCGCTTCCTGACGGCGACGGCATCGTCGATCGCGACGTCTGGCTCGCCTGCGCCGTCCCGCTCTCCCGCCTCCCCAGCGTCGGCGCCGAGGTCTACTACTTCCCGCACGGCCACGCCGAGCAGTGCCCCGCGCACCTCCCGGCGCCGCTCCCCGCGCCGCACCTCTTCCCCTGCACCGTAACCCACGTCACCCTAGGCGCGGACGACAGGACCAACGAGGTGTTCGCCAAAATCTCCCTCAGCCCAGGCCCCCACGCCGCTTCTCCACCCGACCCCACCAGCGACGACAGCCCGCCGCTGGAGGTCAGCTACTTCACCAAGGAGCTCACGCAGAGCGACGCCAACAACGGCGGCGGCTTCTCCGTCCCGCGCTACTGCGCCGACCACATCTTCCCCACGCTCGACTTCGACGCCGACCCGCCCGTGCAGAACCTCGTCATGCGCGACACCAGGGGCAACCCCTGGCAGTTCCGCCACATCTACCGCGGCACGCCGCGCCGACACCTGCTCACCACCGGATGGAGCAGGTTCGTCAACGCCAAGCTGCTCGTCGCGGGGGACATCGTCGTCTTCATGCGCCGCACCAACGCCGACCTCATCGTCGGCCTGCGCCGAACGCCCAGGTACCCGCTCGTCTTCCCCGGGGCCGACGCCAACCAGGACCAGCAGCCCCCGCCCCCGCCCCCGCCCCGCAACGCGCGCGCGCGGGTGCCGCCCCAGGACGTCATGGAGGCCGCGCGCCTCGCCGCCGAGGGCAGGCCCTTCACCGTCACCTACTTCCCGAGACAGGCCGCCGGGGAGTTCGTCGTCCCGCGCACCGAGGTGGAGGGCGCGCTCGCCACCCGCTGGGACCCAGGCACGCAGGTGCGCATGCAGGTCATGGAGGCCGAGGACACGCGCCGCGCCGTGTGGGCCGACGGCCACGTCAAAGCGCTCCACCAAAACATCTGGCGAGCGCTCGAGGTCTGAATTCGCGTCTCGTCTCTCTCGTCTTCCTTTCCTTCTACAGTATAGTTCCAATTGCCATTGACCAACCTGATGACCTGCGTGTGTTGTGTTCACCGGAATCACCGACCGCCTACTGCCATTATGCTAATGATGCGATTCACCTTCCCCCACCTTGTTGTTGTTGGTACGCTTCCCTTAATTAATTACTTATTAGTATTATTAAGTACTACTACAAAGCTAGTATCATTAGAACAATCTTGACCTGTAGTAGCTTTCAAGCCAGTCGCTCGTGCTAAACAGATTTTGTTGTTTTCGATCAGTGTCGTCGAGTCGTCTTTCTATATTGCGATTGCGATTGGGTTTCCGATTGCGTTGTGGGGCTGCCGTTGGTTCTTCTGTCGGATTGGATACCTTCACATGTCTGTTTCTGTTTCCACTCTGCAGTCAGTAGCAGTAGCCTGTAGGGCTGCCTGCCTTTCTCTGTCTGCTTCATTTCGGCCTTGTTTAGTTCCTAATTGAGGTGCCTAAATTTTACTATGCAAAAAAGAGATTTCCCATCACATTAAAATATCGACAAATGCATGGAGTGCTAAATGTAGATGAAATCAAAAACTAATTGCACAGTTTTGTTGTACTTTGCGAGACAAACATTTTGAGTCTAATTAATCAATTTTTGGACAATTTTTTACACTAAAAAAACAAAAGCTAGCAGCAGACGCCGAATCGGAGACGCCAACTCGGTAACTAAACAAGGCCTTCATTCAGCTTGTCCATACTATCTTCCTGCTACTACTGCCAAGTAGTAGGAGTACTCTCTAGTCAATTGCATACTATACTGCATTTAGATGCAAAAAAAATTTGGAATTTGGCGACTGTAGCATTTTCGTTTGTATTTGACAATGAGTGTTCAATCATGGACTAATTTGGCTCAAAAGATTTATCTCGTGATTTACAACAAAACTGTACAATGAGTTATTTTTTTATCTATATTTAATGCTCCATGCATGTGTCTAAAGATTCGATGTGATGGAGAGAGCGTAAAAATTTAGAATTTAGGTAGCATCTAAACCAGGCCCAAATCTTGTCGTGACTCGTGATGCCTGTCAGCCTGTGCCCCGGACTTCTGATTTCTGAATGCATGCACCCGGCCTCCATTCCCTGTTTAATTTAATTTGTTTTCGTACAAGAAACCATGCCAGTTTTTGACATGTGCACTGCACGTAGGTCTGTAATGTACTCGGTCCCTGCAAACTTTAGGAAAAAAAAAACAAACAAACTCGGTCTCTGCCAGGGAAGTCACCAGAGAATTTGATTCTTCCTTATCATCACGTGGATTCCCAGCCCAATCGGCTTTAGCTTGTTCCTATGTTTGTGCTGTTGCTTCCATTTGTATGTTGAAAATTTCAGGGCTAAATATGTTTATTATAATGTTTTGGTATTTCTTTTTTTCGAGCTATAACTGATTTTTTATATCTTTTGTCGTGTGGATTCAGTTCACCCTCTTGTATTACACCCTTATTATTTTTGAACTGAATATATTATTGTCTTTTTATTATTAGTAGGGAAAGATTATTTCCTTGCCTGTCAGAGCTAAGGGATCGGTCTTGTTTGTTTCTCATTATTGCTGATTGCCTACTTGATCCTGAATTCCTGACTCGTGTCATTACCACTTGACACAACTGCAGATCGACTGGGATGACTCCTCTCCATTATCACTAAAACTAAGCAGATTTGTGAATGCTTGGCAACTCCAGCTTGTTGCATACCCTCCTCTTGCAAACACAGTGAGGATTTGCGACCCAATTGTGCCTCTTTGCCCAGGAGATGTCTCTTATCCACTGATCGGATCCGAAAGCCAGGCCATGGCTATGATATTGGGGTCACCAATTCCTGCTGGCATGCAGGGAGCCAGGCACACCGGCCCTTGTGCTGCACCCTCTGAGTCCTCTGCAATGCTCACAACTCAGTTGCTATTCCCCCTAACCAACAGGGACCTCCAGATGCCACCGCGTACAAGCCCCAGTGCTTCCTCTGAGATTCTGGATCCTGAAGCTGCTTCTCCTCCCAACAACTCAGTAAGCATGCGTCCAGCAGAGCTTCCAGTCCAGGTGAAGAGCATACGGCTCTTTGGCGCCACAATCACACCCCATGTTGTGCAGAGTGCTACTAACGGTGATGCTATGGCTGATGACAATGTTGAAAAAGATGTCTAAATCATGCAGCTGTACTTGAAGGTATGGTGTGATCTTCTCAGCACCCCCTGGGTTGTTGCAATGAAAAATGCAGAGGGTTTAATTTAGGTCAGAATACAAGGTGTATTTGGGGGGGGGGGGGGGGGGGGGGGGGGGGGGTCATCAGGTGCTATTACATACAGAACCTTATATGTTTTGATGGATCAACCAAACTAATATTTGTGTCATCATCATGGGCTCCTGTCACCACTGGCAGAGCCTCATGGAGGCGAGCCCCTTTGCTTCAATGATATGAATAGAATGTTGATGGCTGCATATGTTTCTTCAAGTTTTATGGTTTGCAAATCTGGATAAAGTTCAAAGAGTAATATATATAAGGAAGCATAGGAAATCGAAATAGTGATTTTTGCAAAGACATAAAAAGCTGCAGAAGCAAATTGCTGTTGTAATGAAAAAAAAAGGAGCACAATCTATCTACTATAGTTGACACTGAAACATTTTCAACCCCCCTCTCCCCGCTTCAGCACTGCCTGTCACTGATCTGTGCTTGCAATGCTTTTGTTTGCAGATGCCTGGATAAGACTGGGAGTGTCACTACTTCTACATCTGGGTTTCTACTACCAAAGTACCAAGTGTCTGTCTCTGTGGTGCATGCAGAGTTTATCTGTAGCTAGCTTTTTAGTAGGCTGTGGGAGTATTACTATTGCAACCCCAGCGCCTTATTAGTTGTTACTTGTTAGTTGGAGAGAAGGGGGTAGCACGCATGGCTGTAGTTTAGTTGAACACCACCTTTTGCTACCTGTCACAGTGGAGGTGCGCGCATTTCATTCGCTGTCACATGCATTTAGGCTTTGTTTGGCTGCACACAAATCCACCACAATCCACGTGGTTTAGGAGGGATTAAGGTAGAATTTAGTTTAAGTTCCACCTCAATCCCTCCCAACCCATGTAGATTGGGATGGATTTGTGTGGAGCCAAACAAGAGTTTTTTTTCCCGATCCGTTTGGCCTGGCCTAGTTTTAACAGACTATTATATAATGTTGGTTGGTTGATTCAATTCTGGGAGTTGGTCATATCGCTTTCGTCTGCTTTGCTGTAATCTATTGCTTGCAAATTGCAATTACATCGTGTGGAGCTATATGTGGGTTTAATTTGGTAACAATAATATGGGTCATTGGTCCTTCCCCCTAATCGTGTGGCATTAATTGTTTGTTGGGTGTGGATCAGCTCATGTGAAAGTGCAAGGCACTCTCGCCTCAAGGCTCAAGCACATGCTGACATGCCTGCCTGTCTGCTGTGAATAACTCTTGCGTTGCATGCATCACACACTTGTCAAAGCCCAGCCCTGCCCTGCCGAATGTTTTCCCAGTGCATGTATGCATGCATATCTCTCTCTGGAGAAAAAGCAGTCAAGATGCAACGCACGGTCTTTTTTTCTTTTATATTTTTAGTTTCCCTTTTTGCATTGCATCGCACTGCACCATATACATACATGCATCTTCTTTCTGACTAAAAACAACCAACGCAAAGCAGAGTGCTGCTGCATGGTGTGGTTGTGATCCAATCCCTCTCATTTCTGATGGGGCGGGGCGAAAAGGTCGTTGCGACATGTCGTCCGTCTTGGACCGTCTGTCTGCCCATATCCATCCTTGTCGGTAGATTTACTTGTTGCCGATTCAATCACAATCACAGGCAGCTCAGCTGGCAAGCAAATCTTGCATTAGCTAGCTGCACTGCAATATAATTAGGCAAACAGACATCCGATCCGACGAACACTGTCCAGTGTCCACGCCAACAGCTAGCTGCTAGCAGGCAGCTGTGCACATGATTAAGCTCCATCCACCACCAGACCATTTACAGTTTTACATGCAATGCCAAATTCATTTCATACAGCCAGAGCAGCCAGGCCGGCATTACATGTAGTAGAGTAGTTTTTTTTTTTTGTCATCATCAAAACCCACACAGTACATGGACTGGGGATTAATAGAATAACCATCATATATATATACTGAGATCATCACTCCCTGATCAGCATCAAGCACAATCCTCATTCTCTCTTGTTTTCTTGTTTTTGATTTGAGTTTACGACGTTGAGGTCAAAAACTCTGCAGGAAGCTGGCAGCTCTGGTTTATCTCTGTTAAAATCGGCAGCACCAGCCTCAGCTTCACTCTGTGGATGTGGAGCCACCATTTCATCCCTTGCTTGAGAGCAGTCATTGGCCTCACTTAATGTTCCCCTCGTACAAGCATCCATGACCATGGGTGCATTGGCAGCTTCCCTGTCCTCTACGGCATTGCTGAGCTGGGACCCCATATGCACGGCCGGTTCCTCAACAGATTCCAACGGATGAACATTGGTATCAGAATCAGACAGTTGGTGCTGGGTGACATGCATTTCAACACCATTCAAGCCAGCAGCTGCAAACTCATCGTCCTCACCTTCGGAAATGTCTTGTTCAAACTCACCATCCTCGCCTTCAGAAATGTCTCGAGTGCGATTCAGTCCGTGGATCGCTGACACCATCTCCCCGTCTTCGATAGCCATCTCCTCCTCCTCGTCGTCCACCACCCGAGGGCGGGTGCGGGTGGCGGCCGCGAATGCGCGACCTCGGCGAATGCATGGAAGGAGGAGCCCCGGTCCCGGCGACGACGCGAGTTGGGTGTGTGAGCGCGCGCGGCGTTGTCAAATCTGGCGACGCGTCCAGTGGAGTGGAGCGGAGCGGAGGGGAGGGTTTGCTCTGCTCTGCGAGGGGAGGGTTTCACATTATATGCCGGGGGCGACTTCTGTAATTTGTTATTGATAAGTAGTTTTTTAATCGCTGCGCCAATAATCCCTCCCTCTCCTCATTTCCAAATTCCAACGAACGCCTACTCCTACCCTATGCACGCACTTCTGCGCAGATCCGAGGTGAAATAAATAAATAAATAAATAAATATCTAGAAGCGTGTTGTAGTGTGCTTTCGGGATGCTTCACTGTGATGGGCATGGACGGTGGCCATGTGGGGGCGCGCGCAGCTGTGTCGTGCTTGTGATGGGGAATAATCCCTAATCCGTGTCCACCTGTGATTGGGTGGTGGGACCAAGTCAGTCAGTGTCCGTTTCAACGCAACGAAGTACGGTAGCTACTCTTGTGCTACAAAGACCTGACCAGGACGCTTCAGTTTGGTATTATATATACGTATGGTCTCATCTCATGATGCAAAGGCAAAATTTTAGCCATCCCTAGGTTCGGCTCCTTTGAAGCATTTCATTTTGGTCAATTTATTTATTAACTGGTGGGGCCGTGCAGGAATAAAAGGCATCCTCGGCTTCACTACTCAAATGATGGCTGTCAAAGGATGCCAAAGCCGCCAATTAGCATTAGCCAATTGATGAAGCATAGCATCACCAGCCCAACAAAAAGACAATGTCATGTCCCTGTTTGTTTCTTCCTTTCTGGGCTTTTCACTTCTTTTATATGGTAGCCCAGCCCAAAAGACACAATCTATCTAGATTCTAGATATATTTGTTACAGTATCTATCTACAGAAAAAGAGTACTCAAAAATGAAAAGTGAGCTCGCCCAGGCCCACCCATTCCTACCTTCTTTCTGGTACAAAAGCAGTAAGGACAAAGCCTTTGGAATGGATGCCATCTCCAAACTGATATATACTCAGCTTGGTAACTTAATAGTAACTTCCCTCCTGGTGATGATTTGCAATTCCAACAATTATCCAAGCAAAGGCAATAATGATCATGCATGCACTTCATTCGAGTCACAGGAATATTTCAAAGTATCAACTGGCAACCAACAAGCAGCGAAAAACCAGGGGGCAAAATGGCTTTAAATCACATGATGGACCAACAGGTATACACAAATCACGGGGCAATCTCAACAAACAACACTCAGCATAGCTAATGATACATCTCCGCCAAGATGAACAGAACAGGTAAGTTGAGCAAAATGTGCCAGCAACCATTAAGGTGGAATTGTAGCACAGACATACTGCTATAAGGTGCACAAGAAATTCCATTCTTCATCAGGATGGAAAAGACAAAATTATGTCCTGTATAAGACTTCTGCAGACGACAATTCAACAATACGCCGCATAACACATTTTCCTACTTCCCACGTATTAACCTGGTCCTGCACAGCAAACACGACACATAATAGTTCATATTTGACTCGTTCTATTGTTCAAAACTTACTCTAGGACAGTGCCCCGCATGATAGAAAAAAAAAATAGCTGCTTCTTTTTCAATGAATAGGATTTCTACGCAACTTGTACGTGAAGAATTCAGTACTCTCACTTTCGCTTTCGCCCCAACTGGACAACGAACTAATAAAGAGACAAAAGGCAAACTGGAAGCATGTACACAACTATACCAATCATTCTTTTGGTAATGCAAGCAGTAGAATTCCTTCCTTTTATTGGGATCAGCGATCACACCTACTGTACTATCTATGGTGTTTTGTTCAATGCACTGAAACGATTGTTTGTTCGATACAAACAAGACAGTATGATATTCGTTTCCTCTACAGATATGGATCACATTCATTTAGGAGTTATTCCTTCAAAGATAACTAGAGAAGACATGCCCTATTCTGCTCAAAGCATGAGCTTGACAAACTTAACTCAAAAGAAACAAATGTTGTAAATGAAGCAGATCAGTATCAAACCTCTAGGTGCACCTTCATGTGGACCCCTCTGTGGCCCAAGCATCTGCATCACAGCTCTCAAAGCCTCCGCAGCCTGCTCGGGTCCAGCCACATTTATATGGATGCCATCATCCCTGCGTACACCTGGTTCACCATGTTCCCCTCCATGTCCATTTGAAGCTTGGCGTGCCTGAGTTCCTTCATTGCCTGAGCCCGAGAAGGCAAAGGGGGGAGGAACAGCAGCACCAGTTGGGAACGAAGCAGGTGGAGTATGGCTATTTGAATTCCCTGTTTGACTCGGTCCTTGACCGCTAGCATTGACATTTGCTTGACCAAAAATGTCATTCAAATTTATACTTATCGAATGTCCTGGTGGTGGTGCACTAATATCGGATGACCAGCCAGCGAAGAATTCTTGACCTGGAGAACTACCTGGTGGAAACAGATTGAAAGGAACACCACCACTTGTAAATATTGGATGTGGTCCTTGAGCTTGGCGTGCATGTGTGTTCTATAAACAAGATGATGGATTAGCTGTCAATTTAGACCAAAGAACAAAATAAAACCATACAACATAATAAAAACATAATCTTCAGTAGACATCCCAACTAGGAGCCTTTTTACAAGCGAAGTATTTCATTTTACACAAAAACAAAATAGTGCTTATTTGTAGGACACATCTCAAACCCCACTTCGGAGGTATAGGCAAATTTCTAGTGACAGTACCTGCTCTCCTGGTGGGACTTGTTCAGCCAGTTTCTTTTTTGTGACCTAAGTTTATTGGACAGAGAGCAAAGCGAAGAAAAAAAAGGTACATTAGCTTTCCATACTCATGTTCCAAATGAAAATAAAGTAGAAAAAGAAAATCTTTACCTCAATATTCTGCCTGACATTTTCATTACTAGGATCAAGATCAGCGGCTGCAAGAAGAGCAAAGTAGATTAACAATACATTCCACACATTATTGGATAACATAACACTATAGTGCAGAAACATGCAGGACGAACAAGTGGAGTAGTTAGTTTGATCAGGCAGAAGAAAAACCCATTATCTATCCCTAATAATAAAAAGGCAAAATTTCAGGTCTTTTTTTTTCGTCCAGCCCATTCAATTTGGCCCAACAGTCCTGGCACTCGCTCACTTTCAGCCCACGTGCGGCCCATTCGCTCACACGAACTACTCATGACGCGATTAAAACAGTCTAGCCAACGCTCCTCTCGGCTCCTGTCCGTGTGTGTTTGACCGACACTCCTCCCAGCTCTTGTCCGCGTGCAAGGTTGGAGCTCGTGCGAGTTCCGGTGGCCAGCGCTGGCCGTCTGTGTCCACGTCACCGCCCCCTCCCCCATTGCAGTGGCGCCGCCACATGACGGCCGCGCGCGCCAAGCCCATCTGCATCGGCCTCCTGGCAGCCGACGCTCCCCGTCCACGGCCCCGCGCCCTCTCCCGCTACACCAATCCGTCTCGGCCTCCCGGCGGCCGGAGAGGTGGCTCAGGAAGCTCTTTGAGCATGGGGGCAACGGGCCAATGGCCGATCGGCGGCGACAGTGCAGGGCCCCGACACGTATGCCAGGAGGACATGCCGGTATGGCTATTGTCCCCGGCTCTCCTACTCCGAACCAATCAATCGAATCTGCCTCCAACACATCCATGTCCTTCCCAATATGACTCAGAATCAATGCCACTGTGTATCCGTCTCTGTGTCCCTTCTCCTTTATCTCGAATCCAATTTGTCGAATCGCCCTTCATGGCTTCAATGTGAGGTTGCATCCTTCGCCCATCATCTATTCTCGCGCGATTCCGGCGACCCTGGTGGCGGGCTTGGGGATGGCGAGGAGGAGAGGCCAGCGAGGTCGATGAGTTCTGGTGGCCATGCGGTCCGAGAGGGCGTCCAGGATGCAGCCGCTGGTGCGGGACGCGGGGGCCCTACTGCTGCGGGGTTCCCAGTGCAGATGCCCGCGGACTTCGACCGCGCCATGGACGTCTTCGAGTACGAGGAGCTACCATACTTTGGCAGCGGCCGCCGCAGAAAAACTGTCAAGGGCGTCGAACCCTCGACGAGCTGGGCCTCGGCTACGAAGCTCGTAGCCTTCGGCCGTCTTCTCCGGTGAGGTTATGCCCCTCTACCGCAGGCTTAGGTTAAAGAGAAGAAGATAGGAGATAATAATCTTTGCTTCCTTCTCAAAGTGCCGAATACAATTATTTTATAGCCCTGCGGCTGCAACTAAAAGGAAACTAACCTCCTAAACTTAAGGAAATAACCTGTAGCTAACTTTAGGTAATTGACTTGATTTATTTCTAAATTAGCCACGCTGCTGCTGCGGCTCTAATGCATGCGCGGCCTGGCCCAAGTTAGCGGCCCGCTCAGCTGCCCTACGCACGTCGCGGGCGCGGCCTGGCCCAAGTTAGCTGTAGTGGTCGGTCTTGACGACGAAACGCCGCCCCCACAAGTACGGCCGCCAGTGCCGAACCGCCTGGACCAGCCCGATGAGCTCATAGGCGGCGAGCGAGCGATGGCGAGGCGCCACCGGCCGGCTGAAGAAAGCGACGGGGTGGCCCTCCTGGACCAGCACGGCGCCGAAACCGGACGTCGAGGCGTCGCACTCGACGATGAACAGCTTGGTGAAGTCGGCCATGGCAAGAACTGGGGCGGATGTCACGGCGGCCTTGAGAGCCGCGAACGTCGCGGCGGTGGCGTCGTCCCACGAGAAGCCCTCCTTGAGCAGGCCTGACAGAGGCGCGGCGATCGTCCCGTAGTTGTGGACGAACTTGCGGTAGTATCCCGCGAGGCCGAGGAACCCGCGGACCGCCCGGGGAGAGCGGGGTGTCGGCCAGTCGACGATCGCCTGCACCTTGGTCGGATCCATGGCCACCCCAGCCGCCGAGATGACATGGCCGAGGTAGGCGACAGTGGGGACCCCGAAAGAGCACTTGGAGCGCTTGACGAAGAGTTGGTGGTGGCGGAGCGCGTCGAGGACGGTGCGGAGGTGATGCAGGTGATCAGCCCACGTCCTGCTGTAAATCAAAATGTCGTCAAAAAATACCAGGACGAAGCGGCGGAGGAACGGCCGGAGCACATCATTCATCAGGGCTTGGAATGTCGCCGGGGCGTTGCAGAGCCCGAACGCCATCACAAGGAACTCGTACAAGCCATCATGGGTACGGAACGCCGTCTTGTGGACGTCCTCCGGGCGCATGCGCACTTGGTGGTAACCCGAGCGCAGGTCCAGCTTGGTGAAGAACTGAGCGCCATGGAGCTCGTCGAGGAGCTCCTCAACCACCGGGATCGGGAAGGCGTCCTTGACCGTCAACGCGTTGAGCGCGCGGTAGTCGACGCAGAATCGCCAAGACCCATCCGGCTTCTTGACGAGGAGGACGGGCGACGAAAATGGCGAGTCGCTCCGACGAACGATGCCCTGCTCCATCATGGCGGCACATTGCCGCTCCAGCTCGTCCTTGTGCGCCGCCGGATAACGGTAGGGGCGAACGGCAACCAGCTGGGCGTCGGGCTTGAGCGTGATGCGGTGGTCGTGCGCGCGTTTGGGGGGCAGACCAGATGGGTCGGCGAAGACCCCCCCATACGCGAGCAGCAGCGCCTCGAGGAGGGCGCCCACCTCGAGCGTCGCGCGCAAGGCCGGTGGCGAGGGACAGGCCACGCTGGTCCAGGAGACCGTACGCCCCTGGCGCTGGAACGACATGCGCTGGTGGCTCAGGTCCCAGACGATGGGCCCAAGTGCGCCCAGCCACCTGGTGCCGAGGACGACGTCGTACCCGGCCAAGGGCATGACGAAGAGGTCGGCCGGGAACGACTCGCCATCAACGAGAGGTGCGTCGCGGATGACGCCGGCGCAGGCAACGCGCTCCCCGTTGGCCACCAAAGCGGTGAGACGGGGCTGTTGTTGAAGAGGGAGGCCGGATCGCCGCGCCGCGTCCTCCGAGATAAAGTTGTGCGTGCTGCCGGAGTCGAGGAGGGCGACAAGCGTCGTGGCGCCCAAGGACACGGCAATCTGCATGGTGCCCGCCATGGGAACCCCGGCCACGGCCTGGAGGGAGAAACAGGGCGCCTCGGCTGCGTCCTCAGCCGCTGCTGCCGCATCCGCGGCGTCATCGATCTCCACGCCTTCGACGAAGAACAAGCGCCTGCAGAAACGGTTATGGCCGCGGGAATATTTTTCATTGCAGTTAAAACATAGACCCAATCGGCGACGCTCGACCATCTCATCCGGCGTGAGGCGACGCTTATTGCCCTCAGCAGCCGCCGGCGGCGCGGGGAGCGCCAGGAGGGGTGGCGGCGGCAGGGCGGCCCGGCCCGCTGGAGGTGGTGGGACGCGCGGAGGCGCCCTCGGTGCGGCCGGCACCGGCCGTGCCGCCTCCATCTGTTCCACCTGGCGGGCCAGACTCATGGCGGCGGCGAGGGTGTCCGGGTTGTGGATGCGGACGGCGTTGCTGAGCGGTGGCAGGAGTCCGCCGGTGAAGAGCTGGACCCGCTGCGCCTCGTCGAGTCGGCCGGCGCGCGAAAGGAGGGACTAGAACCGATTTGCGTACTCCACGGTCCCGGTGCGACGACATTCCGCGAGCTCGAACATCGGGGCGGAGCGAAGGGGCGGACCGAACCGCAAACTCAGGAGATCCTTGAAGTTGCCCCACGTTGGCGTGCCTTCGTCGTCCTGCAACTGGATGAACCACAGCTGGGCGGCGTCGTCCAGGTGGTAGGCCGCCATGCGCACGCGTTCCTCCGCCATGGTGCGATGTTGGCGGAAGTAGGCGTCACACTTTTTGAGGAACAGCATGGGGTCCGTCGTGCCGTCGTAGTGGGGAAAATCCCACTTCTTGTGCTTCGGGTGGAACTCCAGTTCGCGCGGCGCGTCGGAGCGGCGACCGTCGCTGCTTTCGGCCGTGGACGTCTTCTCCTTGATGGAGGCGACGTCGGATTGCAGGGAGGTGATCATGGCGTTCATGTTCCGCATCTCTTGAATGATGTCGGCGAGGGTCGGTTCGGCCATTGCTGCGGTGGGCTGCGGGCCGGACGCGGCGGAAGGGGGGGGGTGGCGGCTGTTGGGGTGGCGGCGGCTGTTGGAGTTGCGGCGGCTGGTGGTGGTCTGTGGCTGGAACGGATGGATCGGAACGAGCGGAAGAGGATCGGCTGACTTGTGATACCAGGTTGTCAAGGGTGTCGAACCCTCGACGAGCTGGGCCTCGGCTACGAAGCTCGTAGCCTTCGGCCGTCTTCTCCGGTGAGGTTATGCCCCTCTACCGCAGGCTTAGGTTAAAGAGAAGAAGATAGGAGATAATAATCTTTGCTTCCTTCTCAAAGTGCCGAATACAATTATTTTATAGCCCTGCGGCTGCAACTAAAAGGAAACTAACCTCCTAAACTTAAGGAAATAACCTGTAGCTAATTTTAGGTAATTGACTTGATTTATTTCTAAATTAGCCACGCTGCTGCTGCGGCTCTAATGCATGCGCGGCCTGGCCCAAGTTAGCGGCCCGCTCAGCTGCCCTACGCACGTCGCGGGCGCGTCTCCTCCTTGTATATGGCACGCCGCACATGACAAAAACGTGGTGGGCTGCATGCTCACCGCCAACGAGTCACCGACCAATCAGAAGATCCCTTAAACCACGAGATGGCTCAGGTAAGTTTTCAGCTTGTACGACACTATAAAAGCAGCGGAGTTACTGAAGGTGTTCACTATTCAGGTTGATTTTATTTTTCAGTTTTCATCTATTGAAAACTAATGTCTGATGATGATTTGTGCAGGTGTTCAGTTTATGTTTTGAAAGAATCAGGCAGGGGTGCAGGTGTTCGGTCTATTGACGAATTTGATTATTCACAAGCAATTGAATTCTAAATTGGAAGCCGACAGAAACAAGCAAACAGGGTAATTTATTCTTCAAAATGACTCTATATTTCTAAACTGGAATAGCTTAAAATGGTAGTATTCCTATATGCACTGAAGACTACATATTCTCGAAAGAACACAAAGGGCTACTGGTTTCTCTGAATGTTTTTGTGCCAATAGAATTTAAGCAATATTTTACGAGTTGCTCTTATTGAAGAGATTATGCTTTGAGTCTCTTGTGAGGTAGGTTTAACTAATACCCCTTCTTTCATATATAAGAACATATATAAAGGGGTTGCAATGTTGGTTCGTACAGACGTCTAAAGCCTAATTACATTTGGTTTGGAAACCTGATAGGGTGGTTCTATTCCAGTTTTGAGGGATGTCTTGCCATGTGCTTAGTTGGGAGAGATGTTTGGCGTTGTGTCTGGATGAGCCGATGAGGGGTGATATATGGTGGTATGAGACAACTTACGTGCTTAGTTGGGAGAGATGGAACTGGGTTGTGTTTGGACGAGGGACGATAAGGTGGTATGATACATCTAATATGTGGGGTCCATCTGTCTTTTTTTTTCTTTCATGTAGCAACTATTTTTCACCATAGCAACGCACGGGCATATTTTTCTATGTCTATATATACTATACTAAAGAGGCAAAAATTTTAGCCCATTTTTTGTCTGCCCTATCGAACTAATTTGATGACTGGAAACTATATGTATCAATGATGTCCACGTTTCGGGAGTGCCGTTCATCAAGAAAAAAAAGCGTGACCCAGGATCTTTCAAGCTTTGGGAGAGAGACCATGCAGAGCAGAGGTGTAGCGAAGTCGCCGGCGTGGACATGAATCGCTCAAATTTTATAAAAAAGAGAAAAAAGATAAATAGTTGTGTAGTATGTTTTGTCCCGTTGCAACGCACGGGCACTTTTGCTAGTTATAACTGAAATATCAGGAATCATTGGAATAAATTTGAAGATCCAGAATTTAGTAGTTTACACAGTGCTTAAAGCATGTCACTATAAGAAAGTACGGTATGGATTTGGGCATTTGGCTGTGGAACTTGATTAGGACTTAACAGGGAACTGAACTAATTTTTTTTCTAATTAGATTTCTATAAAAGTACAGATGTCCAGATGTTAAGGAAGAAAGTTGCTTTGGGGTTGGATGCCACGGTATGCTAAAAGTTACTCAAGAAACAAAAGTTCAACCTCTAGATCCACAATTCATATAAAAGACGCAACACAGGCAACTGCGCCTACTAACTGTGGAAAATGTTAAAAAGGGCAGCACACCATCAGATACCTTTCAAGTATCCCTTGTACAGAGCATCGTGATAATTCCCCATAGCAAAATAAGCAGATCCAAGTCGGCTATATGCTTTGCTGTAGCTAGGGTCAATTTCAATTGACTTCAGGCAGTCCTCAATAGCTTCATTGTTCATATTAAGAAGGGTATATGCAGCAGCCCTGGAAGTGGCATGTACATGTTACATCAAAGTGGAAGCAAGTAAATGACATCATGGATTAACAAAAGCTAGAGAGTCCTTTGGTTGCCAGAAATGAAAAGTTCTCAATGGGCTTCTAACTAACTCATTATTTATGTTTATTTCTCAAATATGTGCTTTCCTTCCTCAGCCTTATACCAAGGGTAGCCTAGCTTAGTTGGAGAGAAGTGTCGGCATACACCTCTGCCACCCAGATTTGAGTCCTCATCAACCTGAAATTGGCTTCTAAGCTCTGACATTGAGTTTCTAGGAAGAACTAATAACAGGTACAAGGTACTGAGACTTGGTACCTAATCACAGGTTATAGAATAGGAGCACCATAAAAGTTAGAAAGTAAGAACTGGTTCAGGCAGAACTGCCATTAGTCCTTAAATCTCAAGATTCCATCCTACATTAAACATGAAATGAGGGAGGATAAAATGTATCTTTTCTGTTCTACCAATTTAACACATTATCATGAGAAAAAAAACTATCATAGTAATTTGCAGCCCGCGAGTTCACAGCCATAGTTTCTCCAATTGGTCCGTACCTGTTGCAATAGTAAATGGCATTTTTTTTGTTCAATGCAATGGCACAGGTGTACAGCTCTACCGCTTTAAGGTGTTGGTTTGATCTCATGAATTCATTACCTGATAAATAAATGATAAGCAGTCAGCTAACAGGACCGAGCACATTGACATTCATTTATTAATGCATGTAGAAGGCTTGAACTATAACATTATTGACTTTTACCTTTACACATTGAAAACAGCAAAGATTGCCAAGTTAGAATTTGCACATTAGTGCAAAACTAATGAATCACAAAGGGAATGCGAATTGTTACTCAAAATACAACACATGAAATGACTAGACCGCATACCTCTTGATTTAAAGGACTCTGCAAGGTCTACTAAGCTTGCCTTTTTCGTTCCTGACTTCTGCATCGCCTAAACAGAAACAAAAAAAGGCCCATAATTAATAATTGTACAAATATAAGAAAAAAAAACAGAAAGAGGGAGAGCGATCATTTTACCAGTAATGCATCATTGAAGTATTGTGTTGCTTTTGAAAGTAGGCCAGGATCTTCAGTTCCAGCAGGTGATGTCTTAAAGAAATTGATTTCATCAAGTGCAGCATAAAATTTTGCAAATATTTCATCGCCTGAATGATCTGGCCAAAGATTTAAAAAAAAAGGTTCGCGATAACATAGTTAATTTTAGCTACCTCGCAAATGAAATCAAGATAAACAAGAGGCAACTATATCTAAATAAAATTAATGCCATAGTCATACCTAGGTCAAATGTATCCTCCATCTGACTGTCACTCTGACCAGGACAAGCAGAAAGATGATATAAGAAGATAGTATATCTAAAGAATGCTATTAGGGGAAAGTAACAAAACTGTATGGATAAGCAATTCAGCATATGTTATAGGAGCTCTGAGTAACATGTACATCGAACAAATTGTGCAAAGATATTGTTAGTAAATGCGAAATATGAATAAGCATGCATGCCTGTGGGGCAACACGGAAAGGATGGTTGTTAAACAGAAACACAATTCATGTGTCAAATGGGGTGAGAGAGAGAGAGAGAGCATACATTTGATGTTGTGCATTTGTTTGAGTCTTCTTCGACATTAGATGTACCCGCATTTTGAGATGGCTTGTTTGATACAGATTGAGACAGCAAAGCAGCTCTTGCCCGGTCTCTTTCATTTGCTTCCAGAGAAGCAAATAGCTCAAGCAACAGTCCTGGTTGTATCGCCTCGCTAGAGGCTGATGAGTTGACACTAAAAATGGACTCCAGGCAGTCCTTAGCAACTTCAAGAGCTTCAGGATCAACCCCAGGAGCCAGTTCGACTGCATTGAAGACATGGTTGTTTAATGCCAGAAAAAATAAATGGCAAGAAAATCAAATTAGCAAAACCCAGAGCAACTCATGTGCTTCAGTCGTTCTAATTCCATTAAAATCGATCAACTTATTTAGATATTGGTTCTCAGCTTCTCGCAAGTCAGAGTCTATGACTGACGTGAAAATGTGGTGCTTTCCGTAGTAATGAATTATAACATTTCATTGGGTTTTTGATTCACCTGCAGAGATGAAGCATCTAATGTGCCCACGACAGTATCTTACCTCCTTGGAAAGCCACCACTTCCAAAAAGGACCCTGAATTACTGCCACCCACTAGAAGCACTTGTAAGTTGTAACCCTAGTCTAGAAGGTGGGGGTTTTGCCCGTGACAGACGTGGAGTTATGGTTTCAATACACAATCCCATTTGGGATGCACAACGAGTTCCTAAAAAAAAGGTGCGAGCGATGCTCTAATTTCATGGGTTTGGTAGCACACGGGGTTGGATCCCCTCCCAGGCCCCCACGACCACGGTCCACGGCAGAAGCAGAAACCACGTGTGCTGTGTGGGCTGAATGGATCGTCCAGAGAGAGAAGGGGAACGGTCGCGACTACCGAGTAGCAGCGAAACGAGACGCGGGTGAGGGATCGGATCAGGGGGTCGTGGGTGTGGAACGGAGAGAGAGAGAGAGGGAAGAGCGAGTACCGACCGGAGTTGAGGAAGTCGAGGAAGGAGAGGACGATGCGGCGGGAGACGGGCGAGTCTGAGCGGGTCATGTTGCCCATAGATTCCGTGGGCCGGCCGCTGCAGCGCCGGCGCCGGAGGAAGCGACGAGGCAGCAGCACTTTGGCAGTTGACTCCACTGCCTTGGCCACAGGGGCTACTAGTGAAATATACATAGTTCAAGGGTTTCTTGTGCAAAACGTTAAACGTCGTTGCACTTGCATTAGCATTTGGACCGACGGCCTCCAAGAGTTTTAAATAACACACAAATTTGCGAACGACCCGTGTTAAATTTTCACATGATTACATGAACGTATCCAATTTGTGGATGATAGGATAAGGCATGGACAAAACCGTCCACTCACGTAGACTGGAAAAAAAAGGCTTGGTAAAAATAATAATAATAAGAAAGGAGAGGAAAACACCTGAATGAATCTAACGGCCGGTTTAGATCCGAAATTTTTGGTAAAATGGCACTGTAGCGCTTTTTGTTGTTATTTGGCAAATATTGTCCAATCATAGTCTAATTAGGCTTAAAAGATTCGTCTCGTCCATTTCGTCTAAACTGTGTAATTAGTTTTATTTTTTATCTATATTTAATGCTTCATGCATGTGTCTAAAGATTCGATGTGATGGGAAATCTGAAAAATTTTGCAAAATTCTCTAGGAACTACACAGGGCCTAAATATTTCATGTGCGTGCGGTGTCAAATATTGAAAGGTTGTCATCAACACTTTCACGAAAGTGGTAATTGCTTCGGACTGCTTAAACATGGTACGAAAGCTCGTGGAAAAAAGTCTGGATAGGTCTCATATATAGGAGCAATTGTCCTAGACATCAAGATAATGAAAAACAATTTTGATGAAATTTCTTTTGTCTTTGTTAGTCAAAATTGTAATAACGTAGCCCATGTATTAGCTAAGTCAGGTAACCAGACGGCTGGTTTGATGTGGCTAAATGAAGCCCCAGAGTCCCTGCTAACGGGTGTCTCTCTCCCCCCTTTGCTTCCGACGCCGCCCCCTGTGGCCGCTGTCGCGCGGGCCCCTGTTGTTGACTCTTGCATCCAGGAAGTTAATTCCTCCACCGACCGCGCCGCTCCGCGTGGCACTGTGCACCCCGTGAACCCCAGTGCTGGCCGGCCACGCACCTTCCTGGAAGCTGCACTCGCCCCTCCCCTCCCTTCTCATCCAAGGCCCCTCGTCCCTTTCACTCCGCCGAAAAACAGCTGCTTTTGTTGTCGGGCTCCCGACCGCCATGTCCGTCACTGCCATGACCCGGTCAGGTGCCTCCGGTGCGGTTGTTCCGGCCACATAAGACGCCATTGCCGCAATGGCGGCAACGCCCCGCTAGCCTCGCCAGCACGCCTCGCCTCATTCCAATTCTCCGTTGTCCCGTTCGCGTCGTCCCAACTCTGGCATGTCTTCTTCTAGTGGTGGTGGTGCTCCGCACGGCGCTCCGACGCCAGCTCCGCCTCCTCCCGCGGCTGTGTCGGTGGCCGCGACCGTGGAGGACAACGCGGGACATCCCGCGCCCGGGCAGCCGGCTCCTGTCCTAGCCCCCCTGGTCCGGCCTCCACCTCCGGTGCGGTGTCGGGTCATCCCCCGCACGTGGAGAACGTCACTCCTCGTTGTGGCCTCCGGGTTGGGTGGTTCGGGGACCGCCAATCCGGATCATGCGGCCATGCTCCCCGCCTCCGCCGCACATGTGGGGGCACTCGCGGATGCTGGCGGTCTGGGGACCGTCACCATGGACACCACGGCCGTGTGCCAGCCTCTCAACGAGTGGCGCTCGGTGCCCGGCTTTGTTTATCTTTTTGGTGCCGTCCGTGCGTTCCCGCTGCCTCAGCTTCCCAGGTTCCCCATCATCATTATTGTCATCAGCTCTAAGGAACGGGACATGCCTCGCCTCCCTGCCGCTCTGGAGTCGGCCCCTGTCCTCGCTCTGTTGTGGCGGTGCCCCCTGTCCGCGCTCCGGCTCAGCGTCGTCGGGGGCGCCCTCCGAGCGCGTGCTCTGGCCCCTCAGTGTGCCAGCCCGCGCCTTGCCGCGGCCGACTCCGGTGCCTTCGTCAACATGACCACCAAGGCAATCGCTCGCAAGGCCTTGCATGAATGCCTTGCCCCATGCTCAGAGGAACTGAAGAAGTAGGTTGCCCAGCGCCGTGTCCTCAAGAAGAAGAATCCTTTGAAGGCGCTGGACCTTTCCCACCTCGCAAAGGCGGTGGAGCTTGACCTCCCAGCGAGGCGTGCAGTTGCGGTGGCGGCGGCCACCGGGCATTACCCATGATCACCTCCGCCTCCACTGCTTGTTCGTCATCTACCCGCTCCACCTCTCCCACTATGATATTCGGGTTTATCTTCCGACGCCGTCCTGTTTATTGTAATGAATCGTAGCTGTCGGAACTATGTTGTTCTTTCCTCGAATGTTCGTGGCCTCGGTCAATCCAACAAGTGTGACGTTGTTAGGGACAACGTTAATTTTCTCAATCCGTCGGTTGTGTGCTTGCAAGAGACTAAGTTAGCTATTGATGATGTGTGAGCTTATCGTTCGTTTCTTCCTTTCAACTTGGATTGTCATTTTGCCCAACCGGCTGTCAGCTCCAGCGGTGGCATTCTCACTGCCTGGCAGTCGAACTCTTTTGGTTTGGTCAGCAGCTTCTCTTCGCCGTTTTCTATCACTACCGTCTTACAATCCACCGCCTCCAATGATCATTTTGTGGTTACTAACATCTACGGCCCCTCTGATCACTCCATGACTGATGTCTTCTTGGACGACCTTTGCTCGGTTGTCGGCTCCATCTCTGATCCGTGGATGCTGATCGGTGACTTCAACCTTACCCGCTCCCCTGCCGACAAAAATAACGCGAATTTCAATGTCTCCCTCGCCTCACGGTTCAACCAAACGATCGATGCGCTACAACTGATTGAGCTTAACCTTCGCGACCGGCTGTATACATGGTCGAACAAACGGGTTGTGTCAACCTTGGCCAGACTTGATCGAGCTTTCATTTGCACTGGATTTGGAGATCTTTATCCTGCTACTTTCTTAGCCTCTGGTCCTCGCCCCACCTCCGACCACACGCCTGTTGTCGCCACCATCCAAACCAACATTCCAAAGCCAAGTGTCTTCAGGCTAGAACGCTCTTGGCTCCTTGATCCCTCCTTCCTGCCGGTTGCGCTCTCTGCTTAGCACTCTGCTCACCGCGTCGGGGATGTTGTCGGCTCCCTCGTTGCACAAATCAAGGTGACCCGGCAGGCTTCAAAGGTTTGGTTGCGTAAGCATCGCTCTCCACCTCATATTTACCATAATTGCTATTTTATTATCCGACTGTTTGATTACTTGTCGGAGTTTAGATCTTTGTCTTCAGGGAAACAGTGCCTTTAGGATCATTGCTCTGATTGGCTGTAGCTCTACCTCTGCCAGAGGGCTGCATATTGGAAGCAGCGAGGAAAGTATAAAGCTCTAATAGAAGGCGATGCCAACACTAAATTCTTCCATGCTAGAGCGACCAGTCATCGAAGGAAGAATCACATTGCCATTCTCACCGTTGATGACACCCAACTGATCACTCACCAAGACAAGTCAGATGCTATGACAACTTACTACACATCTATTTTGGGGGTTTCTGATGCCACGATTTGGGACTTTGATTTGTCTACCTTATATCAGAGGGAATCTAACCTTCAGCTGCTTGATCTGATTAGCCCCTTCACTGAGTCCGAAGCTTTGCAGGCAATTAAGTGCATGAATGTTAATAGTGCTCCTAGTCCAGATGGTTTTGGGCCAGCCTGGTATGCTATTGCTTGGTCCTCCATCAAAGCAGATGTGATGTCCTTCCTCAACAGTTTCTATACCTGCACCATGGACCTTGATCGCATTAATTGGGTTCACATTGTTCTCCTGCCCAAATGTTCTACAGCCACGACACCTCAAGATTATAGGCCAGTTGTAACGGAACCATCCAATTATATGAAATTAAGTAAGAAAATTCACCTGCCGGGGTAGAGAATGTAGCAAACTTAAGCCCTTATAACCCGGTAGTCCATGAAATCTCGAAGGATCTCAAACTTCTCAACAAATAGCCAAGACCGTACTGATTTAGTGGTTACAGTTCACATGCGTACATAGTTCAAATACATCAGAGTTCAAATAAAGTTGTTACAACACTGAGTTTGAAATAACAGGTAGCGGAAACATTATTGTCCAAAATCAACACACACCATTTTGTTTAAATAGAAGTGCCATACTGTAGTTTCCTCCAACAAAAGCATCGAGGTAAGAAGTATGGAGCGACCATTGCCCTTGGTCCTAATAAACACCTGCAACAAGCGGGAAAAGAACCCTGAGTACAAGAAGGTACTCAGCTAGACTTACCCGTTTTAAACCAGAAATAACATGACACCAAGGAGTATGCAACGCTTTTATAAGTGGGGTTGGCTTGGCATCATTTTGCATAAAAAGCAATAGAACTTAAATTGCAATATTAACCTTTAGTATCAATTTAATTTGTTCATTTAAACCTATCTAGATTTGCACCTGTACTAGAGCAATCACTTGGATAAGATTAATCAATCAATAGTAATTAATTCTGTTTAGCATTTTCAACATCATACTCATAACCATAACCATCATCGTGTTCCATAATCACATTACTACGATGACGTAACTCAGTCTAGTTGCTCACTATCCAGGAGCGATGGCGACTCGAATCGATTACTAACCAGCTGCTGATGTATTCCCCACACAAACCACACTCACCAGCCTAGTAAGCTACAGGTCACCTTTGGTACTATTCGGAAAAACATCGCGGGACCGCCATGAACCCTATACACCTTGGGTTCCTCCCGCGCCAGGTCACTCAAGTTATGCCTACCCACGCTGGAGCCAGGTCATTCTTGTCCACAGTCAATAGGCCCGAGGTGGTCTTGGCAGCATCTCGGTCACCGGTCCGAACAGAGCTACTCAGCTTCGCGGTCGAAAGTACTTATCCGGCCAACTAAATATGGGGCATGCGTTCAAAAAGAACTGAGGGGCGACAACGGTACGGTCCTTAATCAACTCAGACGGAAACTACAAACACACAAGACCCATGCCTTGCTGCCCATCATTCCGCCCGGTCTCCATTTATTTAACCACAAATAGTTCTTTTTCCATGATAGCACATTGCTAAACATGACAGGTTTTTACCTAAATCATAGGTGACAGGAAATCACCCACTTCTACCAGACTAAGCATAGCTAAGCAGATATTCCAGAATTAGACTTAAATAGGATATCAGGATATATCAAGGTGTTCAAAGAATATCGTAGTGATATGCATCAACGGTTTCAAGCAACTCCTATAACTTAATGCAACAATATATATAACATATATATTTATCTTGCTTTGATAAAGTAGGGAGACTTATAATGCTCCGGGGCTTGCCTTCCAGAAGATTGGTAGTCGGTGGTCCCGACACTTCAGCAGATCACTGTCTGGCTCCTCAACTTCTGGTTCTCCCAGGGGTGGCACCTCTCGTTGCACGGCCTCCTCGGGAACTCCATGCTCCACGTGTACTGCTTT
Organism: Saccharum hybrid cultivar R570; assembly: GCA_038087645.1. Lineage (NCBI taxonomy): Eukaryota > Viridiplantae > Streptophyta > Magnoliopsida > Poales > Poaceae > Saccharum > Saccharum hybrid cultivar. The sequence goes on along the minus strand of JAQSUU010000549.1, from coordinate 3,076,511 downwards.
CTGCATCGATCATGTATGATGCATGTGCATATGGGAATAAGTGCAGATGGAAAATGTGCACCAATGAGATGGCATATGATGCTCATGCTTGCATGTGTATGTAAATGCACAATTCACATTCTACTTAACAAAGCAAGTTCAAAACTCTTCTCTTCCTACTAATCACATATAGCAACCAACATGCATGTAATAACACATAAGTAATTGGCTACTAACTACTTGCTGCATTACAACATGAAACAACATAGCACATCACACCAGCAAGGTATTTTGGTGCTTCAAAGATACACCAAAGAAACCACTAGTAACTAATCATGCATTAATGAAAGTCCGATTAAACCCTAATTTAATCTAGGTTTGAACAGCAACCTATATTTTGAGTGCATAGAAAATTCTCAAAAAATTACAGCAGCCTAATCATGTCAAACATAGACCACTACCAAAATTTCACTGCATTTGGACATGTATAACATCCTACACAAAAAGGACAAAAGCAGTGCTACACCATGCATGGAAAATGCTTTGTACTACAAAAAGTATCAAATAACACATTTCATATTTTTCTTATGATGTACACAGTAACTAATCATTATAGAAAAAGTTTCACATGCATGTATTATTCATATTTTTAGCCCTAGCAAAAATAACAAATCTAGGCAAATAAAGGCACTTGAACTACACATCAATATTTTTCTACATAACATGCATGAAACATATTTTTCACAGGTAGTACATCTCATAAGAAGACTAACAAAATTAGAACTATATTTTTATGACACTTCTAGGAATTATTATACATTTATAAAGATATCAGCATTTAATAAGGATTGAATAAAGCTATATATAAAAGTATCACAAACATGACATGCAATATTTTTATCCAGTAGATCTTCTCCTAAGAAACATAACAAAAATTGTTTCAACATTTTTGGAGCAAAAATGATCAAGATATCAATTTCCAAAGCTTTTATATAATTTCTAGAAAAGCATTTTAAAAAATCCTTTTCAAAAACCCGGCTGCAGAAAAGCTAAGCGCACCCAGCTAACTCCCCCAGATCTGTTGTTGAGAAATATGAAATTGGAAAGGAAGTCAAACTCCCTATAGAACTTGTGATCGGTTGTACCTGTACTTGCTCGATCCTCCACCGAAGCCGAATATCGGGCCATTGCCTCCACAGCCGCTGAAGTCAATTAGATCATGAATCTTCTTCAAGAGCTGAAAGTTCAAATCTCACCCACTCCAGTCATCTATTGTGACAATGTAAGTGCCACTTATGTTTGCGCCACGCGGCCCCCATGGCCAACCGGACCCACATGTCGGCCGCACGCGAGGCAGGGGCGGCGCTGACCGTCTTGTTCTCGCTGGCGGTGAGGTCTCCGGTGGGATGGATACCCCGGCGGCTTCCTCACGACGAGGCGGACACGGTCGGCTAGAAAACGCCATCGATTGCGAAATGGAGCAAGCCCGCCGGCGGTAATGGCGGGCGGCGGCGGTATAGCGGCGAAGGCGCTGTTGCTGGCCAAGGTGAGGCGAGGCGAGGCGAGCACGGAGTCCGCGAGAGTAAGGCGGACACGGGAAGGAAAAAAAGAAAGGAAGGAGAGAAAGAGAGCAGAGGGGCTCCGGCCAAGGTGGGTTAAGGCCGGCGGCCATGGCGCAGGTGGCGGAGAGGATTGCCCGATTGGGCCATCCCTCCCATCGAGAGCTGCTGCGAGCGCGAGCACAAGGTGGAGGGGGTCGAGGTGGAGCCAGACGCAGGAGCAATCGGGCGGAGCTGCAGTGGTTGCAGGGCACAACGTCGGCAACACCCGCAGTGGCACGCTGCGCTCTGCACAGTGCACAGCGGGGAGAGCGAGAAGGGATGGAGGAGTGCGAATGGGGCAGACGGGGTGGGGGCGGCTCGGGCCGCTGCCTTGAAGGTGAGGGCGTGGTCAGCCGGCTGAAAGATCCTTGTTTGGTTTTTGTAATTGAGTGACAACTTAGGTGGACTAATATATGATTTTGTGAGATACACAGAAAATTAGTCCACATGTGATGGTGTCATGAAGGAGCTCATTGCATATGAGACATGACATGGAGTCATGTGACCAAGGTGGAGAAGATCAAGATGAGGCTTGGCTTGATGGACCGGTTGCTAGGGTGAAGGGCAAGTTGTGTGATGGATTGGCGCCAAAGGACCGAGGCAACAGTGAAGAGCAAGTGAGGTCAAGATCAATGAACCAATACGGTCACGTGATGATATGAAGTGGATCATATCATTTAGTGATTGGTTGGTGCATGTGTTAAATCAACATCAATGGAGATAGAATGGAATGCGCAAGGCAAAGATATAACCTATAGGGCTTTTCTATTTCACCGGTCATAGGTGTGTAGAGAAGATGATGACCAAGTTTAGGATAGATGGCCGTACTTTTAATGTCAAAGAACCTTCTAATTATGATGACCCACATGTACCCGTCATCGTCATAATGACCTCTGACAGCTGTACTTATGTTTCTCATAACTTAAAAGGTCTGCTTTCCTCCGAACAGGATCTAATCATAGGAGTATTGCAATATTATAACAGTTTATTCAAAATACCATCAGAGTAAAGTAGCGGAAGTCTTACAATAACTTAAGTTTACAAACCACAGTTTCCAAACTTCAAACCTTATGTAACATTATTACAAACCGGTAGTAGGGAAGTATCAGTAGTAACTTTATTACAATCACACAAACGAAGTGTCTTGCCCAGAGGCCACACAGTCTACTCGTCGTAACTTTCTTCAGCCACAATGGTCATGCAACAAGGCTCAAAGCAGACTTGTTCATGAACCGTACCTGCAACAAGGAGTTAACAAACCTTGAGTACGAGAGTACTCAACAAGACTTACCCAACTAGGAAAAGACTCCAAGGGCATGCTAGCTTTAGGGAATCAGGGTACGGGTATTCAAGAATCAAAATTTCTTTTGTAGAAAAGCTTACTAAAGTAAGTTCTTACCTTCAATAATTTACTTTTACCATTGATAGTTCATTAACCAATTCTAAGTGATCCTAATCTAGATCGAAGTAATTCTCATCAAGATATTTCTCATTCTTTTTTTCAATTCCAGTTCTTAACTACGATGCAGGACAGGTGATCGAGTCTCCATAACCGAGGAGCAACGACGATTCGAACCGATTATACCCAACTGGGGATCCCTAACCTCACGACGTATGTAGAACCAAATCTTGCATATACCAACCCTCATTTAGATCTCTCAAAACCAGAACATGTCCATCGCCACCCGAGAGCACAGTACTCCTCCAATTCAGCCCTTGGCCACGAGGGTACACACTACTCTCGCCATCTCTCCACTCCTAGTGCGAGGTTAGACGTTCTCGAAATAGAATCACCAATATTTTGGGCTTACCCAAGGCATGAGGCTAGTTGCAAAGTCTCAAAACACAAGCGGACCTACAACGGACGGTCCTTAACTGACAACGGAAACATTACATTGAGCCTCATTTCCCAATGCATGTTAGCAGTGGCCAAACCACCCGCCCGATCTTTTCAAGTTCATTCTCATCTTTCAATATTCATAAAGTATGCTGTCATGGCCATGTAAACATTTCATTTAAAAGCTTAACTCATAAGCATAGCAAAGCATACTACGCATTTTCAGTAAAACAGGTATCAAGGTTGATATTGCAATAATCAAGGATGATAATGCAGCAATTGGGTTATCACTCAACTCCTAATTACTTAATGCAATAAACCATAGTACCAGTGATAAAGATTTATAAAACTCAAGGAAGAGTTTAAATACACCAGGGCTTGCCTTGCTCTGACGTGATGACTGACTCGAGCTCAAAGACTCCGACTTCTGGTACGGAACCCACCGACGATAACTCTTCTTCGAAGACGTGCTCGCTAACTTCGACTTCTTCGAAAGCGGGAACTACACGAGTATAAAACATGTCTTAGCATGATGCAGTGATAAACATGATGCTTGACGATAATATGCCACGATTTACGACTTGAGTATAACTTTCCTTCGCAGTACAGTCGCAAAACAGTAAAAGCTACTAACTAAAAGCGATAACTTAAGCGATACTGACGTTTCTTACCAAACATATTCCTAACGAGCTCAATCATGAAATTAAGGTGCCAAGGATCACCAAGAATTAGTGACCCAAGGTCATCACTCAATCAAAAAGGCACACAACACTTAAAGTTAACAATTTTAACAATTATTTAAACATTTAATTAATTAGGACATAAATAATATTAGATCAAACTTTATCTAATTGAGCTTAAACTTTTTCTAAGGATTAATCATGGCCTAAAACAGTGTTAGAATAAATTTCATGATTTTTGGATTAATAATATATTACTAAAATTCATGGAAGTTGCATTTAATATTTAATTGAACTAATTAATTAACTTGCAAAAAGTAATCCAATTTAGCATTTAATATTTTTCCTAAGTAGTTTACATCTTGAAAAGCTTACACAAAAATTTTCACTAATTTTGGAGCTCTATAGAATTTTAAATGAAATAAACAAATACTAGTACTATTCACATTTTTAAAAAAGAAAAACAAAAACCCAACTCGGGCCGCCTTCTCCTTTCTCCCTCCGGCTCGGCCCAATCGAACGACCTGCCCGTGTGCTCGCTCGCGCCCGCGCTCGCTCGCGCGCTCACGCCTGCGTGGCCCAGCAACGCGGCCCAGCCCAGCTACGCCCGGACGCGCTCGCCTGCTCTCTCTCTCTCTCTTGCTGACATCTCGGTCCCGCCTGTCATCTTCCTCCTCCGCTCTCGCCTTCTTTCCCGCGACGATGGCACGGTGGTCGGCCGATGATCACGACGTCGGTCGCCCAACCAACCGGTCTAACACGATCTACTCCTCACCGCGAACCTCACCGGACCACTCACGCGACCACAAACGCCCTAGAGGTAACACCTCACCGGCCATGGCGGCACGGTGCTCGCGGCTCATGGTGTCCCGACGATCCACGACGGTAGAGTCTAAATTGAAGGCATGATAAGCAACAGGAGCTTACAGTGATTGCAACGAAGCCACTAGGAGGCGCTGGGAGGCGGCGGAGAGAGCTGGCCACGTGAGGCGGCTCGGTGATGCTCAGTCACCGGTGTTGGAGAAGAAAACGGTGGTGCGGCGATTTGGGCGAAAAAAGGGCTAGAGCAGTTGGACGAAGAGGTGCGTGAGGGCGAGGCGAATGTGATGATATAGTTTGCGTGGCTGGTGGCGCCTTAACGACGGCAGCAGCGAGCGGCGGAGCTAGCGGCGGCGGCGACAAAACAGAGAAAAATGAAAAACGCCACGGTGACCTCGGGCTATATATAGGGCGATGGTCACGGTTATGGTCACTGGAAGACGCGAGACGTCGCGCTGGCGGTCCTGGCGTGTGCGAGAAGGTCCTGGACGCCGCCCGGCGGCTCACCGGCGCCCATGTCGTGCGTTGCCGGACGGTGATTCGCTGAGCACTGTAGCTCCCCCCATTTTCAAATTCAAACTGTTTTTGCCAAATTACTTTTGATTTTGAATATGAACTTGAAAAATTCCCAAGATATGAAATCTTCAGAATTTCAAGCTCTACAAGTTTTGTATTGAACACTTTTTCAAATTCGAACTAGATTTTGAAATTTGAGTTTAAATTCAAAAGGGGATACTATTTGGAAATTTGGTAATTTAGAAATTACTTTGGATTTCATATTGAAACTTCAAAAACTCTAAACACCAAAGTTGTACATCTAGCCAAGACCTACAACTTTGCTACTCAAACCATTTTCAAAATCTGCCTTCATTTTGAAATTTGAGTTTGGGGATAAAAAGGGGTTAAATCTAAAATTTGCTTATTTTCAAAATTGCTCCACATTTTACACTAAAACTTTGAAAATTCAAAACACCAAAGTTGTAGCCCTTAAAAAGTTCTACAAACTTGGTTTTAAACTTTTTTCCCAAATTTGAATTCAAATTCGAATTGAAAAACTTGCGACAAGTTTTGGATTCCAATTTAAACTCAAACTTGGAGCTTCATTTTATGGGTTGTACTTGAGTTCATACCCTACACTTGACACTAGTATGTAACACAGTCATACACCTCAAATTACGCAGGGCATGGACTAAGTATTTGCGGTGTCATTTAAAATTAGGGTTTTCGGTTCGAATCACACCACTGAGAAGCACATCCAACCTAGAAATGTAAACTCATTTTAGTTAATGCATAACAGGGTTGACCTAATCTTGGATGCTTTGCGATGCAATATGATGACATGGCAGATTAATTAGCAACTATAACACTCGGGGTGTTATAGCCCTTCCCCTTAAAGAAATCTCGTCCTGAGATTTAAAGCCTTGAGTTAAGTAATGGAAAAGAAAACGTGCCAAGCAAACACGTTTAGAACTTGTCTACAAAACAGGTAGGGGTTTTCTGCATTACAAAATTTTGAAAAGGACATGTTACAATTTAAAGAAGAAATTGCAACCTAGATAGAAGCAAAGAACTCGGGGAAATTCTCCAACATAAAATCTTTCGATTCACACGTGGCTTCTTCTTCTAAATGTTGATCCCATTGTATCTTGTACCATTTGATTGTTCTACTTCGGGTAACACGATCCTTTCGATCCAAAACTAGGACAGGATATTCAGAATAAGTCAAATCTGGCTCAAGTTCAACTCCTTCAACATCAATAACTTTATCATGCACTTGAAGACTCTTCTTCAATTACGATACATGAAATACATTGTGCACGGCTAACAGTTGTTCAAGCAACTTTAATCTATATGCCACTTTTCTACATCTTTCAATGATTTGAAATGGGCCAATATAACGCGGTGTGAGTTTGTCTTTGACTACAAATCGGTTAACTCCCTTCATGGGTGATACTTTCAAATAAACATAATTTTCTACTTCAAATACCAAGGGTCTACGCCTTTTGTCAGCATAACTCTTCTGTCGGGACTGAGCTATTTTCAAATTTTTCTAGATCTGCCTGACTTTTGCTTCTGTTTCTTTTACAATATCGACGCCGAAAAACCATCTTTCTCCTGATTCTGACCAGTTCAACGGAGTTCTGCACCTGCGACCATACAGTGCTTCAAACGGTGCCATTTTGATACTCTCTTGATAACTATTATTATAGGAGAATTCTGCTAACGGTAAACATTCATCCCATTGATCATGATAAGTAAGGGCACAATACCTTAACATGTCTTCAAGAATTTGATTTACTCTTTCAGTCTGTCCTGACGTCTGAGGATGATAGGCTGAGCTATGTATAACTTTGGTGCCCAATGACTTATGTAACTCCATCCAGAATTTGGAGACGAATTGTGGACCTCTATCAGATACAATGGTCCTTGGTACCCCATGAAGACTCAGAATCCGCTCAAAGTACAATTTTGCAAGTGTCACTGTAGAATGTTTCACTTTTACTGGAAGAAAATGTGCTAACTTGGTAAGTCGATCTATAATGACCCAAATTAAATCAAACCCCCTTGATGTTGTGGGTAATCCGGTAATAAAATCCATGCCGATATCATCCCACTTCTAAGATGGGATAGGCAATGGTTGCAACATCCCTGCTGGCTTCAGACGTACAGCCTTCACTCTACGACAAGTATCACATCTGGCAACATACTTAGCAATCTCAATTTTCATTTTAGTCCACCAAAATCTCTGTTTCAAATCCTGATACATCATATTACTCCCTGGATGGATAGAAAACCTTGTATTATGTGCTTCATCAAGAATGAGCTGTCGTAACTCTGAAACTTTTGGTACCACTAACCGGTTCTTGAACCACAACACATCAGTATCATCAATACTGAAATCTGTCTGTTGACCTATTCTAACTTTTTCTTTGATGTGGGCTATACCAGAATTCTTTCTCTGAGCAGATATAATCTAATCTTTGATTGTTGATTCCACAGTGACATTGGTTAACTAACCTTGCTAGACTATTTCAATATTCAACTTTTCCAAGTCGTAACACAAACTATAATCCATTGGCTTCACAGTCATACAATTGCAATGATTCTTTCTACTAAGTTCATCAGCAACAACATTTGCTTTTCCAGGATGATAGTGCACTTCTAGATCATAATCCTTTATTAACTCAAACCACCTTCTTTGCCTCATTTTCAGTTCTGACTGAGTAAAGATATACTTCAAGCTTTTATGATCTGTATAAATGTGGCAAGTATTACCTAACAAGTAATGACACCAGATTTTCAATGCATGGACCACAGCTGCTAGTTCAAGATCATGAGTTAGATAATGCTCTTTGTGATGCTTCAATTGTCTCAAGGCATAAGCAATGACTCTGCCTTCTTGCATTAATACACAACCAATGCCAATACTAGAGGCATCACAGTATACATCAAATGGCTTTTCTATATCTAGCTGTGCTAAAACTGGAGCGGTTGTTAGTGACTTCTTTAGAATTCTAAAAGCCTTCTCACATTGTGGAGACCAGATGAATTTGGTTTGATTTTTCAACAGCTCCGTGATTGGCTTGGCTACTTTTGAAAAGTCAGAAATGAATCGACGGTAATAACCTGCCATTCCCAGAAAACTTCAGACTTCATGAACTGAGGTTGGTGGTTTCCAATTCAAGATATCCTTCACCTTACCAGGATCTACTGCCACTCCTTCGGCTGACAACACATGTCCTAAGAATTGTACTTCCCTTAACCAAAACTCACATTTACTGAACTTGGCATATAGTTGATGATTTCTCAGACGAGTCAGAATAACTCTAAGGTGCTCAGCATGCTCTTCTTCACTTTTAGAGTATACCAAAATATCATCAATAAAGACAACCACAAACTTGTCAAGCTCCGCATGAAAATTGAGTTCATCAGATAAATGAAATATGCCGGTGCATTGGTGAGGCCAAAAGACATAACTAGATACTCATACAATCCATATCTAGTAGTGAATGTAGTCTTTAGAATATCTTCTGGTCGAATCTTGATTTGATGGTACCCCGATCGAAGATCGATCTTTGAAAATACCTTTGCCACCGCAAGTTGATCAAAAAGTATATCAATGTGCGGCAATGGGTATTTGTTCTTAATGGTTACTTTATTCAACGGACGATAGTCAACACACATCCTTAAAGTCTGATCCTTCTTCTTGACAAAAAGAGTTGGACATCCCCACGGTGATGAACTGGGTTTGATGAAACCTTTTTCAAGCAACTCTTGCAATTGAACCTTGAGTTCGGCCAATTCATTTGGTGGCATTCTATAAGCTCTCCTAGATATCGGGGCAGTACCAGGTTTTAACTCAATTACAAATTCTACTTCTCTGTCCGGTGGCAAACTAGGTAGATCATCTGGAAACACATCTAAAAATTCACAGACTACCGGTATATCATAAATTTCTTTCACTGAAGTTGCACATATCCTCTCAACTGCTCTCTTTGGAATAGGAAGTTGGATAAGAAGATGAGATTTATTATCTGGCAAGTTCAACCTTATAGTTCTGTGCAGTGCATCTATAATGGCTTCTCGTTGGTACATCCAATTCATACCTAGGATTACATCTATGTCATGTTTCTATAATATTATCATTGAGGTAGGAAATATATGCCCACCCAACTCTATAGGTACATCACGTACCATTTCCTTAGTATACAGTCATCCCCCGGGCGACTGAATAAAGAAATCCTCTTTTGTTCCCATAATTGGAATATCATGCTTTGTAACAAAGGTGCGATTTATGAATGTATGCGATGTACCAGAATCAAATAACAGTACTGCTGGATGATTAGCAACAGGGAACATACCCATCATAACAGGTTCTCCCTCTGGAATTGCACTTGCCTGGGTGTAGAATACACGTCCTGTCTTCCTCTTCTCACCCTTACCCTTCTGAACATTTAGATTATTATTCTTACTCTGAGGCTGCTGTTGTTGCGGTACGGGAGCTCTTGGATAATTGGGATTATACTGCCTTGGATATGGGCAGTCCCTTGAGAAGTGGCCTGGCTTTCCACAGTTATAGTAGGGCAAGTTATGGGGTATTGGACTCTGACTTCGAATACCAGGGGCATTCGGCTGTTGTGGATATTGCTGGGTTGCAGCAGGATGAATAAACGTCTGCGGCCAAGCTTGGTATTACGGTGGACGATAAGGAGGGTGGAAATGATTCTGAGGGTGGTAGATAAACCTTTGGTGCTTCTTAATGCCGCCTGATGAGCTGGACAACACCTGCTTCTTTTTCTTTAACTCTTTGTGAATGCGGGACTTCTCTTCTGAAGCGATAGCGACATTGACTACCTCATGATATGTGGCATTATAGCATGTGACCAATGCTGCCTAGATCTTGGTATTCAAACCTCTCATGAAACAACTCTTCTTCTTTGCATCAGTGTTCACATACTCGGCTGCATACTGTGACAGATGATTGAATTTGCCAACATACTGAAGAACTATCTGGTTTCCCTATTTCAGAGACAGAAACTCTTCTAACTTCATTGCCATGACACCATCTGGGATGTAGTGTGCTCTGAAAGCATCATGAAACTCTTGCCAGGTAATACGATGGCCAGCAGGTTGTGCGGCGACCAGATTCGCCCACCACGCCCCTGCGGCACCCCTGAGCTGCTGTGCTGCAAACACGGGTTTCTGGTATTCCATGCACTGGATAAGTTCAAACTTTTGCTCCGTTGTTTGGAGCCAGTCATCCGCCTCTAGCGGCTCTTTGGCCTTTGAAAATACCGGTGGACGGGTATCGGTGAAATCCACATAAGTGGTTTCTCCTCCATTATTACGGCCTCGACGACCTTGATTTCCATTCTGATTCTGAGCCAATAGAGTACTACATTGACTAGCGCTGCGATAGCTTTTGCCAGAGTAGGTGGAAATGGTGGGAGATTTAGAGCATTGTCCCTAGCCTGAGAAGTTCCAGTATCATCCATCTGTTGTACACAAACCATGCTTTACTTACATTGCTTTATTGAATTAGAAAGCAGTTAGTAAAGTACTAGTACACACATCAAACTTATCTTACATTATTTTTATTACAAACTTGCTCGCAAGCAAGCAAACCAACCCCGCTAAAGTTCTTAGAAAACAGGAAAGACTACTATATTACATAACTATCCATTTCGATGCTTCACTCCTCATCATCATCGCTGATCACGATCACACCATCCTCATTCTCCTGGACACTTGCACCAGTGACATGACTTGCCTCATCCCCACTTTCTATCATGGGTTCATTTTCTTCTAGATCCTCTTCCTCATTATCCTCTCCACCAGGAACAACCACGACACTGACATCATCTTCTACCGCCTGGGGCTGATGATTGGGATTCATCAGGTCATGTAACCTATGGACTTCCTCATGCAAGATTGTATTGTAATGCTCTAGGTGTGTCACATAAAGTTCCAACTCTCGAACACGAGCCCTGGCTTCTGTCTCCTTTTCCAAAGACTCATTCTGGCACTACTTCCAAAAATGCATGTTGCGCTTCAGTCGCTCTATCTCTGACGTGAGCCTTGCGACCTCCGATTG